>JAVSCE010017682.1:0-458330 GCA_032199065.1 Smutsia gigantea | reverse complement strand
TCATTCACTTATTATATAATACTCTGTATGAGTGTGCTATAGTTTATCCTGTTATTAATGGACATTTAGTTTGTTTACAGTTTTTGGCAACTGCTATTGCTGTGAAGATTTTTTGTGGTTTTTGGTGAACATTTATATATTTCTGTGGGCAAAATATTTAGGAGAGGAGTCCCTGGATTATAGTGTATACTTACCTGTATAGCTGCCTGTTTTTCAAAGTGCTGTACCAATTTATGTGCTTTATGTGCTTTCTTTTTTAAGCAAGAATGATTGAAGTGGATATGAACACTGTGCCTAGCAATAAGCCACTTAATACCTGGTCGTAAATGAACATTCCAGAAATTCCGCTTTCTAGTCAACACTTGGTGTTGTCAGTCTTTTTGCATATTTGCTATTCTGGTGGGTGTATAGTAGTATTGCATTGAAATTTTTGTCTTGTGTTTTGTGATAACTACTCATTGAACACCTTCACATATGTTTATTTGCTGTTAGGCTATCCTCTTTTGAGAAGTGCCTTCTACTAGGCTGTATGTTTTCTAACTGGTTTGTAAAAAGTACTTCATACATTTTGGATATAAAACTTCTGTATGTATTTATATACACATGCACACACATGTACATGTATATATATACACATGTGAGTGCATGCATGTATGTGAATGTATTTAATATTTGTGGGTTGCTTTCTAAGTTACCTTAATAGTGTCTTCTGTTGAATAGATGTTAACAATTTTAATGTAGTCCAATTTTCCATTCTTTTTTTATTGTTAGCAGATTTTTGAACTGTGTGAAGTTTTTGTTTAACCTTAAGTCATGAGGATATGTTCCAATATTTTCTTCTAAAAGCTTTGTTTTTTAACCTTTCACATTTTGATCTACAAGCCATCTAGAAATTATTTTTGTGCATAGTGTGAGGTAAAGGTCAGATTAAGTTTTTCTTTTTTGGAAAAGTATCTTCCCCCCACTCTACTGCAGAGTTTTCTTTGTCATAAACCAGTGACTGTAACTGTATTTCTTGACTCTTAGTTCAGTGGTCTCTTTGCTTATCCTGGTGTCGATACTTTCACTGTTTTAATTACTGTAGCTTTAAAATAAGTATTGGCAACTGGTAATGTAAGTCTTCCAGCTTTGTTCTTTTCCGAGATTTCCCAGCTTGTTTTTTGCAGTCTGTTTAAATGTTAGAATGAACTTGTTAATTTCTGCAGAGAACCTGCAGGGATTTTGAATTAGATTGCATTGGATTTATGGATCAATCAAGGGGGAATTGACATATTTATTATATTGAATCTTCCAATTCATGATTATGGTATGTTTCTCCATATAAGTATTTGGGACTTCAGAAGTATTTCTTGCTAAATGTTTTGTGCATTTCTGTACAATTTTATACTTAATTTGCTTAATTTTAGGTACTATTTTCTTATAAATGGTACCACTTTTAAAATTTTATTTTCAAAGTTTTTTTTGCAATATACATATATACTTGAATATTGTTGAGTTTTGCATTTTGACTCACTTTTCCAATGACCTTGGGAAATTCACTTATTCTAATAATTTGCCTTTGGATGTTTTTGGAATTTCTGCATATACTATGCAATCATATCATATGCAAAGTCTATCCCCCACCCTCCCCTTTATTCCACTGGTTAGGACTTCCAATATAATGTTGAATTGAAATGGTGGAGAATTTCAGGAGAGTTTTCATAGCTCACCGTTAATATTTTCTGTGTGTTTGGGGTGGAGGCTGTAGATATCTTTCATCAAATTAAGGAATGTCCTTTCTATTTCATATGCTGAATTTTTGTTGTGAATGAATGTTAGTTTTTACCAAATGCTTTCTCTACATGTATTGACATGGTCAAATTATTATTATTTTTTTCTGTTAAGTATTTTCTGTTAGTGTGGTAAGTTACATTTCTTGATTATCAAATATTAAACTACCTTTCCATTCCTGGAATAAATTCCCTTTTTTGTGATGTATTATCTTTTTAAATGTTGTTAGACTTGATTTCCTAATAGGTTCTTTGCAGTTATGTTGATGAACAAGATTGCTGTGTAATTTCCCCCACTTTTTTTTTTTTGGTATTTTTGTCACATTTGGTATCAAGGTTATACTAGCTTCATAAGTGTGTTAAGTTTTCCCTATTTTTTTGCCCTTTGAAGGAGCTTGTATGCAATTGATGTTACTACTTCCTTGAATGTTTAAAAGAATTCACCAGTGAAACCTTTTGGACCTGGAGTTTTCTTTGTGAGAAGGTTTTTAATAACATTTAATTTTTTAAATAGATATTGGTCCATTAAGACATATGTATATTTCTTTTTGTGTTGGTGTTTGAAAATGTGTCCATTTCATCTTGGTTGTCATTTGTTAGTGAAAGTTGTTCATGATTATCCTATCTTGCACATCTTTATGGTCTCTTGTAGTGATGTCCACTTTTTTATTCCTGATATTGGTTAACAAGTGTTTCTGCTCTTTTTCTTCATTCTGAAGAACCAAACTTGGGTTTTGCTGGTTTTTCTATGTTTCTTTTTTTGTTTTGATTTTGGCTCATATCTTTATTTTCTTCCTTCTACTTTTAGTTTAATTTGCTTTTTCTTTTACAAAATTCTTGACATGGAACTACACCGTTGATTTTCAGCTTCTTTTCCTATTATATGCATTAATTCTCATAAGAAGGCTCTATTATGTAGCAAATAATGCATTCATTAGCACCCTTGTAGTAAATATAACTGTTTCTTCTGATGTCTTGCTTTAAAACAATGAATTCTAAGCCATGTTGTGTATGCCGTCTTTTTTTTCTCTTTATTACATTTATGTATTCATGAACAATACATAATATTGTTTTGTGTGTTTTGCAACTTACACAAGTGATACCTGTTACACAACTTTTTTTTTATTCAGTGTTTTTATGGTACATGTGTATTTGTATTATAAGGTGTAGTTCATTCATTTTTACTGCTGTGTAATATGTATAATATGCTGTATAATATCATTTAAATATACCAATTTTTTTCTGTTTCCCCACTAATGGACATTTTAGTTATTCCTCACTAATAATAATAATAATAACGTCAAGACAGTGCAGCAGTGAACATTCTTAACTCATGTCTCCTTGATCATATACATTAGGGTTCCTCTAGGGTATAAACCAAGAAATAGCATTACTGCATCAGAGAATATATGGTTCTTCAAGTTTATTAGATGCTGCTAAATAGCTCTCTAAAATGGTTCTACCAGTCTACACTTACCAGCAGTGAATGAAGGTTTCTGTTACTTCTCGTGTGCTCATGTTCACCCCACTTGCTATTATCTGACTTGGAAATTTTAGCTAGTCTGGTGAGTGTGAAACAGTATGTCACTTTAATTGTGTTTACCTCATAATTAATTTTATTTTTTTCGTGTATTTACTGGCTGTTTGGTTTCCTCTTATGTGAATTATTTGCTCATTTTTCTTTTTTTTTCTTTCCTTTTTCTTATTGATAAGAAAAATGTGTTAAAATTTATAATGTATTTGATTATAGAATGCATTTGATTAAAAATGGATCATAATGGTTTATAATATCTATAATTTTTTAAAATGTTATATAACACTGGTATATTTCAGTTTGGCACATTACAGTTTATGAGGCGCAGAGCCTCATTTGAGCCTGTGTGAGCCGCTGGGCACCCCTCAGGCCAGCAGCAGCCGGGATGCCTGCGGCAGCACCCTCTGAGGCCTGCGTGTGCTACCTGTGCGTGAAAAGTGATTGTCAACAGAAGGAAACTTTACTAAAGAATGAAAAAGTGGTTCATGTTGTGGTGTGAGGCCATGCTTTGGTAACCCATGATTCTCTCTAAATGTGATTCCAATAAAAGCCAGAAAGCCTTTGCAAACATTTCTGAATTCTGATGTGGGGGATTCCTGAAAGTCCAGGCAAATATTCTCTGGCAACATGAAGGGTCTACTGTGCTGGCAAATGGAGAGCCAGGAGCCACAGGTTCTTGTCTCAGACTTGTAATAACCCTGAATCAGTCACTTTCTTGCCCTGACCATCGGTTTTCTGTTTCTAGCTTTCAAAAGGGTTGACCTTGCCAGCCCCGTTCACAATGAGCCTGTGGGGTCTGAAGGCCCCATGAGAAGCAAAGAGCTCCCACTGACCCTAATACAGATATCTGTCCCCTGGCTTTACCATTCCCACATTCCTCTGCCCCTGTTTGGAGCTCCTTTGTTTCCAGTGGCTTACAGCTACTTCTAGCCTTGTCTGTACTTATGGGTCCCAGGGAATCGAGGCAGTGTTCACCATGGGGTCTGCTTTTTAATCCATTAGTGAGCAGTTATTGGCTCTCCCAATAACGTGGAGTGTCAGATGAGGCTCTGAGGCTGTTGGGGTGCCCAAACACCATCCCTGCCTACCTGGACTGAGCCTGGGGCGGCCTAGTACAGCCTTTGTTCCTAGCTTGGAAACAATCACACCTTCAGTGAGCCTGACATACAGGTGAACCCCTGGATCTCTTTCTACCCTTTTCTCTAACCCACAAGTTGTTTAGAGGTAAACATTTCTCAGATTTGTAATTAGATAAATGGAATTTTTCCAGTTCCCTGTTTATTACTGATTTTTAACTTCACCGAGTTGTCTGGAGGGCATGTGGCCTGCATGTTACCAATCATTTGACATTTCCTGAGGCTACCATTGTTTATGTTTTTCTGCATTTAGCTTTAAAAAGTTTACATTTAAGCTATTTAGAGAGATACTATAATATTATAAATAAAGCCTCAGACTCTAGAGCCAGATTTGGATTTTAATCTTATCTCTGCCAATTACGTGCTTTAAAATTGGGTGATTCATCTCAGTCTCCACATCTATAAAGCCATCTGTAAAGTTGTACTTATTATTAATGTCATCTCATGAGCTCCTGCCTCCCCCCAGGTTTCTTTTAAGGACTGACCTCTTTTGCCTCACAATTAAGATGTGAGTCCCTCAGTGCCAAGTTGAATTTTAAGCCTGAAACTCAAAAGAATGACTTTCAGGGTGGAAATTTTCATACCCAAGTAGGTCTCTGATTTGGAGGCCCGAGGACCTCCAATCACATCCTGTAGGCCACCAGCCAGTTCCATTGGATGGCTTCCCTGAGGTGAAGAAAAGGTTTGTACAAAGGGAATAGGCACAAGGGCACAGGAGGCCAACTGGAAAAAATAACACGGACCCCATTTACACCTTCCCTGGAACCAGAGCAGCACCTGTAGGCTTCACTGCTGGGTCTACCCTGCCACCTTGTGGCCGTTTTCTAGACTTCACTGATAGAACTGCTTCATAAAATCTAGGCGCCCAAGAAGTTATAAAACCAACTGGAACCCTTAATCACACACTCATTTTCTCACTCCATCACTCAGCAGACCTGTACAGATTCTCACAGTTTTCCAGGCTAAAGAAATTCATGGATGGCTGGTCTTGAAGAAGTTACCAGGGTTGGAGTGGGAGGGAGAGTATAAGGAGGAAAAGGCCATGTTAAGTAGAGGGCACGATCTATGCAAAGACAAAGCCTGGTATGTTTGGGGAATGATGCATTTCTCCATGTGACTGAAAGATAGCGAACACCGGGTAGAAACAGTGGGAGGTGAGGTATAGTTCTACCATCAGGAAATGTGTGTTAAACCCCAAGCCAGGGTGTGCTGGAAAAAGAGATAACCGCAAGGTGCCCCTGAATGCAGTTCAGCCCAGGAGTACAGGAGCTCCACCCATACACAAGTGGCCCCAGATTCACATGACCATGCCTTCTCTCTTGAGATTCATAGCACACCATACTTCAGACTTCTTCCCGTGATCAAAACCAGTTTCTAAATGGGATAGGACCTTAGAGACTCTCTTGCCTGAAAGGGACCTTAGAGCCATTTAGTCCAACCCTCCCCCCAAGTGAACATCACCGCCGACTTACTTAGCATCTGCTTAATCACCTCAGGGGTGAGCTTGGGTGCCCACCCAACGCCCATTCCACCCATAAACATCTGTTTGGAAATCCTTTATTTTATCCAGCTGATTTCTGCCTTTTTACAATTCCTACCCATTTGTCTAAGTTTTGCTCCCTAGGGTTACACTAAAGAAGTGATTAGATGGGTGAAGAAGGCAGTCATTTAGGGGCTGCACTAAGGTTTCTGGAAATAGAAAATCAAGGCAGTGTAAGGCAGTGATTTTAGTGGAAAGTGCAGATTTCGGTATTTGGAGACCTGTGTCTTAGTCCTTATACAATGTCTTTGCTTAATGTCATTTGGCTTCTGTTAAGTGTGATGAAGGGGCTGGGTTAGACTGGAGATTGTCGCCTCTGGATGCACATGAGTGTCACCTGGGGAGCAGGCAACAGCGCAGTTAAGTGTTCCTTACGGCTGAGAGCTGCTGGATTTGATTGTCACCAGGGGAAATGCAAACTCTGTGACTTCAAAATGCAATGAACTGTAATGGTCTCCAGCGCTGTTCAGGGGCTTTTCTCAAACCTGTGATGGTCTGGCTTACTGGTTGGTAATTCCTATTCCACAGAGACCCACATGGATCTAGATTTTTCTCCCTTCTGCATAACCAAACTATGGTTCCTCACTAAGCATAGTCACCTTGTCCCTTATGCTCTTCTGAGGTGAAGCCTACCAATGATATGAAAGACAGTTGGTTGGAAGGGAAAGAGAAATACACCCAGCCTCAGCCATGTGCCCTGGCCTCTGTGGTGTACTCCCTCATCTGTAAGAGGTCAAGAAGCCCCCTCAGTGGGTTGTTGTGATGCTGCCTGGACCCGTGGGAACAAAGCCCAGTGCCTGGCATCGAGAATGCCCTCCCTCCGAGTCTCAGTTCCCTTCACCTTTGGCAGCAGGCAGAAAGTGCAAAGAAGAGGTGAGAGGGTGCCCCTTCCAAGAGCCCCCTCCTCTCACAAACAATCCCTGTTGTGGGTTGAATTCCCCCGCCCCCAGATTTACATGTTGAAATCCTAAGCCCCAGGATTGCAGAATGTGGCCTGATTGGAAATAGGGTTGTAGAGGATGTAATTAGTTAAGATGAGGTCATTATGGTGGCCCTACTCCAATTTGATTGGTGTCCATGCAAAAGGGGAAGTTTGGACTCAGAGACACACACAGGGCAATACCACACAAACATGAAGACAAACCAAGGTGATGCTCCTCCAAGCATGGGGATGCCAAGGATTGCACCAAAGTGCAAGTGCAGAAGCTAGGGGAGGAGACTGGAATAGATTCTTCTTCACAGCCTTCAGAAGGAACCAACCCTGCGGAGCCAGGGACCTCAGACTTCTAATCTGCAGAACTGTGGGACAATACATGTCTGTTGCCTGTGCCACTCAGTTTGCAATGCTTTGTCACAGTGGCCTAGCAAGCAGCCACCTCCAGAGATTGCTCCTATGGTGGCATCAAGGAGGACACCTTTCCAGACAGAAGGAGGCACTGCAGTCCCACAGAAAGGAGGGAGGTGCTTTACAGCCCTGAGAGGCTTCTGCACAGGCCACTAGATCAGCAGGCCATCTGCCGGGGACAGCCCTAACAGAGCAGTTTACCGTTCAGCGCATACCTTACTCAGAACCATTGAGTCCTCAGGAATGTCACTTATTAGCTATAATGTTGTATCTCTTCATGTTTCTTTGTGATTTTCCTTCCATATACTGATCTATATTTTGTTTTCCCCAAAGGACGGTCCACTCCTTGAAGCCTGGTATGATGTTACAAACTAAATTGGGGGTCAGGAGACCTCTTTGATAAAAATTCTTCATGTGGGCCTTAGGCATGTCCCTTTTCCTTTCTGGGCCTGATTTCTTCACTTGTGGAATATAGGATCGTATTCAATAAAGCCCCTCCGGTCATGATTCTGTGATTCCGATTTGAAGCATGTCTTGCTATTTAACCAAGCTGACTGCGTAAGGTGTCAAGGGACGGAGAGACTCAGGACCCTCATCTTTGGAGTTCTGAGAAGCCCGTCATTTGGGATTAAATGAATCAGACTCATTAATTAAGAGAGCTAGGCCCCAAGGGTTTGGGGGTCTATATTGTACCTCATGGGCTCCAGGCACCCCTGGGTCCCCTTCCTAGTGTCCAAGGCCCTCCTGCTGAAGCACCTGCCTATCTGGAAGGTCATTCCCTTAGTTATCACTGAAGCTTTCTCCTCCAGTGAAGGTGTGTGACCATGGATACCACATTTCGTGTGCTGGACACTGAGCCCATGGCAGAGCGGGCTCCTGCATGCCTCCTAGACGCCTCCTGTCACCGCTGTGGGGCTTGGAGGAACAGTGTCTTTCCAAGTGGTTATGGTATTTGGAGTAGACCACTTTCTGCATCTTACCTCAGAGGTATGGGAGAATGCCTCCTCTAGTGAGAAGCCTGGATCCAATCTAAGAGATCTTCTTAATGGCAGGTGCTGCAGAGGCCTGGGCACGTGCATACATTGTGCCCTTTAGGTTCTAGGAAATGGACTCAGAGCAGTCCAGTAATGGTGGGTGGTATAGCAACCTTATTATAAAGTGGTTATAAGAGGGATGGAATTTTCTAGAAATCTAAAAAGTCTTCAATCAGTGACAAGCTTCATAGAACCTGGTACTACAAGGTCACACTCATTCTGAGCCTCTTCCAGGGACTTCACCCCAATGTTCTGCTGTTCATGACTCTCAGATACTCTCCAGTGGTCCGCATCTCTCTGCCTCTCTGCCTCTCCTCCCCATTCTAGTTTCTCAGTGTTTTCTAAAGCATGCCTCTGGGGTATAACATGAGACAGTTTCTAGAAGGCACATGAGGGAACATTTTTATTTTGAAAGCTAAGTATTTATTTTAATTTATATTTTGGGGAAAAGCATACCGAAAGAGTAGTGAGTTAAAGAAAAATAGCGCATAAATATTCAGGGTATGATGCTATTTCAGGATCATGAAGGCAATTCACAAATGATTAAAGTTTGAGAAACACTGGCTGGTTGTTTCCATATTTCACTAAAGTCCCGGGACACAGAATCCCAGAGGTGTGACTTACTGGTGCCCCCTGATCAGGCAGCACTGTACCTCCATGAAGGCTGAGGCCTGCCTGGGGTCGCTTGGCCCTGGTTCCCACATCCATCCTCAGACAAATCAGTGGTTGGGAAGTCAGGTCCCATGACATGGACCGTGGCTGCCCCAGCTCTGACTCTTCAGCAGGGGCTGAGGTCAAAGCAGTTTCTTTTGGGAAATTCTGTGGGCAGGTGCAGCTTGATGTTATTATGGGCCCCTGGCGCAGATGGAACTCTTGGGGCACTGCTGTGAACCTGGAGTTTCTGCAATGGGTGTGTGGTTTCCGTCCTCATACCCTGAACTCCGGGTGGTTGTGAGAACTGAACGTGATCATGGATACAAAGGTGCTTTAAAATCATAAGCAATCACAAATGCAAGATATTCTTATCACTGTTAAATAAAATTATTACTGAGGGACACAGAGAGAATGGGACTCAGTTTTCAAACGTAGGAGCTCATTTTTCCCAAGGCAGGAAATTGATTGACATCCTACCAACCACCAGTTGTGTGAACTCACACTAGTTGGCTACTTCGTGGCTGTGTGACCTTGGACCTGTGAGTCCCTGCCTCAGAGGCCTCATTTCTAAAAGAGGAACATCTGTGCCTATTCTGCCTTCCCTTGGGGCTGTCCTAAGGAGCAGAAGCCTGCTCTCTGATCTCAGCCCTGGTGTGCCAGATGACAGTAGACAAGTTTCTTTACCTGGCCTACGTCTGTCCTGTTCCTTCCAGTTGGTAGCTCTGCTTGACAGCAAACACCCAGTCTCTCCAGTCTAACCCCCACCAACCAACCTGGTCCTCAAAAACCTTTCCCCTTAGAGAACACCATGGGCCTCCTGTTTCGTAAGTTATGTATTTGTGGAAAGTTGCGTTCACGTCAAGCTCTCTTTTGTATTAAAAATTCTATATTCCCTTTGCCTTACTTTCTCTGTTTAGAGATGTTTGCTTTTTACTTATTATTGATCGTCAATTGGCTGCAGTTTCTCTTTGATCTTCCCTTTTGTTTGAACTTGAACACCACCCACACTGTCCACCCTGGGGCCTCCTAGTCTCTCTATTAAACAGTAATGATACATAAACAAACTCAGAAGCCCTCAGGGAGCAAAGGAGCCCTGGGGCCAGCCTCCCCCAGGCCTGTGACCTGTCATTCCTGAAGCTGTCTGTTTTGTAAGCTCTTTTGCCAAGTTTCTATGGGAGCAGAGGGATCATTTTCTCCCTTTTCAAAGAGCAGGGTGAGTTGAAGCCTCGAGCTGGCAAGTCCTTTAAAGTCACTTTCAAAGGAAACCTGAGCTGAAAGGCCATGCAGCTGGCAGAGGGTGTTGTGACTTTCTGAGGCACTCTCTGGGGCTTTGGGTGGTCAGCTCCCAGAAACTTTCCAGCACGTGCTCAGAGCCTGCTGCAAAGGTACCGCTGAGGGACACCAGTGTCCAACCTGTGGCCTGAGGGCCCAGGAAGGGCTTGGCTTCACGTCCTGGCCAACGGTCACCCAGGAACGGGAAGCAGGGAGGTGCAGGCTTCCTCTTCTGGGCCAGAGGCCAGGACCACACTTGTCCTCACCGTTCTTAGGTCTTGTCAATCAAACTTGATGCTTGGGGTTTTTTGAGGTAAAATAATACTGGGTGCCCAAGCAAGCTAACATCAACTTATGTCTGAATAATTGAATCATACATGAGTTAGTTAACCCAATCTGGGCTGGGACAGAGGACCCAGGCTGGGAAGGGGACCCAGAGGGGACATAGTTTGTCCAAGTCTTGCGGCAGGAGGTGGCTGACTCCCACCACAGGGTCCCTTGCACAAAGAGCCCTTCTGCAAGGATGGAGGTTTGCTTGGTTAATAGCCATTCATAAAGCTCCTGAGTCTATAGGTGTTTTGTCAACCACCCAGCAGACACCAACTAGATTCCACACCAGGGTTAAGAAACATATGATGGGGCCAGAGCTCCTTCACAGTGATCCTGGTACCCGAGCAGAGAGAGGTGATTTAGGACGCCGGGAGGAAAGATGAGCTTTCTTGATTCAGAGAATGGGCAAATTCTTCAAGGCCTAGAATGGGTAAATTCACACATCTGTTTCAGCAGGGCTAGAAATGAAGTCATTAAAATCTCAGCCTAGAGCTCTGAGAGAAAAAACAGTTGGAGGAGGGAATAGCCAGAAATAAAGATGAGCGGTCCATCCCAAATCCCCCACCTGAGCTCCTGACGACCAGGGTCTGGAGTCCACAGGCCACCCCAGGGCTCAGCGCCCAAGGTGGCTCACGCTCAGCTCCCAGGGGCAAGCCCCTGCCTCCACCTTTCCGAGCAGCAGCTGCTGTCCTGTTAGCCTTCCCCACTAGGTTAAGAGCTGAGGAAACCAGACCCATTCAAGTCCCAATTCCAACATGAGGAAAGACCTCTGGAACAAACAGACTTGACTTTTCAACATTTTATTCTTGTATTTGTACAGCTATATTTTACAACGTGGTAATGCAGTTTAGACACAGCCAAACCCTGTCTCCGGAGTAGTTATACACAAGCACGACGCAGAATGTGATGAGACAAACATTCCCAAAGAGAGCTTAGTTAGTGACAACTCAAGTCCCTGTGTCTGCCTACACTTCAAAAGGGGATGGCACACTCGTCCATCGTTGAAGACTTCCATGAAAAAAGGCACCGTAGGACACGTTGTACAGGTATATACAAACCAAAAACTAGAACAAAACTACACATTTTTCCTTCGGCAGCTTTTTTTGTTCTTTTTGTTTTTTTTAATACACACTTTGTAAATTGTAAACCTTCACTTGCAAAAAAATACAAATACACTGAGGCATTTTAGACAAAATATTTTCTTACTTATACAGATGCAATACTTAAAATATTCTCTTAAGTGCTCTTTCTCAATAAAGATTCTCAGATCCGTGTCTGCCTGCAGATACAAAATCGAGCCTTTAACGCAGTTTTATATTTTTAATATATCTTTTTTAGGTTTATATATATTTATTTTATATATATATATATTTATATATTTACAACTCTGCCATATATTCCTTCACCTTTGGTTAAAAAAATTAAAGCCCTCTCTTTGATAACATACCAAAGTCTCTTCTTTTAAAAGAATGCACATTTACATACAAAAGAAACATCTGTTCCCACAAAACATATACATTCCTCATTTTGCAGACTAAGTCAAGTCAGAACTTTTGCATACTCCCCCGCTTGGATACAGAAAATGATTTTGCTTTTTGCTGACATGGTTTGCGTTACACATAGGAGAAGAAGCAATATTATTTCTTAATGTTTTATGGCCGTGGGGAAAGGGGAGCTGCTTCGGCCCCCGGTCCCCACGCCCCTCCCCCACCCCCACCCCTGCTACGTTTTGCACTAGTGGATGAAAGAGGCACTACATCATGGGATGAACTTGTAAAGTGTTACAGTATCCTTTGGGTAGATTCTGAGAAGGGACTCGAATGGAAAGCATCAACACTCCATGCTTCAGCAGGCTTTGGGGAGCTCCGGGGGCAGGTCGGTGGCGGATACACGGTATTGCACCTTGGTGTTGGTGATGGCACCGTGCTTCTGGCGCAAGTGAAGACGCAGCTGGCTTTTGTGGCGGAAATGCAGGTTACACTTCTCGCACTGAAGGCAAATCAGAGGCAGACTGTTAGTTGTCATCAACCCAAGGAACGTGTCATTGCTCAAAGACCCAGAAAAGGAGACTCAGCCCTATGAAGGATCAGGGCAGCTCTTCCCTCTTGAAGGCCAGGTTAAGAATCCACATGAATTCTAGCTTCTGCTAAGGGACAAGTGAGCTTTGTGCAAATGTCTACCCTCTTTCCAAAGTGTTGCTTATGCTCTTGCCCAACCAAGTATGTCATTTCTCTCTTTGGGTCTTGGCTTTCCCTTCTAGAAAGGACTGAGTCAACAGACTCTGAAGATCACTCTTAACTCTGACATTCTGTGCATCTAAATTTCTAGCAAATAATTTTAAGAGCAAATACTTCCTGTAATCTTACTATGTGCCAAGTGCTATTCTGACACAAGAGTGAATTCGTTAGCTGAATGCAACAACTCCATGAGGTGGGTACTGTTATCAGGCTCATTGCACAGACAAGGAAATTAAGGTATTGAAAGGAAAACTAATTAGCCCAAGAACAAAAAGCAAGTAAGAAGATATTCACTGAAGGAGTGATAACAGGTGAATGAAAGTAACTCCACTGGGCAGGTTAACATTTGTGATATGGGTTAAGTGTTCACTGATGCCTTCTTGTGCCCATCACTACCTAGAGCGATGCCATGATCTCATCAAAGTCAGCATCGTATCTAACAGTGATTTCCATGCTTGAAGCCACTCGACTCTTTTAAATTAAATGGAAAATGGAAAGGTAAAAGAGGCTGTAGCCGGTCAAGTCTGGCCCTGGGGGGTTGCAGAACCTCAATGACTGGAAGGGCACAGTCTGAGAACTGCTGATCTACACCAGCCTCATCATTTTACAGAGAAAGAAAACGGTGGTCTCGTGAGAGGGTCGGGGCTTGCCCAAGATCCTAGGAAGGGTAACTGTCAAAGTCAGAGTAAGAACCCAGGCACCCTCCCTGCCCAGTCAGTATCTTTCCTCTCTGCAGCAGAGATCAGCAGACTATTTCTATAAAGAGCCACTTAGTAAATGTTTTACAATTGTAACTTTGCAGTTGCCATGTGAAAGCACCCATAGACAGTATGTAAACAAATAAGTGTGTTGTGTCCTAATAAATCTATTTATGGACATTGGAAAGTAAATTTTATATAATTTGCACATGTCATAAAAAGTCTTTTAAAAAATATTTTTAGCCATTTAAAAATGTAAAAACCATTTTTAACTCAGAGAATATCAAAAAAATTAGCCCACAAGCCATAATCTGCTGAGACCCTGCTCTAGAACAATACAATTTCAATGACCCATTCCTGGTTATTGTGCTATGTAGCTAGCCATCTGCTCCTTCTTGAAATTATTGATTTGTTTGTTTTTTAAAAATATATCACATTCTTGCGGTTCTCCTTCTACTCCTATGGCTTAGCTCAAACACCTTAGATCCTCTTAAGACATCTAGTCCAGTGAAGGGGCATGTTGTAAGCCCTCAGTATTTGTAGAAAACATGATTGACTCCAAAATTTATGTATCCATAGTCCAGACCTCTTTCCTAAGGCCCATATCACGTAGCCCAATCTTTAAAGATGAGCAAACTGAGACAGAGGCCAAGGTCAAGCACAGTGCCTTTGACAGTCAGGCCCAAGTCCACATTTCACCACTGTTCATTCTCACAGCACCCACTGTGTGCTTGAGATGGGAGCAAACAGTTGTGTGCCCCACCCCTCCACCTCCCTGCCCCTCCCAGGCCAGCCAGGGGCCACGAGAGGCTCCCATACATGGTACGGCTTCTCCCCCGTGTGGATTCGCAGGTGGCTCTTCAGAGTCTGAAGGTGCCGGAAACGGGTACCGCAGATTTCACAGGGATAGGGCTTCTCACCGGTGTGGATGAGCACGTGGGCACGGAGGTGGGCCACCTGGAGAGGAGGGCAAAGTGTGAGCGGCTCTTTCGGGTGGGCCGCAGATCCCCACAGCCCCTTCTCAGCATGCAGACGATGGGGAGACCCTTTCCCTACACTCCCTGCTCACTTGCACAAATCTGGCTCCGCAGGTTTCGCATTTGTAGGGCTTCTCTCCAGAGTGAATTCGAGTATGGGTTTTCAGGTTGGCTGGCCGGTTGAACTGCGCCCCACAGATGTTACAGCGGTAGGGTTTCTCACCTATTACCAAGAGAAAGGGGAAAGGAAGACCATATTCCATGGAGGTCTCCACAGTCCCTGGTCCCTGGATTTCAAAGCCAAGTGCCCTTCCCAGGGCCACTTCAGCTTCCTTTCCCATGAACTATGTCAGAGAGGTTCCAGGGGCCTGCTGGGGTCATGCCAACCCCTCACACACCAGTACACCTTGCCGGGCACCAGGGCCAAGAGGCAGCTGGTGGCAGGGAGGAGTGGAAACGACGGGAGTGGGGCAGTGGGGGAGGGGGTTCCAGGAAGCCTTGGAGCCGGCTCTGTTATCAGGCTTATATGTGGTGCCTGGACATGTCACTCTCCTTCTCTGGACCTCAGTTTTCCTTCCAGACCCTGAAGGGCAACTTAGATGACCTGGGAAGACTCTTCTAGCTCTTCGCATGGATCAGACTGATCCAGTAATCAACCCATTCTCCAGAGGGGCACCATCAGGCTGCTTTAGTTTCTGTCTTTGAGAACAAACACACTTTTCCCCTCATGGCAACTACAGCTGGATCCATTTGCAAGAGGGGTGGGGCCTGAGTTGGAGTAGATGCTTAGGGCCGGGGAAACCAGTAGCAGGGCGAGCCTTCCTTCATGGAAAATTTCTGGGATAATGGATCCATTTGAAATACCAAAAGAGAGTCAACTTGGCACAAGAATCAGGTTATTAGAAGCTACCTGGTAAAGGAATGTGAGTTGATAAGGAATAAGCCCTTAGAGGAAATCAAGAGGCTTTTAACTTTTTCCTGGCTTTACAAAGACTGAATTGACTTCACTTCTCAGTTTCTAGAACCTTAGTTTCTTCCCTTGTACATCGGGATTAACACTTCTGACCCCAGCAAAGGTAGAGAAGCAGGACAGCGTGTGTCAGAAGAAAGACAAAGAAGACGGAGCAGACAAGTTGTAAGCAAAGATAGGACAGGGGTAGGCCCTTTATCTGGGCCAGCACGGGGCCTGCTCCCTGCCTCACTCCACGGAGTGCCAAGGCCCCACACTGCTTTCTCTAGGATCCCTTTCCCATCCTGCCCCCGGGAACCCTGGCAAGCTCGGGTGGGGTGGGGCAGGGCCATACCCGTATGGACGGTCTTGTGGCTGGCGAGGTTGCCCTTGTAGCGGAAGGAGGCCTGGCAGCGGTCACACTTGTAGGGTTTGTCACTGTGGGTCTGCAGCGTGTGCCTCTTGAGCGAGGCCTCCTCAGAGAAGCGGCAGTCACACTCATTGCAGAAGAAGGCCCCATTCTCTGTCAGAGGGTGGAGGGGACACCAAAGTCAGCACAAGGAAGGGAGGGAGGGCTCTAAGGCCTCTCTCCTCTGTTGCCACCCCCAGCGCCAGATTGAACCCCCAGCTCCGGCCCGTCCAACATTCACGGGAGCCCAGAGCAAAGGGCCTTGGGGATTTTCTTTTTCTTAGCGTTCAGAGTCTCGGTCACGGAGGAGAAAGGACACATTATTTAAATATTAAGGTCCAGAAGGAAAACTCAGACCAACAGGTACCCACGTGGCCTGCAGCAGCTTAAGGAAGAGCTCAGCAGGCTCTTCTCTCGAGAGCTCTGAGAACTGACTTTTCTTATCAGCTCATAGCTTTATTTACATTCACACACAGAAGCCCTCGGGCAAGAACCTTCCCCTCTCCGAGTCTCTGTCTGTGTGTCTATCTTCAAAATCAGGATGATAAATCCCTGTCCTGCCTACCTCACAGGAGCATACTGTATAACACAAAGCTTTATAGGAATGTAAGATACAAATCAAATTCAATGTCACTCAGAGGTCAGTGAAGGAGGAATTAATGATGAACATAGTCAGCCTTGCACTCATCTGGATTTCATGGTTCCCAAACACTTCTGTGAGACTGGGAGACCAGAGATGATGGAAGCGGAAACAGAGGCCCAGAGAGAAGGAACTGGAGTGCAGAGCAAAGGCAAATGCCAGGGGACAGGAGGGGACAGTCCCTGCTCTCCCAACTATAGGTCCATGACCCTGTGCCAAACCTCTCAGCGTAAGGAACTGTTTTCTTCCTTTTGTTACAACAAATCACATGTCATGGCGGCTAACTCCTACTACAGCCAGAGCTGGGGGAAGTTAGACTTCAGTAAAAACCAGGAATGTCAATCACAGACTATCCAAAACTTCAATTTAATAAATCAGCTCAACTAATCTAATTCAGCTAACATTAACTGAGTACCTATTCCATGCTAGAGACTCTCCAGGACCTATGGAAGACAGAGGGATGAATAAGGTTAGATGCTTCTCCTTAAAGAATGTCCAGCCTAGGGGGCTGAGCTAACATGACACAGATCAATACCAACAGTTTGGGTTCAGAAGGACTGAGAAGGCTCTGAGGGCTTTAGCCAGACCCATAGGCTGTCTTTGGTGGAATGAAGCTGGGAAGGCTGTTTGGTCATTCTCTGTTACCCCAGATGAACTCTAACGCTGTATCCCTGCTTTGGTCAGCCTGGTTCCCTATTTGGTCAAGAGTAGGGCAATCAGCCGGTGACTGTAAGTGCCAACGGGCTTGTCATAGGGGCTTCTCCCAATCAGTGGCAACAGCCTGAACAAAATGGAAACACAGACCCCGTAGAGCCAAGGCAGGGCCCTTCCTTCTCCCCGGCAAAGGGAGGGAGGAAAAGGGACTCACCACAGCTGGAATCCGAGTACTCAGACTGGGTCTCGCCCATCTCCTCAGGGAACGTGGGGCCAGCGGTGTGCAGACACATCTCTGCATGCTGTGGGGACTGAGAGCCACAGGACGTGCACTTGGGGGGGTGTAGGTAGAGCGGCGAGTGGCTCTCACTGCTGCTTCGAGGGGAGCCTGTCAGGGACCTGCAGGCAGGAGGAGAGAGGGCCTCAGCAGCCGGAGCAGGGTGACGCACTCCACCCGGCCCCAGGGCCGGCCCCCGCGCCCTGTACTCAGCTGCCTGCCTTGGGTCCAGGGCTGCAGGAATCCTCAAGTCTATCTCTAAACAGTACATGCATAGAGATCACTGATGGGGGTCAAAGTGAGCCAAAACCCTGCTCCTGGGCCCAGTTTCTTCCCCTCATTCCTGCAGTCCACAGCCTGGCTCAGTCCAGGTCAAGGATGAAGACTGCCCAGCCACATCGAGACCACAGGAGCTGCCTTTGGGGTTCAAGTAAAGCTCTTCTACCACAGACAGGAATTATGTCCCATGCTATGAAAAAATACACTGAAGCTTAATATCCTTCCTTACTTTGGCTAAATCAAATGGGCACTTATTCCACAATTCTAATATGCTGAGCATTTCAGGCAAGAAAAGAACAGAGCCCCTGTATCCATCCCAAGAGGTGACCCTGGAACCCTGCCCAGGAACCCAACCTCAGGCCTGGCCTGCCTCTCACAGCACCTGTCGACGATGTTATTGAGCCGGCTGGCCTGCGGGATGGTGGAGTCCTCCCCGCTGACACTGAGTTTGGTTGGGGACTGGAGGTCAAGGTTCTCGGGCTCCATGGGAGGCTGGCAGGCTGGTGGGGCAGGGTAAGCTCGAGGGGAGAGGCGGCCCAGCTCGGCCCGCTCAGGCCCCTCCGGCCCGGCATTCTGATTGAGGCTGTTCAGCACGATGAACTTGTATTTCTTCCAGTTGCAGGCTTTGGGGTCGGTGGGACTCTTGGCTGCAGGCGAGCCAGAGGTCTGCAGGATGCACGCCTTCTTGCTGCTGCAGGACTCCGTGGGTGAGTTGGGCTGGCAGTCGGACTTCTGGGGGCTCTGTGGACTAACCAGACCCTTCCGGTTCAGGGGTGCATTGGGGGGCTCGAAATGCAAGGCGATCTCATCCTCTGAGGAGGGCCTCTCTTCCTCCTTGCCGGCCTTGTCACAGGGGAAGTATGGGGCATTCCGGGCTGAGGGGGCTGCAGGCTTGGGGCCATCGGCCACACTATAGTGCATATCACTCCGTGTCTCTTCTGGGGCTGCCTCCTTGGGTGAGTAGATGTTGCTGTGGCAGACGTTGGGGGAGATCTCCATGGGTGGCCGGCTGTACTCCCCAGGGACTGGCCTGCCACTATCGCAGGGGAGGGCCCGCTCCTTGGGGAAGGGGTTGGCCACAGGCATCCGGGCATCCCGCAGCTCCTCATCAGAGAAGAGGAAGCTGCTGACGGGGAGGTGGCTGTACACAGGGTAAGAGGCTGGCGGCGTAGAAAGGCCACTGTACAGGCTGGGGGCAAAGGCTCTGCTCTCACACCCAGCGGCATTCCTTAGCGGCAGGTTGCTCTCCGCCACCTCACGACCCCGGTACGCCATGATGTCTTGGGGCATCAACATCCGGCTGTTCAGAAACTCTTCCCGGGGCGGCTTGACGGCAGGAACCATCTCTGCTTCGCTGTGGGAGAAAAAAGAGAAGACACCGGCCTCCACATCAGAGCTGTTAGATGACTTCCCAGGTGACACTGATATACGTAACCACATTTGTGCTTGGGTCAGGAAGACATAAGGGATGTGGCTCTGGAGCAGGGAAATACTTGCAGTTACAGGGCTTTTATGTTGAAGCCTAGCAATCTAGCTCACAGACGGGGAAACCAGGCTCACAGAAGGGAAGTAAGTTATGCACACAAGCTGTGCCTGCTTAGATATGATCTTGTGTGTTTCAGTCACATACATATGTATGTGTGTGAACCTGTAATTCTTTAGAGGTTATAGAATGCAAAACTTTCAGAGCCCTTTTCTCATTTCATCCATGTAAAATCCTGCAAGGAAGAAAGGCATCTTTGTCTCCATTTTACATATGGAAACTTGATGTTCACTGGGGGGAAGAATTTATATGATGCTGGTGCCCCATGTCCACAGGGTCATAGACAATCTGATACCCTGTTGCCCTATGTGCTGTCTGGGTTTGCAGGGAAGTTCACCTGGGAGAACAGGCAGCATATGCCAGAGCAGGAAGCTCTGATGCTGAAGCAGCCAGACCTGGGTTCCAAGCCCAGCTGTGCCACTTAGCAGCTGTGTGACCCGGAGCAAGTGAACTGCTCCAAGCACAAGGCCTAATCCAGACAAAGTACGTGCCAGCGACAGCGATGATGATCTTGCCACCATTATCACCCACGGGAGACAAAGAGTGCTAGTTGCATATACTTGAAGGGACATTATGTGGGTGAAAAAGAGGCCAGCTCGACATGATCACAGTTAACAGAGCTAGAACCAGTGAAGGAAGGAGGGAGCCAGATTTCAGCTCGCCATAAAGAGGAGCTTTCTAACTGTCCAAGGCAGGCTGTGTGGCTCTGGAAACACTGAGTTCCTCACTCCTGGAGGTGTTGAGAGAGAGGCTGGAAATCCTTCTGGGTGAGTGAGAAGGGCTGCAATCACCCTCGAGCAGCGGAATCAAATGACTCTACAGAATTCAAGTCCTGAGTCTGTTCCACTTAGCACAGCTCTTCTCTTCTTTGGCTCTCAGGTTCCTTATCTTTAAATGATGGTCAGGTCTTATCAGCCCTCAGGTAGGGGACTGAACCCAGTGAATTGGTTTTATTTAATAAATGTTCTCCCGAGGAGAAGCAGGGCAACATAAAAGATGAGTAAATCAGCCCACAGTCTGGCGGGGGAAGTAGGGCCCAGATGTAAATTGGCATAATTGAAGTCGAAAGGAGAAATCAAACATGTACACAAACAGTTAAAACGGAAGGTCTAAAGGACAGGCCAGAGGCTCAGAACACAGAGGAAGCGCTGAGGGAGGAAGAGCGGTACTCGTAATGTCTATGGAGGGAGATGCTGGCATCCAAGCTTGGCCTTGCAGGATGGGTGGGAGGAAAGGGCACCTCAAACGACAGTGGGTGGGAATGCACAGGTATATCTGGATGGCAACAAGTCTTCCTGAAGCACAAGAGTTAAGGCAGAAAGGTGCAAAAATAGTGGAAATGTAGGCTGTGGCATATCACAGAGGATTATTTTTTTCCGTATGCATGCTTTATCAAGGGTTTCTGATCCCTTCCATCTCCAAGGCTCCAGTCTAGGTGGCAGCTCACCTGGCCTTGATAAACTTCCGGCAAGTGTCCACAACATGCTCCATCTGCAGGTACATAGCCGTGGCCATCACCGCCATGATGTTGCCCTCCCTCAGATTAAGCCGAGATGTGTACATGAAGTCCAGGAGGATGCAGAACCCCTCAGGGTTGATCTCAGGATCCAGATTAATCACACTAAGGTTGCATTTCAACTGGTCTGTGAAGATGCTGTAGAACAGGCCACTATAAAACAAACAAATGACTCACTGTAACAGACACACAGAATCTGTGATCAATTACAGTCAGTGTTAATGCTCAGCCCCTCTCCCCTGGGCCTAGCTCCAGAACTTCCATGGCAAATAATGAGAGCTGCCATTTATGGAGAGCTTTCTAAATGCCCAAGAGTCATTAAGCACTTTACATACTTTATCCTGTGTTCCTCTCAACCTTGCAAAGCAGGTACTATCATTCTTCCCTTTATAACTGGAGGTACCTAAGATCAGAGATGTTAAATAATTTTTCTTAAGGTCACAAAACCTGTTGTCCTTTTAGTCTTAACTGCTTGGATTGCCAGAGTTAAATTTAGCACTCATTTGCAGTAACTATTTTTAGTCTATATCTTTGGAGAAAACTTTTCCTTTGTTGTTTCATCATTTTATCCTTGTTTTTAAAATCCTATTTTTTTTTTTTAGAAGCAGGTTGGGTATTGGTAGCAAATAAATAAAATAATGCCTACATCTACAGCCTACTACTTTTCTAAAGGTCCACAGACTATCCTAAGGTTAACATTCCTAGAAGTTGCAAGTCAAACCTCGGGCCATGCCTCCAGGTACCATGTTGTCAGGTGGAGGAAGGAGTACTCAACTATAAGTCAGAATTCTGGGCTGTCATCCTGATCCTTCTCTGTATCAGTAGGTTGCCGGAAGTGAGCCAGATGTCAATAGGTAAGTAGCTATGCAACCTTGGGTAAGATAGTTAACTTCTCTGTGCCTTGGTTTCCTTATCTGCGGAGTAGGAACAATACTGTCTACCTTCTAAGGCTGGGGCATAACTGAAAATGTAGAAGGTACTGAATAATGCCTGGCACACAGTAGCATTCAGTTAGCATTATTTACTATTTGTGTATGTCTATAACCCTCTGTTCTCGCCACTGTTAAGCCACAGGTGCTTATTGTACGTGCTGAGTAAGTTCTCTACTAGCAATAGAGCTCCCTGACTCTACATCAGTTCATTTATCTGTCTTCATTTTATCATATATAAAATGGAGGTAAGTGTGCCATCCATAACACAGGCTACTGTGAAGATCTGGGGAAATTATGTAATATAAAATTGTTCCGAAAACTTGTAATACTTGACAAATAGGAAGAATTAGCTAGCTCTAACTTACATACACCCAAGGATATAGTCACAGTATATATAATATCTATATTGTATTTATAATAAATACAGTTAGAGAATAAAGGAGCAAAACCTTTCAAATTAACTTGCTTAAATGGTTTTAAAACTTTCTTTCACTTGCCCTTTTTTCACTGGTTAACTGAAGTTATTTTGTATGTTTACTCCAAACATATCCCTTCTTAAGACAGTACTATGATTTCTTCTCCCTCTTCCCACCAAACAGAAATTCTTTCTTTTCTAGAAGCGTATTCATTCCTTTGCTTCCTGGGAACCTACTCAGCCAGACCGTGTCCTGGTGATCTGCCTTCAGCTGAGATGTGATGCCAAACACAGCAAAAGGCCCACATGGTCGCCTTGCTGGCTGCCGGCACTCTCTCTCCTCTCATTCACCAGCCTTTCCCCTCCAGGTCCCTCACCTGCAGGCCATGAGGACCGTCTTATGGGCTCGAAACTGCTCACGGCTCACCACTATGACAACATCAGTCAAGATGTCACGGCTCCGGAGGCGATTAAGGTTGAGAAGAACGTCACTGGCATGGCGGGTGAACTGGATACAGCTGTCAGCTGGCGAGGCCATTTTGTCTTCACCTGGAAAAAAAAGGGGGTCAAAATCCTGTTAGTTCTCCAGAACCTGTTCCCTGCTTAACAGGTGGGTGACAGCAGGGGGCTCAGCCTGCTAATGTTTGGAGTACAAATTGAGGCCTCTTGGTTTGGTCTTGGAACAATTCATGGCCCATCTCTGGGCATTACTCTTCACTTCTGCAAAATGGGAGGATAATCTTTACCTAACAAGTCAGAATGGGAATCTCTTTAGGGGAAAGTAGAAGGGAACAAATGAATATTTGTAGAATGTTTTCCCCACATACCAAATACTCTGCCACACACTGAGTGGCAGTAAATGTACAGGCGATGGAAACCATGTTTTGGAGATTAGCATGCTAGCTTTCTGTTTTGCTAGCTGTGTGACCTGCAACAGGCAGTTTACTGTTATGGGGCTTTGGTTTCTACATGGCTGTAAAAATTAGAGATCTGTGCCTGCTCCACAGCAGTTCCTCAACAGTTGCAGATTCTCAGCAGTATCTCATTTCATTATCCCAGCCACATCTGTTTCTCTTCTAATAAACTTTAGAATTGTCTGAATCTACCCCAAGGACCCAGCACGGTGCTAGTCCATAGGAGGTGGCTAAATTAATTTGATTAAGAAATGAGTGAGAGAATGAATACTCATACAACAGGTCAGATAGTCTAATACAGGGGTAAAGGACAGAGAGCTGGGAGTGATGCAGAGGGCATCAGCCTTTATCTCATCTAATGAAAAGGGCAAAGTTCACAGAAACACATGCATTGGCAAATTCAAAAGAAAGTTTGTCCACAACATTTTAAGGCATATGATTCATTTTACTTACCCAATGCCTTGATTTACAGTTCAAAATTTTGCTCAAAACCTGCAGGGAAGAGGAAAAAAAACAAAGAGAAATTGATTTAATGAATGTAAGCTTGGCCACTATAGTCTTATTTTAGGACACACATATTTAGTTTAACTTTGATAGCTAGCTTGCCAGCTGGTGCGGTTTTACAAGTTAGCATTTTTCCAGCTCTGCTCTTACAGAAACAAAAGGCACCCGAAGCTATGTGATAATAATGTTTTTACCCTCAGTACTGGGAATACAATTGCATACATTAATTACATCTATATCTACATCTACATCTACACATATAGTTCAAAGTAAAAAATGTATACCACTCAAAGACCACGTGAGCTTATGGGAAAGAAAAGTATAAGAGAAGTGGTTCTTTTGATATTAATGAGAATGATCCTTCAGGGGCCTAAAAATTCTGGATGCATTTCAAAACCTGCTAAAATATGATTGTTCAAGTAAGTCCTAGAATGATTCCACAAGGCTGTCAGCGTCAATATCTTTATCCCTATTTCACGGGTGATGAAACAAACTCAGGGGTTCAAGTGGTTTGCCCAGGACAAACAGGCAGGTGGGAGTTCCTGACTCTGAAACCCTTAAGACTAAATACAGATTCTGAAAGAATTTGTTGTAGAATACAACTCGACATGGTGTCTCTATGCTTTCCTTGGGAATCTTTGCCTTCCTTTCCAAAGTTTTCTCTCTTCCTTCCTGGGTCTTAAAACCAAAGTGCTACAAACTTCCAAGCTTGTGCTTCCCTCTGCTGGTGAAAGATTTAATTGTGTGTTTTGGCTGAGAACTGGCCAGGGAGCCCTCGTTAAATAAGTACGTGCCCTCTCCAAATTGGTTTCTCTAAAATAAAATAATTAAAAGTATAGGTGTGAGAACCTCATGATTGCACGAGGGCTGCAAAACAAAACTGAACCCTCTGTCCTTTCCGCTTTTTTAAAAAAGCATAGCCTTTTAGAGCTATTTTCCCAGTAAAGGGGCCCGAGGCCAGGGAGGTCATGTTGGGCCACGTAGATGGTTACTGACCCGGCCCTACGTCTTCTGGCTCAAATTCCTGTCCCCTTTCCAAATCAGCCTACGTGCTGTAGAACATGCAAGACAGCACCCTAATGTGGGTGAATTTCATTTTTAAGTTCCTTCCCCCACACAAACACTTTGCCCCCATTCCAGGCTGCTGAGTCTTACCAAATGAGCACTCTAAAATGAGAGGTTTCCTTGTGTCTGTAACCAAACACTCTGACATTTCTCTGTGGTCCCAAATGCCAGTCACTCATTCTCATCAGCTTCAAGGTTAGTGTGTGCATGTGAGTGAGTGGGGATGGGTGGTGGGGAGCGGGGAGAGGAAATGGGGGAAGGGAGAGGACAGAAAAAGATGAAAGACCCTATTTCTTCCTCTCCCCATCCTAATTCAAAATGGGCAAAGAGAGATACACTAAATTGGTTCTAACCAAAGCTCAATGGCTGTCTCCTTGAAAAAGAATGCTGAAACCACATGAGAGGTTTAAGTATAAACCTCTTCCCCCACGAAAGAGATCTCTAAACACTTCTGGAATACCTAAGGCTTTCCTTTAACCAGCTTCAACCACCAGCTTGGCTGTGGATTTCTAGTCAGAGATTTTTAGTACCACAAGCAGCTCAGATCTGCCCTGTCACCTTGAAAAATGGGCAATGACTCACTCCACATGCAGATTGAAACAAACAAAACAATTCTCCTGGGTTCACTGTCACCAGGCCCTGGACTGGGTACTTTTCACCCTAAACCTCTGCCTGGCTTGGCTAAAAATAAATGCATATACATAAGGCACCTTCCTGTTGAGTCCACTCCTTCCTAAGGAAGCTCTACCTTAGGAGGCCCCACAATTAGGGAGTGCATGAGGTATGGGGGTGGGTATGTGGGACACAGTGCCTCCCTTTGGATGCTGCAGGATAACTGACCACTAGCATTTGGTTTGTTTTTACAAACCACTCAGCTCTTTCCCATCCATTATTTTATCCAATCCTTGTTACAGCCCTGATTTACTGCGGAGGGCACTGAGGCTCCAGGGGATAAGCCTTGCCCAAGATCTCAAAGCTAATCCCCAGCAAAATCCTGGACAAACTCGGTCTACCATCTTCAAGCACCCCACCAATGCCACATACAAAACTCATTCCACAAAAACCACCACCAAGAGGGCAGAGCTGTCCAGGAAAAGCTGACAGGTGCAAGGGTACCGACCTGGACTCCCTGACCCCGAACACTGCCCCAGCCTAGGTGACCACCAAGTGAGAGTCAATCATTGTCTTTCCATCCCCAAACACTCTCTCTCCTTCCGGGCGTCCCCTGTGGATTTTCAATTAGGCATCTCGAGAAGACAGATCTTTTAAAGGAGTTGGAGAAGAAAAAAAGAGGGACTCTGTCAAAAAAAAAAGGCAAAGAGGACAACAGAAAGGAGGGGAAGAGGGATGAGGGAGGAGCTGAGAGAAGAGCTAGAGGCGAGGTTAACAGCGAGAGAGCAAGCCAATAGGAAAGCCCCCACTCTTTTCTCGCCTTCTTCCCTCGGGAGGACACTAGGCAGCCCCTTTCTCCGCAGCCCGCACGCGCGTACACACACGCACACGCACACACCCGAGCTCTGCGCGTCGCCGCAAGCCCGTGCAGATTCGCCCACCCCCACTTTACCATACCTGTCTGCCAGGGACCGCCCACCCCCAGGAGCTCTGTGGGCACCGCTGCCCATCCGTCTCCAAGCCCCCGCAGGTGCGTTGGAGGCCCGATGCTACTACGACGGTGGCAGCCCTTAATTTGGTTACACTCAAATAAAACGTTTTGTGCACCTCGGTAGCTAACATTGTGTGTCTTTTTTTTTTTTTCCTGTTACGCCGTCAAGGCAGGGGGTAGTGAGGGGAATGGCACAGCCCTCTCTCATTCCCGGAACATAGTCGATCTAAGCTCAGCGGATTTCACAGAACAGTGCCTATCGCCAGCTCCAAGGAGAAGTAACTTTCCAGGAAGCTGCCGGCCCCCGACAGCGGCCAGGATCGCAGCCTACGTCGCGCGGGCCGCCGGGGATTCACCAGGGAAGGGGGGCCGCCGGGGAAGGTTTGCCAGGGTGGGGTGGGGTGGGGAATGAGGAACTTTCCCCTAAATCCCTTGTCCGTGCCCGGCCCAGGACTCTCAGAGTTCACCTAGCCCAATCCTTCCTCCATAACACTTTTATCAATGGGGAAAAAGTCAGACAAGTTAGCAGAGCCGGTCTACAGCCCAGGAACTCGGGTCTAATCCGAAGCTCATTTTATGACTTCACATTGCCCACTTCCCGCGTTTGTTTCCCTTGTGCATCGTGTCCTTCGTTCTTTCTTTTTCACTCTTTCTGCTTGCCCCCTCCCCTTTTTAAGGGAGTTAGGTGAGGCGTCAGAAAACATGGGAGACTCTCTAGGGCTGAGGGTCTCCCTCCAGAGTACCCCAGCCAATTTGGAGGAAAACTAAACCAAAAGTCCCTTCCGCCTACGTTGGCAAGAAAGGGAACCCAGCTCTTCTCTGTTTCCGCCCAAAGTCTTTAGAATAGGCGCTGCCAGGCCAAACCTGGCCAAGTTTCGGGATTTCCGAATCAGATTTCTCCAAAACCGTAGAGACACAGGATTCAGCAGAGGCACCAACGCCGACCCCAGCGAGCGCTGCGGCACGCTCCAAGTTTGCCTAGACTTCTCGAGGCCTTCCTGGGAATTACCACCCTGGGCGCCATCTCCTAATTAGTCTCATTAGCTGGCTCCGAGAGGCATTTTCGGGGCCCGGGGGGTGGAGCGCGAAAGTCGCAGCTTCTGTGGCTGCTGTCTTGCCCTAAAAATGGTGGGTGGCGTCACGCTGCTCCGTGCATCCTGTCAGCGGCGGAGGTAGGGTCAGGATCCGTCGGTAAAGACTGGGCCTCTTCGGCCTCATAAAAATCCTTCTTTGATGCTTTCTCTTCCCTTCGCCTGGTGGAGTAAATGTGAAAGCGAAGGCTGAAATTTAATATGGGATGGGGTGAGAATCTAGGAAGGGAAGTTACAAATTAAGTAAATGCGTTTTATTGGAAATTCGGAGTCCGCGGGTTCCGGGAGCTCAAACCTAATGGTGTTTTACCGCAGCCTAACACTAGAGAGAGCTCTCCATCAAGGCTTGAAATCAACACCCTGGTCGCTCCGCCCCTCCTTCCCATTGACCTACTTTAGACTGGGTCTCCGGATTTGGAGAATGACTTCCTCCCTCCCCCCCCCCCCCCCCCAATCTCTATCCCGGCCGGCCTTTGGGTCATTGGTAATCTAATAACTCTAATAAGTCGGTGAGAAACCCAAAGGGGAATTTGGAAGTGCGAAGCCCTGTTTAAGGGCAGGGACGAGGAATTTTAATGAGGCTGGAGCTGCTGTAGTGAAACCCACATCAGGGATCCTGCCCGAGAGCTCACTTTCTGCGCTGCGTCTCAGCTAACAAGCCGCCCCGGTCCGCTCAGCTAACTAGCCACAGTGGTCCGCGCTAGAGGGTGGAATCAAACCGCGGAGTTGTTCATTTTCCAGGAGGGAAACACTCTTCGCGCTCTTAGTTGTGTTGGGGGAGGAGGAAAGTGGGGAGACAAACGACGTAGATGAAAGCAAATTTGATAAGGTGGTAGTCGCTTTGGGTGACCGAAATGTTCGGGGACATAGTGTCCTGACTTTCATTTCTATCACCTTTCCTGCCAACAGTGAGCTTGCAAGTCTGCAAGCTTCTAGGAAATGCAATAAAATAGAGGGATGTGTTGTATCATCAAGATCTGAAGACAAGCTGCAGAAAGGACGCTCCCGATGCGCCCGGCTCACGCCAGCCTTCCAGAAAGGGCCAGCAGACAATGCCAGCAAATCAAGTCCGGGAGCAAAGATATCTCCTGCATCCTGGTTGGACCCCGCTCGACCCTTGTAAAAAGTCTGGTGGAGGAGGGGAGCAGCATGATGTCCCCAAGCAAACAATGTCTTTAAAAATCCGATCGGGACAGAAGTCAGCCAAGGTCTTTATTCACGTTATTGAAGATAGAAGGCACTAACTGTCCTTGGAAAGCGATTACTCAAACATGACCGCTCTTCAAACACATCCTCATATTCGTTTCCAACCTGAACAGAGGCGCGTTTCTCCGACGCGGCCTCCACCAGCTCCCGCAGTGGAAGAGACTGAACTCGATTCCCGCGGACCAAGGCGGTGGAGACAACTGCGTCTCCCGCGGGGACGCACGCCGGCGGTCGCTAGGGGCCGCCAGCACGCGGACGCGCGTTTGCCATCTTAAGTTTTGAGCTCCGAGAAAGAAAACTTTGATTAAAGCTGTTGTGGCACAAATTCTACGAGGATTACACTCTGTCCGTAGGAACCCCCCCCCCCCCAACTGATTTCTCGCTAAGCCACTAAGCAAGGTTTGGGAGGAAGGGGAAAAGAGTACTTTCAGAATCCAAATGTGAATGTCAGGCAAAGTGAGGTGCATCTCTGCAGCTCTAGGGACTTGGCCTTAATGACCCCCTAATACATGCACACACACCCAATATATGAATCCCCTCAGCACTACAGTAGACTTTTCGTGTCTGTTAACAAACGTCATAGGCCATATTTTCTAAATAAATTCCTCCAAGACAACTAGGGAATCGTTCCAACTACGGTGAACTAAGAGGTTAAAATCATAGCTGTCTCTGACCTCTGCTCCTTTTTCTTCGATGCCTCAAGGGAGCGGCGATAAATTCGCCTTTAAGTCACTGACCTGTAATTCAGAAGTTTAAAAGCTGGTCCCGGTTAGGTCGCTTTTCACTATTAACAGGCCTCTTCTTCAGGCCTGTTTCACCTGTAAAGAGTTGTAATGTCCCAGAGTCTCCTTGGCATCTGTCCACTACCGACATCCCCCAGGGAGAGGCCACAGCGACAGGGAATAATGTGTTCAAAACGGTGTATTTTCTCTTAGTGGAGGCAGATGCCCATGACTGAGCGACCGTGGACGGGGCAAGGATCCAGGAGGTTTTCTGATTTTCATCATCTTACCAAAACTTCGGAGGTCGGATATCATCCAAATTGAAGGGTGCCCCCACTCCCTCTGTCAGTACTAGCACCTGTAGGGATAACTGGGGACCCTAGGGTGACGCGGTCATTCTACCGTCCAAGTCGGGGAACTCAGCCACGACCTACCACTAGGTGGCAGACTCAGTCCGTTCGAAAAATCACTGCGTGGCCACAGGCGTCCACGCCCGAGTGCCCTACACTTTTTTTTTTTCCTTAGCGGGGTGGCGTCGTGGTGGGGTCTGTTTAGGGAGAGGGATTGCCTCCATAGGCAATGCGAGGAAACATTTAATTTTTTGGATGTAAGTCTGTTCTTCTTGATACTCACACCTCTAGCACCACAACGCGGTACCTGAAGCTGCGTTTATATATTATACGTTGATTTTTCCAGCCCAAAAGGCTGAATGTATTGGGAAGGGAAAGAAAAGGTGCACTTATCTTCAAAAAGCAGAATGGCATTCGACGGTATTAGCAGAGCTTCCGGCCAAACACTGGTCAATCAGCAAGGAAAGTCGTGAATAAACTCCTGATCCCCACGGAGAAAAGGGGCCCTGCGGGCCAAGGGTAGGGTCCCCCCCAGGCTCACAACGCTTGGCAAAGCCGGGGGTGGAGGCGGGAGGACGAGCATGGTCTTTTGGTGGGGCTGCTGGTCTCGGACTGGAAGGTGAGGAGGGTTTAGTGGAGACTTTCCTGGCTTGCAGTGGGACGAAGAGGAACCGGTCAGCTTTGCAGCAACACAGCACCCTCTCTACGATAACTGCGGCGGCAACTGCGGCGGCGTTCCCACTTGTTGCGCAGGGGCAGGAAACCTGCACGCGCCACACTGTTTTGACTCCCAGAGGGCTCCAAACCCGGTTCAGACCATCCTACCATTGTCCCACACCAACCACAAACCTTCCTCCTTATCCTTCTACCCCCACCCCCCCAACACACACACACAAACATCACCATCACCGCCAACAAAACTACAGGACTTCCACTCACATTTTTTTTTACACTCAAATATGCCTCTTTATCTCAGTGTCGGACAAGTAGAAGAATTCAAGTGCCCTGAGAAGTCAAGTCCATGCGGAAAGTGGGGCTACCTCCACCTGGAGAACGCCTACTTGAAGCCAACTAGTCAACCCTCCCCGCACAGCGCACACACACACACACACACAACTTTGCTTATCACGACACCATCTTAGCTGGAAAGCGATTTTTTCCCTCCCCATTTGAGAAATTAACTGCAAAGTCCTTTTCGTTAAAGCTGCTTTTATCTCGCCTTCCTAAAGGAAAAAAAAAATCCTCATAAAGTCATTTCACAGTATTTTTCAAATATTTGACTTCTGCAAATAGAATTTCACCCACCGAGGGGTGGCGCTACTGCACCACCTCCTTTGAATCTTGTTAAGTTTTTCACAATAAAGTGGGTAGTGAGTGTGGCTACCCGGTAGGGGAGAGAGGGAAGGAAGGATTTTGACATCTAGTCATGGCTACCATTTACTCAACCAATAACTGGAACTCTTCAAGGCTCAGCAAACAACAGCTTAAGAGTTTAGAGTCCCATTGTCGTCTAACCAGAAGAAATTGGAGAGTCTTTTCAAGAAAGAATGGGGTAAAACACTTAAAACTGAGCACAGAGGAAAATGTCAATTGGAGCATTCCCTCTTCTTCCAGCTATCTTCTTGTTCAAGTTGCCCAGTTTTTACAACCAGCTTCTAACCTTACTGTCACTCTCAACAGACCCTTAAAATCAGCCTATGCTTGGGCCAGTACTGGAAAGTCTTCCAAATAGGATATTGGAAACTTCTTCTTATAAATGGGAGGAGGGAGGAATATTTCCCATCTATAGGTTTCTATTTGGCCCGAAGACTCAACTACAGTCATTTTAGCAAGGGAATGCCCATCTCCTGGGGCTCTTTCCATTTCCTCCTCCCCCAGAGATAAACATCTTTTCTCTTTTAAAAAAAAAGTATATATTTTAAAGCAAGAATGTGATTTCACCTTGTTCCTTTGAGCTCATGTTTGCTACCTCCAGGAATAGCGTGTGGACTAGGGCCAGATGAACTTCAACTTGGGCTGCAGATTTACGAGGTTCTGTTCCAGTGCCAAAGGCTCTTGGTAGTAAATAGTGAGCAAAATAGATACCTGTCTCCTGACAGATCTTGCCGGCCCACCTCTTATTTTTTAAGTTATTTATTAAAACCACACACACCTTGCAAAGAAAAAGGGAAACTGGCAGTCTCTGTAGAGGAAGCCGGCGGCATTGGGGAGCCACAAACTGTATTTCTAAACAGCTCTTTCCCTGGTTCTCTCTCTCCTGCCCTACTTTTTTTTCCCCAAACAGTAAAAAATGCATCTATTGACACTTTGCTTTAAAGAAAAAAAAAGGTGGGGGGAATAAAGCGTTACAAGATTGTCCTCCTGAAATACATAAACTGACTTTTTTTAAATCCATAAAAGATTAAGTGAGCTTTCTGGGGTGGAGGAGGGATGACCAGCTCACTGAGTCGGTCAGGGACCCCGTAACAGTTCTGGACTTTCAGCACCCTGTTTGGGGTCATTCCCCTTACTAAGTTGTCAGGCCCCCCAGCACCAAGCCCTAACCATTTGGATAAGGGGCACAACATAAAAGGGGTCTTTTCATTCTTTTTTTAATCTGTTGGGTTGTGTTCTTGTTTTCCATGGGGGAGCTTTAAAACTCACTGCAACACTAGTTCCATTTTTCGCTGGAGTTCCAATAACACTGCATCATAAAGACAACGCAATCCACAATTCTCAAGACATTTACCACGGTCATTACATCCCTCAATGGGGTGGCCCTTCGCTCCCGCTGCCCCCGAGCGCAGCCCATTTCCGAGGCCCCAACTCCCTACCCGCTCCCGCCCGGGCCGCCGCCGCCGCCGCCTTCCCTCATTCCTACTCCCTCGAGGAGAGCCACAGGTTGCAAATCCAACCAACTCGAAAGCCGTTTTTGCAAAATCACTCACAAAGACCTCCCTTTCGTGCCCGCGCCCCCTCCTCCCGCGTCGGGTTCCCCAGCCAGGGCCACAAAGTGCCTTTCTCTCCTCCCGGGTCTTGCACGTAGGAACGCGGGCCGGGGCTGTTTGTTTTTCCCCTCGCCCAGCGCAAGGACCTCGGGAATCTGAAGCCTGACGTCGGCTACTCTCTGGCCTGCAGTTGTCTTTTTTTACAAAGCTTGCACCATGGGAAAATAAAATAAAATTTAGGAAGGGAGGTGGGGGGATGGACAGCCATTGGGAGCTAACACCGAGTCACGCAGCGCCCAAAATACAAACACCGCGACCGCCAGAAATCCCGCCACCTTCCCACTCGGCTGAGCAGTCCTGTGAAGGTTCCCGGAGTCCCCGCACGCTGAACAGCACCGCAGGTGCAGACACGCACCCCTTTCCCACCCCACCCCCAAATATTGGTCCCACCATCGGCCTCTCTCCTCAGGATGGGGAGAGGAAGCGCGCGGGGGTTCCCGACTCCTTAGACTGCAACCAAGAAAGAATAATTTTCAAAGTATTCAACATCCCCGCCCCCAGGCAAGCTAAACCTCCCCCAAAACACGGGGGAAAGGGACACCAAAACATTCGGATCTCATTAGGAAGATCACAGCTCAGAAAGGAAGAGTAGAAACGATACTTCATCTGGGTTTATGAGAAGAAAAAAAAAAAAAGCCCTGGGAGTTCTCGCTTGCATTTTTCCTCCCAAATCTCGGCTTGGAGGTAGGGAATCCAGAGGACCGAGGCCGGTGGAAGGGAGCCAAGCGGGGCGAGCGAGCGGGCAGCCTCCCTTCTCCCTTCCCGGAGCCACCGAGAAGGGCCGGAGAAAGGAAGGAAGGAGAGCCGCGGGAAAGGAGGAGGAGGGAGGCAGGAGCGAGGGAGCAAGGAAAGCAGTCAGCAAGCGAGAAGAGGGAAAACGGCCGCACGAATCCAGCGAGATCACAAGCCGTACGCGAGCAGCAGCAGAAAGAGCGAGAGCGCGAGCGCGCGTCCTCCCCGCCGGCTGGGGCCAGACAGTCCCCAGACTTGCCCGAATCGGCCCCAAACACTGTCTGGCTCTCTGCTCCGGCCGCCCCCTAATTCCCCTCCTTCCTCTCCTCCACCGCTTTTTCAAAAACCAAAACAACACAAGAGAGGGCGGCAAAAGCCTCCCAAACCGGCCGATTCACTCAAAGACAACAAGACTAAATAATAAATATTTAAAAATCTATATCCTAGAGTGGGAGAGACGTGGGACTAATCTTCGGCATTTATTTTAACACCTGACAGCTAGAACAAATAAAATATACATTTATATCAATAGATACACATAGGAAACTTGGAGCCAAAGCATTTGGCAAGAGCGGAAAAAAAAAGAATTAAAAGGTAAAATAATGATCATGAGCAGCGGCGGCGGCAGCGGCACCAGCGGCAGCGGCAGCGGCGGCGGCAACAGCAATAATCACCTGGTGTCCGGCCTTTCCTAGAAACTTCTTGCATCACCACTTCTAAGAACCCCAGTTCTAAGAATCAACAGAGCTCAATTCTCGGAATTTGAGCTGCGGACTTTACCACTGCTGCGGAGCAGGGGAGGACTCGGTGTCAGCTCGCCGGGACTTTTGTCTCCCCTGGCCCATAAAAAGCCCTCCAAGCCACAGTATTTTCCCTCCTCCCGACCTATTTCAAGGTCCTCACAGGCCGGACGTCTCGGATTTGGAGGTTCCGATTCCGAGCTCGAGGGCCCCGACTGCGTCCCTCCCTCCCCGAGTCTGGAGCGATGGTACGTCCTGCTCCGCCAGCGTCACGTGGGCGCCCCCTCTGTGACGTCGGCGTCTTCGCTGTAGCAAAGCTCGGCCTCTGGAATTCTGAGAACTAATTTGCTATTCGGTGACATAAGAGGGGGAGTGCGCTTTGCTTTCTCGGGGTCTGGGTCTAATTCCTCTTCTCTTACCCATAAACTCAGGTTCTCGAGCTAAATATACAAAAGGGAGCGAGAAGTTCGAACCGTTGGAAAATGTCTGTTATATATAGCAGGTTTAGAGGCGAGGGAGAGAAAAAACAATAAACACAGCTCTTTCCAGCTAGAATATTAGGCACCACGAGAAAAATATTTGCAAAGCAGTTTTCGGTGGGTTCGTTTGCTTTATTTTTATTTAGGACAGTTTTTTGTTTTTGTTTTTTCCTTGTTGATGTGGTGGCTTGGGTTTTTGGTGGTTGTATTTTCATGATTTTCGGATTTTTCTTCTGATTTTTGCTGTTTGCAAGTTTGTGATGTTACGTAAATCGTAGGATCCCGCAATGGTTGGATTTTGTTGTGTGTGTGTGTATTCCCTGTCTAAATCTCTCAAGCACTTTAAAGAAGATGTGGTGTTTTGACACTGATATTACTGAAAGAAGCTTACATTTTTAATCGTATGTAACAATCCTCTCCCCCCCCATCCTTTTTTTTTCTTGGTGCAATTTTCTTCTTCCCCCTTGGACTTTTACTGGGAGGAGGTTCTCCTGCACTAGAGGAACCTGTTCAAAGGATTTGTTTTTGTTTGGTTTGTTTCTTTCCAGGACAGCAAGTGGTGGGTTTACTCTTTCTGTTATTGTTAACTCTTAGGAGATCTCTTACTGCAAGAAACGTGTGTGTATTTGGGTATGTGTACGCATGTGTTCTCAGAATTCTGTGAGCCAAATACATGTTTGTGTTTTGCTTTTCCTTAAGGTCTTGATTCTCTGCCTCCCACCCCCACCCCGTTCCCCCACTTCCCACCCCCCTCAGCTCTTTTCAAGGTCGTTGTAAAAAATCTCTTCTGTCTGTGTTTAAGAGATCAGCCAGAGGGAATTCTGAAGGCCTGCCGTGCCAGTATCACAGATACTGCATGTATTTAGAACAGACTGTGCTACAACTATAACGCGCTGCACGCAGCACAGTCCTCTTAGCTTTCGAGCTGAGTTGGGAGGAGGAGGATAAGGGGAAATCTTTCTCTCTTTCTTTCTTCCTTTCTTTTTAAAGGCAAATACAGTGCAGAATCATTTCACTGTGGGCCTCTGTTTGTTTATTCAGAACTGCCAGTTTCCCTATTTAAATGTTGGTTGGGGTTTTTTCCCCTCCTACTCATCCCTGAATGAGGGAAACTCTTGTTTCTTTTATGTCTCTCTTAAAAGAAGGGTGTGAGGGGAAAATAATATTTCAGATTCCTCAAGAATTAACCCAAAATGTTTGGACCAGAAACGGCTTTCAAAGGTCAGGCTGTTCTGAGCCTTGGCTATGAGAGTCCTTCAGGCGACTCATTAAATTACAGATGAGTTCTTAAAGGTTCCACAAAATTTCTGCCCATGTTAATTTCCAATAAAGATATCTACTAAAATAATCGACGTCTCCCACCCCCAAATTTGGGTTTGTAATAGAGAAGTGAGCAAAGCTGTGAAAGATTGCTGGATGATTGCGGGGATATTTGGGATTTTTTTCCCAGAAGAAAGTTCAGGTCAGTTGCTGAAAATGCTCTTGTGATGTAGCCCTCCCCTCTTAAAGAACCAGGAGAGATTCAAAGGTGTTGATTGTTTTCTGCAAGGGCTGGAGCTTAGGAAATATGTGCAAGTGTCTGTCCCTGTAAAATCTGAATATTTTAATACTTGTGGACAGATGGATTACTTCAGCCTCTGCAGAAAAGCCTGTCTTGCAAAGGATTTTTGAAAAGTATACATAGGTCTAATCCTGTCACTGCTGTTGAAATGAGCATTTTACTCCCAAAGACACACGATATTGTCAAGTGCAGGTCCATTCTGCTAGAAGGCAGACTGCTTTTTTATTGTCTCCTTATCCCTTATTTTCAAAGAGTTTTAAATGAATTCCACTATATTCAAAATGATACCCCGATTTTGCTGAAGTGATTTTCTTTGTTTATTTATATGTGTGACTTTTTTTCCCCCTATCTTTTATGAGCAATAAGAACTTTAGGGTTTCTCAGCTGTATCTGTATGGTTTGGAATTTGAAATGTATGGCTCTGCCCTATTCTTGGTCATACAATTAGATTACGTCTGTGATTTTTGTTCACTTTTCTTGTCAAAGTTGCCATCCTGCCTCACTGGTCCCCTACCCTCAACCGTAGACTCACAGTTCAACCCTTCTGCGTTCTCTTTGCCACTCCAACCTTAGCCCCATGGGGGCGCTGCAGAGCAAAGGGAAATCTGCTCCCTCTGGCCGTAGAACCAACTGGAATGGGGGCTGGGAAGTAATTCACCCCTCTCGTAAGTCAGCCCTTTTTAATTCTCTTCAGGGAGCCCTCGGAGGAAAATCCCACCAAACCTGGTTTATAGATAATTAACGCCACCATTAGAGACCTCAAACCTCCTTAGCACTTTATTTCTGGGACCAAGTGCCGGAGTCCCACATTTCTACTACTGTTTTTTTGTGGATTTTTTTGTTTGTTTTTGCCAAGTCAAAGTGTTTACACTGAAAGAAATTGATCAGAGCAGAAGACAGTTAAAAGACAAAAACATTACTGAAAATGTTCTCAAGATAGAGACTTTTAGGTAGGCTCCTGTCTCTCTGCTGAATGAATGGTGAGGAAAATTGTGCATCCATCTCTTAATCTCATTTCAGTTCCTAGGAAAGTAAACTTATTAAATGTTATACCAATAGAATTTCTTTCAGAATGTCCTTCCTTCTCTTTCTTGATCTCTGTCCGTCAGTAGCCAGTCAGCGTCACTATGTGGGTAGCCCTCCCTCCAGCAGTGCTATGTTATAGGATGAAAGAAAGGATTGACTTGAGCATTTTCATATACTTTTAAATCATTTTTACGAAGCTCTAAAGGGAGATTTCATTCTTAAGAAGTTCTAAAGAGAAATTCCACGTCTGGGGTCTTATGAGTGATTCATGTAGGCTTGAAGATACTGTGTACCAACCAGGCTTATGATGTAATGGTTCCTGGCTATTAATACTCAGAAGTGAGGACCAGGCTAGCCCTTTTGCCCCATAGCCTGGGCATAGTAATAGATTCCTAATCATGGCAGCTGGGTAAAGATAAGCTATGTTACAAAATAAAATAGGTAGTCCTAATATTACATCTATTTAAGGAAAGAAACAGATTTCACACCCAGTTCCTCTTACAAAACCTTCCCATGGTCATAGATGTAAAGGGACCAGAATTTATCCATGGAATAAACATTGCCTTGACTTCTTTCTAAGGGGAGCTCCAAAAAGGAAACTGGTTTCACCTGCCAGTAACTTCTGGACCTCGGTAGATCTTTAAGCTATCACATCACAGAATTACAGATTTTAGAACTGGAAGGCACCTTGCAGATCAATCACTCAAATCCTTCAGGCTTTCTTCTTTCTATTGGACAGGCTGGCCCTCACTAGAGATGTGCATGACCTCTGGACATATCTGAAAATGGGTCTGTGTGGTTTGATGATCCTGTGTTGTGTTAGAAAAGGAGGGTGATCTGATTACCTGGGTTCAGAGGAAGGTACCTTGTTTTCTGGCAGAATTGCAGAAGGCAAAGCTACTTTGCACTGTGTAAACAAACTGGTTCTTGGAACAAACTCCAAGTCATCATGAATATGGCATTTTGATAATCACTTGGGCTTGGTTATGCTTGTCACCTGTGCTGTGGTACTCATACCACTCTTGATGGGTATGGGAGATGTTATCTATCTGAGGTGTAAAATTTTGCCTATTTGTTCTTATTTTAGATCCTTCATTTAGAGCTATTGTAAAAACAAGCTCTCTGTATTATCCTTAAAAAAAAAAGGAGTTCTCTTGGTATGTTTTAGAGAAATTGAGCAGAAATTTTGAGACATTAAAAAAGTAAAAGATGATTTCTAGCCATTACCTTCTGAAAAAGAAGCATCAGCATTTAATTTTGATCTATATGCTGCTTGTTTTCAGCCTGTATTATTCTGAGACTTTTTTTTTCTTTAAAAACCTTTTTAGCCTAGCTCAGAGTGTTCCTCCCAAGACACTGATTTTCCACTTTTCTCACTTATTTAAAATGGAAATAAATATCAGGAGCTTAAAATAGAGAAGTGATGGGGGGGGGGCACCTAATCATTTGTTTATTGCATTTGATCACTGTTTTGAATAGCAGATTTTTCACTTCCTATGAAACCTTAACATGAGGGAAAGCAGCAGCTGGACGATGAGGGGGATGAAGGGAGGAAAGCTCTTGAGTGTTTGTAAACTCAGGGTAGCTGGCCCACCCTCCTGCCCTGCTGCTGTACTTAGCCGTCTTTACTACCTAAGGCTAGAAGTGGAAAAACTTGATTTGCGTGTTGTGCCTGCATTTTTTTTTTCCTCCTCTTCACGCCGCCCTCTGTACACCTGACCCTGCAGAAGCCTATCTGAAGCCGGCTTGATGGCAGGGAGAGCTGGAGAGGAGAAGAATGTGCGGAGGGAGGGAGTGCACTGGTACTTTTCCATTCACATCTCCACAGTGGCTTTTCTTGTTTATTTCAGCCTCCACCCGCAGAAACCTTTCAGCTGCCTGAAATTCGAGTCATTAAACTGTTCCCTAAGGTCAGACTACAGATGCTTGGTGCATGTTTCCTACATGTTGGAGTCTATATAACGTATGTACATACACACACACGCACATGTAATTCTGCGGGGGCACAGTGTGAGGTAGGAAAAAAAAACAACTGGATTTGTTGCCAGAAAAACCTTGGTTTCTAATTACAGTTCTGCCTAGAATGCCTAACTGCCTAACAGAGCCTGGAGCAAAACACTTGTCAGGACTCAGTTTCCTCAACTGTATGAAGTAATAACCCAGATGATCTGCATGATGTACCTCTGTTCTAAATTCTATACCTTTATATCTAAATATATATTTACATAACCTTAAGTCGGGGGGGTGTGGAAAGGAGCTGTATGTATATGTGTACTTGGAATAGGGGAAGGGGTTAAAATTAAACTTCTAAGAAGGCAGTCCCAGAATCATCACCTCTATCAATTTTTAACCAATTGTAGACCAAAGTCTGAGATTATGCTGAGTGGGTTCAAAAGCCAAATGAAGATTTTAAACGTTGAGTTAGAGGAGGTAGGTTTTGAGACCTTGTACCTTTGATCTCCAGCATTCATAATCAAAAGTGACAGTTTCCAAGTGTCTTTTCAGCACTATAGTTCTTTTTTTTTTCCCTTCTGTTTGTTTTTGGAAACTGTCCCAGTCAATGATGGGAGATGACACTTGTAAACTGGGCAGTCTTTAAGCCCTGGGCCCCAAGTGGATGTGAAAAATATGTCATAACATTCACACACACACACACACACACACACACACACACACACACACACACACACACACACACACACACAAGAAGGAAAGAAAAAGAAAAAACCTAGAGAGAGATTCCTGGTAAGAAACTTAGAGTGGCTCAGCCATCAATGCATTAAAGGTAAGTTATTTGAAGTCAGAGGAAATAGCAGATGAGGAGTTTGCCCTTACAAAAAAAAAAAGAAGAAAAAAAGCCTTGATCTACCAAACTTGAAGGCAGTAAAAGAGATACTTTCCATCAATATTTCCTGTACATTTTTTTATCTCCATATTTAACAAAATAGTTCATTGTTCTTCAGGACTGATTGTCTGGACAAAATAAGGCCTTTAACAGACCTTGGCATTCTCAGGAAATAATAAAACAGCTCCCGTTTATTATCAGTGACCTCCCTACCACCACCATCCCTCCACTGGCTTAGACCTTCTGTAATATTGATGCCCATTTATAAGCAGAGGTGAAGCCAATTACATTCTATCAGTTCAAAACTTTTAAGAATTATAATATGCTAGAGCTGGGAGGGTCCTTAGCAATTATCCAAATACTGCTGATTTTATATAATTGGAAATAGAGGCCCAGAAAGAATGTATTTGTCACACACACTGAGTCACTGACACAGTCATATCTAGAATTTTAATGCCCTCATTCTAAATCCACTGTTTTTTCCATGGCTTTTCATGGAATGATTAAATGGGGTGGGCAGCCTTGCAAAAGAACCATTTGCTGTGGCCTTACGTTCAGAGAAGGCCTCAAAGTTTGTCTTTGACATGCTCTCCACTGAAGTTCAACATCAGTCTTAGGGATACACTGACAGGATGGAAAGGAGAAGATCATCATGCACAAGTTTTGTGTGCGGGTCCCATCGTAAGACCAGTGTAGGAACCCTCACAAGCTCCTCCAGTACTGTGACTTAATGTTAATGAATCTATAATTATCTTGTGAATAGTGAAGTTGTATTATAATTGTCTCTATGTTGGTGTTGAAAATGTAAATTTTTATATATATTTGGCCTCAAAGCAATGATGCCACAGTAGCAATGAGTGTACCTAGTGCCCAGCGCTCGATTGCCAATACCATTCCCCAGTAATGGAAGCAAGGCTCCTTGGAGAAATGGTTGATTCTAGGAGTGGAGCAGGAAATATGCTAAATTAGAGTGGAACAACTTGAAGCCCTGTAAAGTAAGGATTTGTTAACACACACACACACACATACCTACATTGATGGGGTAGGGGTATATTTCAGAGATGTTGGATCTCCCTGGAGAGCTCCCAGTAACCAAAGCTGGAAATTTTGAGCAACAAAATAAATAGGTAATATTGATTGTAACACAAAGTATAAAATAAATATCCATGAGTTCACACAGATATAAACAAATTATTGAAAAAAGTAATGAATGGAGAGAAGAGATAAACATCCCTTGCAGAGGAATTCCAAATAATGTATGTGGATACACTGCCTTCATGGAAGGGGAGTACAACTTCCATCTCTTTTAAGTGTGAGCTGTGCATTGTGATTTCCTTCCAAAGAGGGCAGTATGGGAAGGGGGAGAGGGATGGTCATTTTAGGTGGAGAACTGACAAACACTACATCAGCCAGGTCATCAAAGTCAACGTCAACAGTGATAAACCATGTTGATCGTATGTATCTTTCATATGAGGTGGTGAAAAAGTCTTTATACCTCTGGGGTTTTCCTCCAGTACCCCAGTCTATGAGAAGAGCATCACATCAATCCCAATAGAGGGCTCTCCTATGAAGTGTTGGACCAGTGCTCCTCAAAATCATCAGGCTCATCAAAAACACAAAAAGTCCAAGACATTGCCACAGCCAAGAGTAGCCAGAGGACACATGACAACTTAACACAGTATAGAACAGAAAAAGATATAAGGTAAAGCTAAAATATGACTAATTGGGTGGACTTTAATCAGTATTTTGTTTCAGTATTGTATCATTAATTGTTACAAATGTACCCTACTAATGTAAAATATTAATAATAACTGTATCTTTTTGTTTCTTTGTTTCAATATCAGAAGACTGTCTTGAAATCTGAGTTCTGCTCCACTCAACAATGCCCCCAGAGCGGAGACCAGGTAATGAGGGAAGCGACATTTATTCCCTTAGTTGAATAAATTGATATCATTTTGCTAATTTCTGTGTGCCACCATCCAGATAGGGAACTGTCAGGAGAACACTAGGGAGGCACCAAATGCCAGATGTCATCGTGGTGGTAGATGGCTCAAGCCACCTCATCCACCCATTTGCTCAACGTCCTCTGCAGAAACCCTCCATGGAAACATGGCCCTGAAAGATCTTGCTATCAGTCCATATGGGACATAATAGAATTTGGGCATTCATAGCATGTCTGCTATTCATGGCACAACTGTGAAAGAACCATGGATCTCATCAGAGTTGTAACTCTGGGTGTCTAGAGAAAAACAGTTGATTGGACCCCATAATTCTATGAGTGTGTCTTCATTATCTGGATATGACCCCCATAGTCTAAACTCTTCTTAACTTTCAACCTTCAAGTTCCACAGTTGAAAAAGGTCCAGAGGGGAAAATGGTTTACAAAAATGATCCCTCAGACTTCCGGGAAGATGGCGGTGTGAGCAGGGCGGCAGAAATCTCCTCCCAACACTATATTTATCTACAAAAACACAGAAAATACATCTATTCCTAAAAGAGAGACGAGAATACACAGGAAAGCGCACAGCGTGCAGCTACACCCGAGAGGACTCGGCACCCCAAAAGGCGGGTAAGATACGGAGCCGCGACCCGGCGGGACCCGAGCACTCACCCCAGCGCACCGGCGGGAGGAGAGGATTCAGAGCCGGGAGGGAGTGGAAGTGCACCCCGCGAAGTAGCCAGCCCCGGGGATCTGCGCGGGGAGCGCTGACCCACATTGCGCAGTGCAGTGGAGATTGGAGAGACAGAGGGGCAGGATCTGAGCAGGGAATGCACCAGGGTGCTTGCAGCCGGCTCTCGGGAAGGAAAAAAAAAAGCGCGCACTTTCTTCAGTGGTCTTAAAGAGACAGGAGCCCAGCGGAGGAGCCGGATCGCCCCAGCACACTCAGCCCAGCAGGCTGGGAGTCCTGGGGAGTTTCAGACGCCTTAGCTGGCGACTGAGGAAGCGTAGCCATACTTAACACTTCTCACTGAGATCAACAACCTCCTATTTGTTCCCACCCCTGCCAGAGCGATAAAGGGCCCTGTGGAGCGGCACAGTCACAGCTGTGGAATAGTGGGGCAATAGCGCCACCTAGAGCATTCCCAAAGAATCTACGTCCGGTGGGCATTTTTGTTTTGTTTTGTTTTTGTTTTTTCTTTTCTTTCTTTTTTCTTTTTTTCTTTTTTTAATCTTTTTTTTCTTCTCTTTTTAAAGTCTTAAAGAGCCCAGCTGACATACGTGGTAACTATCAGTGACCAATTATATAGCCATGAAAAGACAGAGGAATATGGTTCAGACCAAAATCAACCAGACAACCCCAGAGAGGGAGTCTGAAGGGATGGAAATGCACAGCCTCCCTGAAAAAGAATTCAGAATAAAAGTCATAACCATGCTGATGGACCTACAGAGAAATGTGCAAGAGCTGAGGGAGGAAGTGAGGGAACTGAGGAAAGACAATACAGAAATCAGACAAGCGATCGACGGGCTTAACAGCAGAATGGATGAGATGCAAGAGACTGTTAATGGAATAGAAAACAGAGAACAGGAGTACAGAGCAGCTGAGGCAGAGAGAGATAAAAGGATTTCTAGGAATGAAAGAATATTAAGAGAACTGTGTGACCAATCCAAACGGAACAATATTCGCATTATAGGAGTACCAGAGGAAGAAGAGAGAGAAAAAGGGATAGAAAGTGTCTTTGAAGAAATAATTGCTGAAAACTTTCCCTCGCTGGGGAAGGAAGTAGTCTCGCAGTCCACCGAAGCTCATAGATCTCCCAACACAAGGGACCCAAGGAAGACAACACCAAGACACATAATAATTAAGATGGCAAAGATCAAAGATAAAGACAGGGTATTAAAGGCAGCTAGAGAGAGAAAAAAGATCACCTACAAAGGAAAACCCATCAGACTATCATCAGACTTCTCAACAGAAACCTTACAAGCCAGAAGAGAATGGCATGATATATTTAACGTTATGAAACAGAAGGGCCTCGAACCAAGAATATTGTATCCAGCACGATTATCATTTAAATATGATGGAGGGATTAAACAATTTCCAGATAAACGAAAGTTGAGAGAGTTTGCCTCTCATAAACCACCACTACAGGATATCTTAAATGGACTGCTCTAGATGGAAGCACACCTAAGGCTAAAAAGAGGTCACCAGAGAAAATAAAATCATAGCAAAGAAAGCAGACCATCCAAATACTAACTAAAGGCAAAGAATAAAACACCTATTATAGAAAGAATGGAGGAGGAGGAATAAGAAGGGAGAGAAACAAAGAAACATCAGACTGTGTTTACAATAACTTAACAAGAAAGTTAAGTTAGATTGTTAGATAGTAAAGAAGCAACCCTTGAACCCTTGGTAACCACGAATCTAAAGCCAGCAATGGCAATAAGTACATATCTATCAATAATCACCCTAAATGTAAATGGACTGAATGCACCAATCAAAAGACACAGAGTAACAGAATGGATAAAAAAGCAAGACCCATCTATATGCTGCCTACAAGAAACTCACCTCAAATCCAAAGATATACACAGACTAAGAGTGAAGGGATGGAAAAAGATATTTCATGCAAACAACAAAGAGAAAAAAGCAGGTGTTGCAGTACTTGTAACAGACAAAATAGACTTCAAAACGAAGAAAGTAGCAAAAGATAAAGAAGGACATTACATAATGATAAAGGGGTCAGTCCAACAAGAAGATATAACCATTATAAATATATATGCACCCAACACAGGAGCGCCAGCATATGTGAGACAAATACTAACAGAATTAAAGGAGGAAATAGACAGCAATGCATTCATCTTAGGAGACTTCAACACACCACTCACTCCAGAGGACAGATCAACCAGACAGAAAATAAGTAAAGACACAGAGGCACTGAACAACACACTAGAACAGATGGACCTAACAGACATCTACAGAACTCTACACCCAAAAGCAACAGGATACACATTCTTCTCAAGTGCACATGGAACATTTTCCAGAATAGACCACATACTAGGCCACAAAAAGAACCTCAGTAATTTCAAAAATATTGAAATCCATACCAACCAACTTCTCAGATCACCAAGGTATAAAACTAGAAATAAATTTTAGAAAGAAATCAAAAAGGCTCACAAATACATGGAGACTTAACAACACTCTCCTAATTAATCAATGGGTTAACGACCAAATCAAAACAGAAATCAAAGAATATATGGAGACTAATGCCAACAACAACACAAAGCCACAACTTCTGTGGGACGCAGCAAAGGCAGTTCTAAGAGGAAAGTATATTGCAATCCAGGCCTATTTAAAGAAGGAAGAACATTCCCAAATGAATAGTCTAAAGACACAATTACTGAAATTGGAAAAAGAAGAACAAATGAGGCCCAAAGTCACCAGAAGGAGGACATAATAAAGATTAGAGAAGAAATAAATAAAATTGAGAAGAATAAAACAATAGAAAAATCAATAAAACCAAGAGCTGGTTCTTTGAAAAAATAAACAAAATAGATAAACCCCTAGCCAGACTCATTAAGAGAAAAAGAGAATCTACACACATAAACACAATCAGAAATGAGAAAGGAAAATCACGACGGACCCCACAGAAATACAAAGAATCATAAGAGAATATTATGAGAATCTATATGCTAACAAGCTGGAAAACCTAGAAGAAATGGACAACTTCTTAGGAAAATACAACCTTCCAAGACTGACCAAGCAAGAAACAGAAAAACTAAACAGACCAATCACCAGCGACGAAATCGAATTGGTAATCAAAAAACTACCCAAGAGCAAAACCCCCGGGCCTGATGGATTCACCTCTGAATTCTACCAGACATATAGAGAAGAAATAACACCGATTCTCCTTAAAGTTTTCCAAAAAATAGAAGAGGAGGGAATACTTCCAAACTCATTCTATGAAGCCAGCATCACTCTAATACCAAAACCTGGAAAGACCTCACCAAAAAAGAAAATTACAGACCAATATCCCTGATGAACGTAGATGCAAAATACTCAACAAAATATTAGCAAATCGAATTCAAAAATACATCAAGAGGATCATACACCATGATCAAGTGGGATTCATCCCAGGGATGCAAGGATGGTACAACATTCAAAAATCCATCAACATCATCCACCACATCAACAAAAAGAAGAACAAAACCACATGATCATCTCCATAGATGCTGAAAAAGCATTTGACAAAATTCAACATCCATTCGTGATTAAAACTCTCAACAAAATGGGTATAGATGGCAAATACCTCAACATCATAAAGGCTATATATGACAAACCCACAGCTAACATCATACTTAACAGTGAGATGCTGAAAGCTTTTCATCTAAGATCGGGAACAAGACAGGGATGCCCACTCTCTCCACTGTTATTCAACATAGTACTGGAGGTCCTAGCCACAGCAATCAGACAAAACAAAGACATACAAGGCATCCAGATTGGTAAAGAAGAAGTCAAATTGTCACTATTTGCAGATGACATGATACTGTACATAAAACCCTAAAGATTCCATTCCAAAACTACTAGAACTAATATCTGAATTCAGCAAAGTTGCAGGATACAAAATTAACACACAGAAATCTGTTGCTTTCCTATACACTAACGATGAACTAACAGAAAGAGAAATCAGGAAAACAATTACAATCACAATGGCATCAAAAAGAATAAAATACCTAGGAATAAACCTAACGAAGGAAGTGAAAGACCTGTACTCTGAAAACTACAAGACACTCCTAAGAGAAATTAAAGAGGACACTAACAAATGGAAATACATCCCATGCTCTTGGCTAGGAAGAATAAATATTGTCAAAATGGCTATACTACCTAAAGCAATCTACAGATTCAATGCAGTCCCTATCAAACTACCAACAGCTTTCTTCAATGAACTGGAACAAATAATTCTAAAATTCATATGGAACCACAAAAGACCCCGAATAGCCCAATCAATCCTGAGAAGGAGGAATAAAACAGGGGGAATTACACTCCCTGACTTCAAGCTCTACTACAAAGCCACAGTAATCAAGACAATTTGGTATTGGCACAAAACAGACCCACAGACCAGTGGAACAGAATAGAAAATCCAAACATTAACCCAAACATATACAGTCAATTAATATTTGATAAAGTGCCTTGGATATACAATGGGGAGATGACAGCCTCTTCAGCAGCTGGTGTTGGAAAAACTGGACAGCTACATGTAAGAGAATGAAACTGGACTACTGTGTAGCCCCATACACAAAGGTAAACTCAAGGTGGATCAAAGACTTGAATGTAAGTCATGAAACCATAAAACTCTTAGAAAAAAACATAGGCAAAAATCTCTTGACATAAACATGAGCAACTTCTTCATGAACATATCTCCCCGGGCAAGGGAAACAAAAGCAAAAATGAACAAGTGGTACTATATCAAGCTGCAAAGCTTCTGTACAGCAAAGGACACCATCAGTAGAACAAAAAGACATCCTACAGTATGGGAGAATATATTCATAAAAAACGTATCTGATAAAGGGGTGACATACAAAATATATAAAGAACTCATGCACCTTAACAAACAGAAAGCAAATAATCCAATTAAGAAATGGGCAGAGGACATGAATAGACACTTCTCCAAAGAAGAAATTCAGATGGCCAACAGGCACATGAAAAGATGCTCCACATCGCTAATCATCAGAGAAATGCAGATTAAAACCACAATGAGATATCACCTCACACCAGTGAGGATGGCCAACATCCAAAACACAAACAACAACAAATGTTGGCGAGGATGTGGAGAAAAGGGAACCCTCCTACACTGCTGGTGGGACTGCAAATTAGTTCAACCATTGTGGAAAGCAGTATGGAGGTTCCTCAAAAAACTCAAAATAGAAATACCATTTGACCCAGGAATTCCACTCCTAGGAATTTACCCTAAGAATGCAGCAGCCCAATTTGAAAAGGACAGATGCACCCCTATGTTTATTGCAGCACTATTTACAACAGCCAAGAAATGGAAGCAACCTAAGTGTCCATCAGTAGATGAATGGATAAAGAAGATGTGGTACATATACACAATGGAATATTATTCAGCCATAAGAAGAAAACAAATCCTACCATTTGCAACAACATGGATGGAGCTAGAGGGTATTATGCTCAGTGAAATAAGCCAAGCCGAAAAAAGACAAGTATCAAATGATTTCACTCATATGTGGAGTATAAGAACAAAGAAAAAATACTGAAGGAACAAAACAGCAGCAGACTCACAGAACCTAAGAACGGACTAATAGTTACCAAAGGGAAAGGGACTGGGGAAAATGGGCAGGAAGGGAGGGATAAGAGGGAAAAAGGGGCATTACGATTAGCAGATGTAATGTTGGGGGGCACGGGGAGGGCAGTACAACTCAGAGAAGACAAGTAGTGATTCTATAGCATCTCACTACGCTGATGGACAGTGACTGTAATGGGGTTGGTGGGGGGGACCTGATGAAGGGGTAGTTTAATAATCGTAATATTGCACATGTAATTGTAAATTAATGATAATAAAATAAATTATATTAAAAAAAATGATCCCTCAAATTAGTGACAGAGTTAATTCCCATCAACCAGTCCACCCTGAATCATCTCTTTTGCCATAATATCCATTTTGGCAACCTGAAGGCTGCTATTAATTGATGTACATTATTTCAGAAATGCCTCATTAATTTCTAACTAACTGTCAGTTATCCATAGTGTCTAGTTCTGAGGCTACACTTGAGTTTTAAGTGTCTCTTCCTTCTTCACTTCACTTTTCCCCACCCCTATCAACCTCTCTGCCAGGTGGTATTAAGGGCGGGGGGTTACAGGGAAGACAGTGTAGCACAGAGAAGACAAGTAGTGACTCTATGGAATCTTACTACACTATGGACAGTGACTTCAATGGGGTATGGGGGGGACTTGATAATATGGATGAATGGAGTAACCACAATGTTTTTCATGTGAAACCTTCATAAGAGTATGTATCAATGATACCTTAATAAAAAAAAATTTTTTTTAAGATCTTTGAGCCAACACTTACAGTCACTATGGAAACTGATATGTGAATAATTCTTGATGAAATGAAGTGACTGAATACTGTCGTAATACATACTGGTTATTATGACTCTTTCAGTGATCTATTTGCTCACATGTCTCCAGAATCATAAATGCAGCCATGCCCTTTGACTCAGTAATTCTACTTCTAGGAATCTATTTTCAAAGCACAGTTCAACATTCAAGGGAAAAAAAAATCTTTGAATCAATATATGTGTCCAAGCATTACATCTAACAACAAAAACAACCTACATGCCCCATCATGACTACACTGGAGGAAAGGATATTGGATGGAGGAGGGTGGTTAAGTAAATTACAATACAAGTAATTTTGTAAAAATTAGAATTGGAAAATACGGTAACAGGTAAAGTGGAAAGAAGTATATGTATGCATATGTAATGTATGTGTATAGTATATTCACACCTATGTTTAGAATACTTATTATAGAAAATAGACTAGATATAAGAATGCATAGTTAACAAAAAATATTTACAGTGATTGCTTTAGAGTAGTAGAATTATGAATGCTTTTTCCCTCCTTTATCCTTTTCTTCCAAATTGTGTAATGTTTATATATTAGTTTGATATCTATCTATGTAACAAGCACATATACAAGACACAGAAAAGCCCTAGGTGAAGTCTTTTAAATGCAAACAGTCCCCTAAGTCACAGTTTTGAATGTTTGACCTTAAGTTGATGCTGCCCACATCTTTAGGGTCTATAGCAAAAGTGAAAACTGGCATTCACTCAGAGAACACCTTTCACTCTAGGAGACACTTTACCAACAAAACATTACCCTTTCTGAGCACAATGACCATAATGAGATTAGGTAGGTCCTGTAAATCTTTGAACTGTCCCCACCCACTTGCTCTTAGAGTGGTTATCTTGTTTGTTGCTGTTTCATAGCATTTGCAAATGTCAAAGGGTTTCCTTGTTACTTTGCTGTCTGTGAGACCACCCAGGAGCCTTCCTGGTAGATAGACTTCCTTGGGATCCTTCTGGGGCTACTGATTTATTTTTGATTCTTACAACATGTATAGCTAGTAAATGCTATGAAAAAAGATTTTAATAAACTGTATCAATGTTTCTTCCTTCAGAACATCATAATGCTGTGATCAGCTTTTGAGGACATACCATTATTTGAATCACTGGTTCTTGAAAAAGTGCATGGGGGTTGGACGTCAGAATCTAGGGGGTAGGTAAGGACCATCGTGCTGAATAAGCCCCTCTTCCCTTAAACCACTTGTGTAATTCCTCATTTTGAGCTCACTCTATTCATTCACCATTAGCTTGTTCAAACGACACACAGTTTTTTGACAGTTTTTGTGGGGTCAACACTGTGTTTGATGCTGGGGAAACAAATATGAATACAGCATGGGACCCTGGCCCCAAGGGGCACATAGGCTACTGAGGAAACAAAGGCCAAGAAAGGTGTTAAAACTTGCTTTAGGTCATGCAAAAATAGCCCCAGAGCCAAGACTGGGCCCCAAAGGTCCTGATTCTGAGCCAAATAATCATCTCTGGTTTCTTCTCAGAAGATGTGTCCTACCCTCCAACATCAGCATAGGGCATTGACTTATTCTCGGGCAGGTTCAGCCTCTGAGTTTTTCACCCAGTATTGATTAGAGCAGGATTTAACCCAGCCACCACAGTGTACCATCCAGTTATACCCAAAACCCTATGAGGAAAGATCCACAAGAGTCTGGAGCACACACAGAGCCTCAGCTATTTCCATCATCACCATCATTCGCTTGACTCAGCCTGCAGGTCAAAGCTTTGCTTTATATCTTCTAGCACCTGACAGTTTCTACTGTGAACAGACAGATCACCCAGCACAGCCTCAAGTAACATTCATGGCCTGAACCCCAGAACCCAACACAATCCCTAACAGGAATGGACACCTAATAGATCCAGATGCCTACTAGACTAAGCCCAGGTTCACCCCAAACTTCTGGAAATCCCAGACCTTTGGGGAATAAACTGACAGGTGATATGTCCAGGTGCCAACCCTGCATCCAGACCAGTTTCCATAGCACCCTAGTCAAGGAGGCCCAGCAGGGTGGAGCCTATCTATCAGGAATTGTAACCAATTCCTTTCTGTGGCCAGGCAAGGATGAGTTGGGTATAATGGCACCTGCATAATACCACCAGACAATATCTCAACAACCCTACAATCACTTGGAGGTCCAACAACTTTCAGTGTATAAACACCAAGTTAAGAAAAACTTTACTCTTTGAAAGCACTGGCACTAAAATGCCAGCAAAATTCTCAGAAGAAAGTGGTACAGAAAAAGATTAATAATGATGTTAATAAAGACCATAATTTCGGAAGATATATTGAGAAACCTAGATGATGGTGGTGGAGATTCAATAAATAAAGTACCTTAGGCCCTCAAACTTCTTTCCAATCTCATCTCCTACAGGAGTTTTCTACACCTGACTCCCAGGATTCTCCAAGGACCCATGCCCTTACCTCCCCTCCATACCCATGCCTGGATCCCTGCCTTTCTTTGATAGGCTAGGAGTTCCTCAACCTCATTTTTGTTTTCTTTGATTTGTGTCTGACACATTGCACACTCAGAAAATGTTGATTAAGTTAAAGTAGGTAGAACTGAAAGAGAATGCAGTGTGAAATCTGATCATCTGGGTTCCAGTTAAAGTTCCACAACTTACTAACTTCTGTGGGTCTCAGTTTCTTGTTCTCTAAAATGGTAATTTCTGTTAAGGTACTACATTACAGGATTCTCATGAGAATCATGTAAAAGGAGGGGAAATACTTTGAAAATTATAATGCTCAGTTCAAAGAGGTTCTTGAACATTGAATGAATGAACAAATTAATGAGTGGGCTATCCCAGTCAAGTAAAGCCAGAAGGATGTTCTGTTACAGATTCTATGGCTCACACTATATCTGGGGAACAGTATATTTGAAGTGTCCTGTCTTGACTTTGTAACCATCCTTAAATACGGTTATTTCACTTCCCAAAATATTTTAACTATTTAAGTATGGGAAGACATAAATTACTGCTAAGGATTCATACTGATCCAAAGAGCATAAAAAAGATATTCAGAAAGTCTTTTTGTTCTTGAAATGCAGAATTGGAAATGAACCATTTCCCAGTAGTGGGAACTGAAATCCAGTGTTAGATCCTCCTTTTTGGTAGCTTCTTCCTCTTTCTTCCTCCTCTTTCTACCTTAGCCCTTTCCTACCCCGCCCCTGCACCCAAATGGAAAAAAATTATTTGTTTCAAGCTGACTTTAATCTTAGAAAAAGGTATAAACAAATTCCAGAATTTATCAGGTCTATTTTCAATGATCAACAAAGTGGATTTCTATAATTTTTTTTAATGCAATTGAGTTAATGGGTGAGTTACTAAAACAAGGAGGTAGGACAACTTTCTACCAAAGGTCTGACTTGAATAACAGTTAGTCCTGGGCCAACCCTGTCCTGCTAAGAGAATCCCTGAGTTTGTCTCTGCAAAAAAAAAAGCAGAATGGATTGGATTGAATGAATGTCAAGGTGAATGTCAAAAGGGATTAGGAGGAAGTTGGTTCTGATAGGGACGAAGAAAGAGAATATGAGCCTGGGTGCTGGAGTGGAAGGGGTAAGGGTTTCACTTTAGTAACAGAATAAGGCAATAATTAAGCAGATGAAGCAACAGACCTTTCCTTAAGTTAAAAAAAAACTACTCAAAAGCCCAAATCCTCCTTCCTGCAATCTGTAACAATGGGTACCTAAATGGAACAAAATTCCCAGTGGAGTCAGCAGGAATAGGTGGACCACAATCTCCAAAGGGGCAATGGCAGTGGGTGGTAGTGACAGGAGACGACTCCTAGAGTTAGGAGGCTGTCTGCCCCTACTTGCCAGTTTTGCCAGCACAAAGCCTGTGACCAACAGCTCATTTATTTTTGTATTCCTAGAGATGGGAAGAAGAGTATACTGGATGTATATGGCATTAAAAAAAAACAAAACAAAACACTCCAATGTGGGTGAGTTGGGATGAAGTCCAAGCTGCACAAGGACAACCACCTCCTCCACATGGTTCCCCCCCTTTTTCCCCCCTTTCCACCCCTTCTGTTCCCAACACCTCTCTCTCAGCCATACCTGTGGAAGCCACATTCCTGCACAAAGCCAAAAGTGTCTGGGGCAGCAAAGCAAAAGAACATATTACCAAGATATTTCCTTTCTCAACTTGGAAAACTGGGAAAAGTTCAGTAAGAAAATGGAGTTGTGCTAGAGATTCTAAAGATTAGAATCTGAAAAGATTGGAGAGACAAGACTTATTCAATTATGTTTCCTTGTTTTTTCACCTATTTGGTTGGACTTTTTCAACATGGAATAAACATATGTTGATATTTTCAGGTCTTAACAATGTGCAGCCACAGAAGATATGAATTGAACACCTACTGTGTTCTAAACACTGGGTTAGACTTTGTATATACGAAGAACAATTACAGACCTGTTCCTAGAGGAGCTTGTGGTCTAGTTAAGGAGATAAGCACTGCAAAAGTAAATTCACAATTGAGTATTTGTTATAAATTATGATAACTAAGATATAGGAAATAAGTAAGGTGTTGTGAGACGGGGAGGGACAAAATTTACCTAGTGCACAGGCCTCTCTACTAATAAAGTAACCTTTAAGCTGAGATCTGAAAAAGGAGGATGGGCTAGCCAGACCCAAGAATGAGGGGAAAGTGTGCCAGGCAGAGAAAAAAGAGTCAAACAACCCTAAAGGGGGTAAGAACTGACATGTTCAGAGACCTAAAAAAGACCGGCACAGCACAAGCACAGAGAACCATGGATTTGGAGGAAGAATCAGGAGATGGATCATGTAGGCCTTGGTAGACCACGGTCAAGAGCTTAGAGTTTATTCTAAGTGTATTGAGAAGTCATTTAATGTATGTAGGCATGGTGAGGACATATGTGATTTATATTTTAGGAGAAGCACCCAGCTATCATGTGGAAGGTGAATTAGAAAAGGGCAAGAGTAGATTCTTTAAGAGGCTATTGTAGGAGTCCTGGGGAGGATGAAGGTAGCTTGGACTAGGGAGGTGAAGGGTAGGTAATGAGGTGTGAAAAGACATAATTTGAATTGACAAGATTGAAAGAAAGATTGGGTCGAACAGGAGTTTGGGTAGTGAAGGAGAGAGAGGTATCAAGAATGAATCCCTCCAGTTTTGACAGTTGCTGGATGTGTTCCCACGTGTTGAGTTAAACACCGAGAAAGAAAAGCTTGCAATGGGAGAATTGCTGACAATCAAGAATTCAGTTGTGCCCATGGTATCTTTGAGATGTCTCTGAGGTAGATGTCAAAGTAGGTAGTTGGATATTCAAGTTCTGAACCTAAAGAGATGTCTTGTTTGGAAAGATAAATTTGGGATTCACCAAAAGAGAGACAGTATTTGAAGCTAGTCATTTCTCAATTGGTAGCAAAACTGGGAGCTAACGATATGAAACCATTGGTGGAAGTGGCATTGGTGGGAAACCAGGTCTCCATTCTGGACCAGCACTTTATTTGTTTTACAATGTTTTGTCAACACTTGACATCAAAATGGTTGAGACTGAGAAGTCTTCTATATAATTCCACAGATGTGGCTTATGATGTCACCTTCTGTATTTTATAGTCTCCCTGGCTGTATGCAAATCACCATCTAATTTTCTCATAACTAATTTTCTCCCTTCTTCCTTGAACCTTCTCCCCTGTTTCCCTGCTTATGGAAAAGAAGGTGTAGCTGTCCTAAGTGAACACACCTGGGCCATTTGATGCAGAGGTAGTTCACACCTTAGAGCAGTGGCTGAGTTGCAGAAGGCACGGTCCTATGTAGCTCCATCTTGCTTAGCTCAGCACCCATGGACCCTGTCATTATTTAGCAACTGGACTGTCTCTCTTCTTGAATGTGAGTGCCTGAGGGTCAGAGGCTACTTTTCTTCTCCTTGATATCTTAATCCATCCCTGACACCCAAAATTAGTAACTTAGCTGTCTAATACATGTTTTCGATGAGAAGGACCCAATACACTGAAACTTGTCATTGAACTTTATGCACTTTTAGTTATCTTTCCATCCTTCCAAATAAGTACAGTTACTGAGCACATACTCTGTGTCAGATATGGTGTTAATGTTGCGACTGTGTTCAGACTTTCAAATGCAGTCATCATGGAGATTGTTATTAGCTATTGTCCAGTATATTTCATTTATTCATGTGTATACATTGGCATAACTTCCATCCAATTCAACAGATTTTTAACGTGCATCTACCATGTGCACAGAGCAAAAGAGGAAGTCTCTGCAACTCTGGGCTCTAAGGCCAGTGCAGGACTGAGAAACCAGTAAACGCACAGCGATGACGAGGGCTATCACTGAGCTACAACCAATATGCTTTGGTTGACTCTGGGAACATGATTGCTTCAAACCAAGAGTTCTAGGAAAGTTTCTTCGAGGGGTAGAGTTTGAACATAATAATAAAAATATGTAAAAGAATGAACATATCTTTGAAATAAACATCAAAATAATAAGCATGGCCTTAAAATAATAAGAGCTAACATATATATGGTACTTAGCAGGGACTTTTCTAAGTACTTTACACTCGTGAACTTCATTAATCCTTAAAGCAAACTTACAGAATGGTTGGTGCTTTTAATCTCCCTTTGCAGATGGGAAGTCGAAGCATGGAAAGGTCAGTGACTTACTTAAGGTCAAACAGCTAACAAACAGTGGAGTTGGGATGGATTCGACCCCTAGAGATTTAAGTCTCTGCTCCTTCCCATTGTGCTCTAATTCCTTCTGAATGAGCGGTGAGCAGAAAGAACTTGAGCGCAGCTTGAGGAAGAGGATGTGGAGAAGGAGGGCATTTCAGATGAAGAGAGGAGCTGCAGCAATGGCATACACCGAGCAGGGCTGTTTTTTGTTTGCAAAGCTGTCCGGTTTGCAAACAGCTTTCTCAACCATTCTTAATGTACTTTTCTCAGCATGACTCTGTGATGTATGCATGATTATTATTCCAATTAGGAAGACGAGGAAACTGGGACCCTGAATGGGAAGGCACCAGCTAGGCTAGTTAGCTGCAGCAGTGAGGTTCAAAACCTGGTCATTTAACTTTAGTCGAGTGCCTTTTACCAGGCTGTAGTATTAACTAAACATATTAATTGCTCCATCTGAGCAAAGCCTTCTGCTGGCCATTTCATAGATGTTCTAATTTCATCCCCATGGTAGCCCTGAGAGGTAGGTGGTGTTACATTTCAAAAGAGGAAACAGTTCGATTCTGCTTCTATTTGACTTTTTTTTTTGAGAACACTACTGATTCCCTGTGAAGCACGCTGGTTTTCAGTTTCATTCTTTGCTTACTCTTTGGTCCCTGGGAACCCCTGAGGATGGAGTATTACCTGTGCATTAGCACATGTGGCTTCTCTGAGAATGGAAACATCCCAATTAATCTCTTTGCCAAAATCTTCCAGTCACTCCTGCATTTGGCCAACCTTGCCTGTGTGGTGAAAGTCAACATTTAAATATGAAACCTGGCTTCAGTTTCCAAAGATTTAATTGCATTATTAGGTATTAGTTGGAACTGGGCTTTGTCAGTCTGTAAGGAAATGCTGGGAATAAGACTGACCAAACACTTGAGGCTGGCCAGCATTCGGTGCAATCACTGAAATTCGTGATGCAATCTGGGACTGCACTGGTTGGTGGCGCCGTCCCCAGGTCAGTGAGCACCCACTGTGTAGGGCAGAGTTCTAGGCTCTCTGGTGGGAATATAAATCAGGGGCTAGAGAATAGATTTCTGGCTGAAACAGGGATCCAGTGACAAATATGTCAAATGCCCAAGAAAGACAACCAGGCAAGAGGCAGGAAAAATTCACAGCCAGCGCCACAGCCTCAGGCAGCAAGGGCTGGATTCCCAAGCCCCAGCTTTGTGCGTGCTCAGTCTGGGCACCAGGTACTGAAGACTCTCTGTTCAGTCTTGCTGCCTTCTGGATTTGATTATTAAGGCTCTTAGGAAAGTCAGGATCTGAGCCTGGAATTGTAACATTAAAAGGAGACAACGAATAAAGAGAGATAAGATGACTAAAGCTTTTAGTGCAAGAAGAGGAAGAATGGCGAGTGAAAATGGGAAGTTTCCACTTGATTTTCAAGGCCATGGGTAGAAGGAAGGGCCTGTTTTTTTTACTGGTGTTGTCAAGCCTTTCAAAAGAGATTTCCTGGCAAGCTGGATGCCAAACCAAAGGTCCAGGAGGATGTCTGGCTATGCCTTTTGCCTTGGTTTGCTCATAGGTAAAGGAGGAGAGCAACTGGTACCTCAAGGAATTCTTTGGTGCAGCAAAACACACTAACGGCTCATTAACATAGATGTGCAGAAAGTAGACTGACGAGCTGTCCAGCTATCCCAGCCATCTGGTAAAAATATAGGACTAGATGGTTAGACTCATTTAATAGAACCTTGGAGATCATGTGGTCCAGCACCTGAACATGGTAGATGAGGAGAAGGGAGGAGGTAGTAAGTGCCTTGCCCAGGGGTGTGAAGAAGTGTGGGGCTGATGGAGTGTTTGTGGTATGGGGAGGAAGGGAACTATTCTGAGCCAGCTACTCCACTGAACCCCTTACAACATAATGGTATTTCACACTGACAGGAGACATAGGCAGGTGTCTTCATTTCATACGTCAAGAGCCAGAGGTTCTGAATGGAAATCACCTCCCTGAGATCAAAGAACTAATCATCAGAGGAGGGGTTTCCAATCCTGGTTGACTTAAATCCAAAGCTTATGCTCTTGACCTTTCCTCATCTCTCTAAGTTTTCTGCTTCCTTGCAAAGACCATTTCTCAGGGTCTCCATAGCACTACAGAAAACAGTGTGGCTAGGGAGGGGGTGTTTTTACTTTTATGCTTTTAAAAGTCTGTCTTTGAATCACTGTGAAATCCTCCTTTATGTAGCTCAATTTTGCAATCTAAAATAGCTAAGTGCTTCTGATGACCCAGGCCTCTTTTGCGCAGAACACTCTGTAATTTGGTGCTTTGCACCGTAGGGAAAACAGTCCTCAATGCCTCCAAATCCAAGTAGCTCTTACCTACAAAAATCATTTATTTAAAGTTGTCTATATATGTTTCTTACGGTTATCTGAGACCAATTCAAAGAGAGATGCCTTTCATTTCCTTCCACCAGCATCCAGTAGGTGTTCAATAAACTTTCTTGTACATAAGATTTTAAGGCAAGTATTCTGTCATCATCTCATACACTGTTACAGGCTTTTTTTTTTTGCATTTCTCTGACCTCTGGGCTTACTATTCATCCATTTGTACACCCGTCATCTATCCAAGTGAATCTATATACATAATTGCCAAAGTCATCCACTGTTACCATACGTGTTAAACATGCATATAGGTAATGAACACTGATTAAGCCTCATTATGAGGCAGGCAACAGGCAAGTTTCTGCAGAAGTGTTGCCAGTTAAAATCTAGACTGGGATTGCCAATCATCCAAAAAGTCATGTCATTTCTTATACCACTGCTTTTTAAAAACAATTTCTGATGGTTAGGAGGACCAGTGGACTTTGCTTCTAGCTATATTATTCTTACTTTTTCTACTGAAAATTTTGCACAAAATCCAGGTTTCTTCTAAATTTTGGTTACCATGTACTGTCATGAGAAAGTGTGCATACCACAAGGCAGTGGCCTAGAGAAGGTTTGGATTCACAGAAGGCACACAGACCTTCTTTGTAACTTTTAGAATTACCTTTAATAGCTCAGAATGTGCTATCTGCTTAGGCCCCTGATGTTATACTCATATGTTATTCACTTGCCCAAATTCAGGTGACAGAGGCAGTGAGGTCAGCTGCTGAATTAGTTCCATCGAGGTCTCCAAAAAGGCAGTCTATGGAGAGAGCACAAATTCTTGAAACAAAGCTGGTTTCTTCTGACTCTAACACCAAATACCTGTGTGACCCTGGGTAGGTTACTTTACCTCTAAAGTGGTGGGCAATGACACCAGCTCACAAATGTATGTTAGGATGAAAGGAGAAGATGTAATGTCCAGGCACTGGTACTCAGGGAATCAATAATGCCTCATTTGGACACTCCATGTCCTCAGGAAGGTACATCTTCCTGTCTCCTCTCCCATGTCTGTCCTATATTCAAAAGCCCAGATGAAGGACTTCTCAATTAGCCACCAATTTGGAGCCTCCTCTTTCTCCCTTTCCTTGCCATTGAGTTGATAATCTATATGTGAGTCTGAGTAATTATTTCAGCAACACACTCATGCATTTCACCAATCCCCGCTATAATCTTCCAGCTTTCAGAGTGTGAAGCACTTTCCACCCATTACCTCATTTGATCTTCACAACAGCCCCATGAGAACACAAGCCAGGGTCATTATCCCTGTTTGACAGATGAGCAAGCACAGGGCTAGAGAGGTGGCTAGTCCAGGGTCACACTTTCAGATTTAGGTCTGTGACTCTGAATTCCACCCATGAGCTTTCTGTCATGCCAAGCAGCCATGGGAGTTGTGCTACATTCTGAAAGATGGAAAATAGGTGTTCTCAGAGAAAAAAAACAGGTAGGTAAAGGCTGATGGAGAATGACTCAGTCTGGTCTTTCCCCACTGGGTTCCCTTTGACCTCTTGCCAGTGTCCCTCTCTCCTGAGCACACCTTTTTCAGCCTCTGGTCACTCAGGTCCTCCTCGTGGTATACAACAACACTAAAATCCAAGCTCCTCCAAAAAGCCTTTGCCCAACCACCCCACCCATTTCCTCAACTAATATTTACTGAAAGCCAGCAGGCACTGAGCTCCACCATCCTTTGGGGTTTCCTTCTAGCAGGGAGACACAGACAATAAACTTGATAGTGAACATGCACAGGAGTTTTTAACATAGTAAATGCTAGAAAGGGAAAAAGCACAGAAAAGGGACAGGGCATGTGTGAGGGGAAAGGATGCAGTGGGAGATAGGGTGTGAGAGAAGGCATCACTGAGCAGGTTACATGAAAGACTGAGAAGAGCGAGGAGAGAACCACCTGCATATCAGGGGCAGGAACACCAGGTGGAGGGAGCTGCAAACATTCAGGCCCTGGGCCAGAGTGTGTCAGTGTGTTTGAGGGATGGCAAGGAGCTAGCAGCCCTGTGGTACCACTAGAGCAGAATGAAGGGGGCAGAGAGGAAGGGGGTGCATGGTGGACATCACATTGGGCATTGGGAGGACTTTTTATTACTCTGGATAAGATGGAAAGCCACTGAGCACTTGAACAGGATCTAGAGTTTATTTTCACAGAATCCTTCTGGCTGCTCTATGGAGTTGGGCAAGGTGGGAGCATAGAGATCATTTAGGAAGCTATTCTCATAATCCTGGAGAGAGATGGTGGTGGCTTGGACTAGGAATTGGTGAGGAGTGTTTGAATTCCTTATATATTTCAGAGCCAGAGCCAGAAGCATTACTGGTAGTTTGGATGTGGGTTGTGGAGAAACAGGAGTCAAGCATGGCTCCAAGTTCTTTGGTCTGAGCAGCTATTGGAATTATTAATTACCAAAAAAGGAAGAGGCTGCAGCTGGAGCAGATTTGAAAGAGTGAGGGGTGCATCAGGAACTGTCATTTGGATGTGTTCAGTAAGAGAAGGCAGAAAGTCAAAGAGCGATGACTGACCAGGTGGCTGGGTTTCTGAGTCTGGAGTTCCAGAGAGAAATCTAAGCTGCAGATAGAAATTTAGGAGTTACCAGTGTTAAGATTTTATTAAAACTATGAAACTGAGTAAGATCCCCAAGGAAGTGAGCACAGAACAATAAGAGGTTCGGCCGAGCCTTGGGCCACAATGCTGGTCAGAGATCTGGGAGAGAAGGAGGCGCCAGGCAGGGTGAAGGAGTGGCCAGGGAGACAAGAGCATGCCTTGATTATCCTATTGGTGAGATCCGGACAAAACTTGTCTACCTCCTCAACTTCTGGCTTATGTTTCCTTGATGGAGGCAGACCGAGAGGCATCTTTAGAGTGAGATTCATATTACTTCTCCCATCTCCACAGGGCTTAGCATCTAGAAGCCCTTCAGTTAAAACTTGACTGGTTGTCTTACAGATGAATCACAAAATGACCAAGTCTAAGCAACCCAAGAAATGATCTGTCTTTGTGATTTCCCAACTGTATTTTTTGGAGCAAGTCGAGTTACTTTCTCTCCTCATTGGGAAACCTATGAAGCAGTGACCCCTCCTTTCCTAGAAGGGCTAATGAGAGCGATAGCATCCTGCCAGTCAAAGCCCACACCCGTTCTTCTAAGAAAGATTTGTGATTTTCCTCAGACCTCAGACAGTTCAGAAACCTCTAAGTTCTTGGCTCTAGTCTAGAATATCCACAGAGCAGAGGGGCCAAGGAGAAACATGGACCAACTGAAGGCCCAGAATCCTAGGAAGGCCGTAGAGACCATTCAGTCCAATCACCTCTCAGGAAGCTCCAGTATCTTGTTCAAAATCACAGACCAATTGTGTTCAGTCCAAGACTAAAAACCAGGTCTCAACTTGAAACATTCTGCTCAGATTCAGGTTCAACTATAGTCAGCCAGCATTTACTATATGTCTGGGAACATGCCAGGGGCTTTTATGGTTACCATTCTTAATCCTTACCATGACCTCTATTACTGACACTATTATCCCCTTTTAAAGATGAGAACATGTAAGCTCAGAGGAAGGTGACATTTCCAGGGTCACATAGCTGGAGTGTTGGAAGAGCAGGACTGGAGCTCGAGTCTGCCTGGCTCTGAGTCCAATGCTCACTCCAGTACCCCTGTTGCCTCCTGTGTCAGGTCTCATCTCATGTGAGACGAGTACAAGTGATTGCCCCAAGACCCTGCCCTCTACCAATAGGTGAGGCCTCTCTAGCTTGATGTGTGAGTGAGGGACCTTGAGTCCCTGGGGTGGACTCTGGAACCAAAAGGTCTGGGCTTGACTCATGACTCTGCCACATATTAACTATGCAACTGGGCCATATAACTTTCCTGAGCCCCAGTTTCCTCGCTTATAAAATGGGAACAATCACATACTTATCCCCAGGGATTTAGGTTAAGTAATGTAATAGGTGTAAATTACTTAGTACAATGTCTGACATGTACAGAAGATGTTCAATAAGTGTTAAATATAATAGTCAATAACTGACTTTATATAAACCCTGGAGCTGTTTTGGACATTCTCTCCAATGTTTCAAAATTAAATTCTGGAATATATCCAGGTGGGGAAGCCAATACCAAAAATCAGATCTGACTCTGTATCAACCAGGGTTCAACTAAGAAAGAGAACTACCACAAGTGATGTGGAATTATAGGAATTAGATCTTACACACCTGATATAAGACCAAAGGTGTACAGTGATAAGTCCTAAAAATCCCTTAGAAAAACCAGTGAAAAAGTATTACCAGTAAATATGCATATAGAAAAGACACTGAAAGGAAACTCAACAAAATGTTCACAATGGCTGTTTCTGAGTGATGGGTTAATGAGAGATTTAATTTTTTTTACTTTTATTTACTTGCTTTCTAATTTTGTGCACTAAACGGTACTCAAATTAGAGATTATTTAATTGCTAATATTTATTGTTCATTTGCTTCTGGCTTTACCTAACATTTTTTTCTCTAAAAGCTTGTAAGAGAATGTATGGAGGGTACTTATAAAGCTAATTATAGGGAAGAGATGAGGTGGAAGAGGAGTTAGAATGGATGTAGAATAGGAATGCAGAGTAGATAGTCCCTTCATGTAATCGAATAAATTTAATCCTCCAGATTCTGAGAGTCATGAGCAGAAGATACTATCTTCTCTAAATGACAGCTTAAAAAAAGAAGTATTCAGCATGGTGTGGAGCAGCCACTCAGCTGAGGTGTCAGCCAGGCCCACTGCTGGAACTGACTGGGTCTCACACTCTGTCTTCCTTTTCTCCTCTCTATGGTGAGAGCCCTCCACAGAAGAGATTTCCTGTTGTGTGTGTGTGTGTTTCATTTGCCAGAAGCTAAGGTCACTGGCAGAGGGAAGTACTGTGGTGGGTCGGCAGGGAGTGGAGGGAGGGGATGCCGAACGAGCACAGCGCGACCTCCGCTGTGGGGGAAGGAGGCGCTGCTCCTCCTGCCCACCGTCTCCCTGGCAAACAGAGAGAGAGGCAACCAAAGACAAGAAACCCGGCATCTTTTGACATTCTTGGTTAAGCATGTTCAGACCAGAATCTGATCTTCTAGGTAGAATCAAAGAATATCCATTCTGGAAGTGTCGAAGGCCATGTAGTCCAACACCCCATTTGATAAACGGGGACACTGAAACCCACAAAGTCAATCACTTGTCTACAACCACAGAAAGCCTTGAGAGAAGCAGGGTCTTCACACTCCTAGCTAAGTGTGCCCCACACCGTACCTGGTCCTTCCAAAGTCCCACCCAGAGTTGATGCTATGATGCTGATTATGCTGGAGAGAGGAGGAGAGGGGAGAAGAAGGGCCCTGTAATCTTACCCTGATTTGCTAGGAACTAGGAAATTTCTCCATGGGTAGGCACACTAAATTGGTTAGTTTTCCCCAAGATCCTGGACTGCCCACAGCAGCAGACCCAGCTTCAGATCAACAATCATCACTTCGGTCCCCAGAATTTCAGAGGTGATCCAGATGGTGACCAGAGTCTAGGCTCCTCTAGACAAAGCTCTTGGACATGCCGACTCATGTACACTCTACATCTTATCCCTGTCACTGATAACAGATATGTACCTGCCTAAAGGTGCTCCTGGATCTCAACAGAAACATCACAACTGGCCGCTGCTCCCAGAAAACTTTCCTACCAGTAAATACGCACATAGCTGGCCACTCGGCTAAGACAAGTAATGAGTCAAGGAAAACTAAAAAGATACTGGTTTTGATATACAGGATTTGATTACTAGCATTAGTCAAGTAATCATGGGCCAGTGGATTTTCAAAGCATTCTTAACAATAGTCCTTTCCCTTGATACTCAGAGACTGTACAGAGAAAGAAGAATGAGAATATAACCTTTGCAAAGGTCCATTTTTCTTTGTCCTTCTAGTAACTCCACGGGCCCAATTCTGGAGTTAAAGACTTAATCTTAAAAGGTTATTCTGCAGGAAGAGGCAGCAAGGTGTAGAGAAAAAACACAGTGAACCTGAAGTCAGAAAAATGGCGTTGTTTTGATGCTTCCAGGCATCAGGCATATGACCCTGGGCAAGGCATTTCACGTTTTGTCCTGGTTTCCTCCATGAAAAATGGGGATACTATTCATATTTGTCCTTTTAAACCCTGCTGTTCAGAGGCTCAACACGGTGGGTATAAAAACTTTTGGATGTTATTATTTTCACTAATTACAGTTTTAGTGTTAGTTTCCATAGCATTAGGCCTTTCCATACGTGAAACTGGTCTCCAGGTGTTAAATGCTTACATTTCAAATGGATGGGGAAAAAAAGTCATTTTATTCCTGGAAAGCTCTTGTTTAATTCTCTTCTTGGAGTCAAAAATGCGAGCCACACTGTATGGACCAACAGAACATGGGCTTCTCTTTGATGTCACCATTCACCCAATGGCCAATCTCACTTCCCTTTTTTCACCAACAGATTCAAAACCTTTATATTTGGACTTCTCTGATGACCATGTTAAACATTTAAATCCCCTACTTGAACATAACCATAACCTAAACAATCCAAAGGAAAACAGAGGCAAAGGAAGAAGAGAGCAGAAAAAGAGAGAGAGACAATTGCATTCTTTGGAAGACAGGTGGTTCATGAGACTTACACTTTAGTTTAGAGCCAAATCATTTTCTTCAATCCGAGAAGGTCACAGCAACCCCAGACAGGAGCAGGCAGGAACAGAAACATGAGCTCTGCTCTCCAGCTAGTGGTATTGCAACGCATTTGTGTTCCTGAGAGAACACTGCAGGGAGCCAGGCCTTACCACCCTGCCCTGCGTTAACAAGCATGGGCCTGGCCTTTCAGGTACAATCCTTCTAGGGATGGGCCTGTCTCCCACCTTGTGTTCCACCTGAAGTCAGGGTGAGTCCTGTAAAGACCGCAAACCCTTCTTGATCTGCAGAGACCAAGCTGCCATACCTACCAGCACTGGACTACACTACTCCTTAATCCAGCCAGCAAATCAACACATACCCAAGGTGAGTCCTGGGAATCAGAAAAATGAAGTTGTGGGGGCGGGGCACAGGGCCTTCTGAAAAGCCCAAGAAGAGGGTTAGGGCAGGAAGCCTCTTCAGTAGCTCCTTTCCTATGCCATTCTTTAACTCCTGAGTCATTCTCCACACCCCACAGTTCACACCGAGGCTCAGCTGTCTTACCAAATCTGGACAGATGCTCCTCGTTCTGCCTCTTGTACAACTATTGCAATTTGACACGGTGCTCTCCCTGTTGCATTTCACGTCTTCGATGCACCTCCTTTCAAGTAGTGAATTCTCAGCTGGATCAAGGAAAGACCAGCCTGGTGTAAGACAAATGACCAGCGGTCATTAGACAGTGTTGAGCCCTGAGCAGTGCATGTATAATTATGCTAATCAGTTGATTGATGCAGGTTCAGTTGGGAAATACTACATTTTAAGGAAGTACAACCCTTTAACTTTTGAGTTGAAGTAGGCAGCGTGCCAAGAGGAGGACTGGATTAAATCATAGAACAATCCTCTGAGCCACGGGCACTGAACTGGGCACAAACCAAGCTGTGTCCAAGGATTTTCAGGAGATCCAGGGAGAAGGGGTAATTGTCAGGTACCATAGAAAATACCAGAAGGTGATCTTTCCTTTCCTGTTTGCCAAGTCCAGATTTGGGCATATCAGTTACCTTTACTGAACTTTTTTTCACAATGCTGCCATCCTTATGTAATCAAAATTTATTATCCAGAAACCCATGGCTCAGAATCCTGGAATATTGGTGTCCTTAGTATTAAAAAACTCAGTTATCCCATATGCAGAATTGGCTTCTCTTTTTTCCTTAACAGTGTTGAACAACTCATTTCTATTTTTTTAATATAAAGATAAAGCTCAATACCCACATTCCCAGAATTAGCCTCATAAGAATGGATAGAACTAGAAAATCATACAATTGTTGGATTCAGGACTTTAGAGATCATTCCATATCTGAATCTCTAACATAACCCACCTAACAAAGGGTCCATCAAACTTCTTTTTAAATATCACCAGTCTGGGACCTCTCTGCCTCCTAATGTGACCCATTCCATGGCTGGCCAGGTGTAGAAGTTGGATAGTTTAAACTGGAACTTACTTATTGGTTTAATTATAGGACGATCTACCACAGCAAGATAGCATTTATCAAAGATATTAAGGGCTGTGCATGGTTGGTGACCTCAATGGATGCAAACAGGATCCAGGAGCACAGACTATACCCCAAACCCCAGATCAGATGCAAGTCTTTGCTTAGCAGAGTGAACAGACAAGATTGTATGCTGCACATGGTGCACATCTATTGTCAGGACTAGAGAAATACTTATACAGGACAGTCCTAGGTACTGAGAATAAGCCTTGTGTGGAAACCCTTCCTTAGCCACAGGGAAAAGAACTTGGTCTGATGGACTTTGATTTTTGTTTTTAGGAGAACATGTGAAAATCAGGTCAATAGACACCTTTTTGGACAGGTGAACAGTTCATCTCTGCTCCCACCTTGGTCAATGCTATAGGTGTTCTTTCTCTGGAACCTGGGCTAAGGTCAGAAAATCATAGATTTGGGTCCTAATTCAGTTTTAGGACTGAAAATTTCCCAGAAGAAATCTGATCTTAAAACTAGGAAACTGAGACCCAGAGAAAGAAGGCAACTGACTCAAGGTCACACAGCCCTTTTGAGATGGAGTCAGGACAAAATCACAGGTCTCCCTACACCTGGTAGGGAGCTCTACTCTTCATCATCAGTGATAGAATTTGAGTATGTGCAGAGAGGGAGGATCTCTTCAACATGCTTTGGAACAGGTGTTGTAGAACGTTTTATGGAACAGAGGGATGAGCCAGTGTCTCCTGGCTTCCTAGGTGGCAAGCTCATGGAATAAGGATTCTCTCATGCCTTTTAAAATATCAATATACAACAAATAAATACACTTCAAACACCATCTAAATGTAAATATATCAAAATTATCCCCATTATAAGAACTGCTGGTTCTTGATCCATCATGATCCTCTTGGAGTTCTGTGGCAGAGGACAATTACATGCAATTTAGAGAAGCCAGCCCCTGGGCTGATGAGAGAACTGTCATCTTAGGAACAGAGTTGTTTATAAGATGCAAGAAGTATGATTTATACTTGTATTTAATAACCAAGTGAAATATAAGGACCCTCTTTTTCTTCTGAAATTCACTGGAAATTTTCCAGTTCAAATATACAAACAATTAGAGTCAATGATAGAAGCACAGTGAAAATAGCTAACATTTAGTGAGTCCTTCCTATAAGCCAGGCATGGTTCTATGCACTTTAGAGATATTAATTCTTTGGTTTTTACAACAATTCAGAAAAAGAAAAAATGTTATTAGCTCCACTTTTTTATATGCCCAAGTTTGCAAAGCTGCTACATGAAAGAGCCTTTGTTCAGAGTGAAGCGGTGACTCTGAGAGACTGATCTTTACACAGGGTCTCCGGCCACAGTGCTGTACTGGCTCCATCAAGCCCTGGCCAGGGAACAGGTCCTCCATTCCACAGACAGTAGCCAAGTAACAAGGGTGAGGTCTACTGTGGTAAATGTTTGAGCAGGATATTTGTGGTTTCTGCCATCTTGATGCCACCATCTTCCTTACCAGACAGAGCTTCCTATTCTGACAGTGAGTCGTCCAGTTTTCTTCACGATCTTCAGCTAAGTTTCCCCTTAAAAGCAAGGCTTCTTCATATTCAGTGTTAAGCTCACCTTACTGGTCACCTCTGAATGTTATGTTGGTCATTCCCTGAGCTTGAATTATCTTTTCCAGTGTCTGCTTTGTCTTAGACTTGAAAAAAAAAGACAGTCAGTTCTCATCTTCCCAAAATCTAAGCACCTGAAGACCAGGATTAGTGTCTGATTTATTCTTTACTATTATACCATCTGCCCAGTACTTAGTAGCATTTCAATAAATGTTGAAGGAATGAATGAATGGTAAGTAAATGTTGAAAGAACGAGTCAGTGACTCCTCTTAAAGAGCTCCCTTAACTCAGCAGTGCCCCCCAGACATCTGTTCTAGTGTTTCCTTCAGTGTTTAACTCAGAAAACATTTACTGAGTGGCCATTACCTGAAAGAGAATCTGTGCATAGGATGGGAACATTCAGGCTTAAAACTCACACTTTCTTCATTCATTCATTTGCTCATTCACTCAATTAATGAGCATTTTTTGAGTACTTCCTATGCTAAGAACATACAGTAAGTGGAGACATGGATATTAAAACCATGTATTTAGACTGGAAATCCCTGCTTTCCAACTTGACTTCACCACTTAATAGCTGTGTAGTTGGGCAACTTCCTTAACCTCTCTGTGCCTGATTCCTCATTTTCAGAATGAGGAAAATACCAGTATCAAAACCCTCAGTTAGCTGGGAGGATTAAAGGAGATCACACATATTCTGTGCTCAATAAATCTTAGTCATTTGCTATTATTTCCTTGGTAGGTAAAACAAAGAAGAATTAGACATACCTTCTTCTCAGGGAATTGAAAAACTCATCAGAATATAAATTATTAGAATATGACCTACAAATAAAAATGCTAGGGGTGCTCAGATTAAGTAGAGATGACTTACAACAGGGAAAATCAGAGATGGCTTCCTTCCTGGAGGAGGCTGCATTTAAGTAGGTTTTGGTATGTAGAAATGCAGGGGAAAGACATTCCAGGAGGTCCCAACAGCTCCCAAGATAAATGGAGGCATTAAAGAACTAGCCCATATTCTGAGCTCCTTAGTCACTGGGTGATTAAACTGACAGGACTACAAAAGACAAAAAGGGGATATAGAGAGCAATCCTAGGGAAAAGGGTTGAAAATATTTTGGGAAGGACTTTGAAAACCAGTCAAGAAGTTTGTGTTCCCTTCTGTGTACAGCTGGTCTGCATATGTGGATTTCTGTGCATTGTTCACTAGTTTTATTTTTGTTTTCCACTGTGGATTGGCATGGACATCTGTATTCAGACCTTTTAGATATTAAATTATTTATTCCTTCATGTTTAGGAAATTTGATCACCTCCCAATGTGCTTTAACGCACATCCCAATGTGTGTCACTTGAGTAATTCAGTAGCCCTAAGAAGCAGGCCACACGTGGAGGCAAGGAGACTCACACAGACAAGTAAGGTAACCTGCCTGGGGCAAGAGCTGATACTTAGATGGACCAGGGTGTGAATGCCATGGCTTCTAATTCCAAGACTTTTGTTTTCTTAGGTGGGGGAATTCAAAGATACTGCAACAGCCAGCCCTGGCTATGTTGCCTAAGTGTTTGAGCAGAGAGATTTTGATGACAGGGCCCTCCAGCCAGGGTTACTTCTGCCTCCACAGGCTGCCTTCTCTTGCTATGATTTGCAGCAGTAAGTGCTACGCAAAATGAAATCAGCTATAGATCTTTCCCAGCTCTCCTGGCTTGGTCTCGTGGGTGCCTCTCCTCTGGCTTCATCCCAGGTTCCTCAAAGGACTTCAAAACAAATTGTTATTGACAGAACTCTGGGGTTATTTATAACAGAAATCCGTCTTTCATTCCTCCCGAAGTTGGGCTCTTAATCTGAACCTTGGGGAATCAGAGGCCCAGTTTGCTTTATTTATCTTTCAGGACATTGGATTTTTTTGCAAAGAGTTCAAAGTTCCACTGAAGGTAAAAGTATCCTGTGTCTCAGTGTCTTGACCAATTTAAGTATCACCATCTTCTTCTCTGAATCCTATTTTCATATTTCCTGAAGTCAGACATTCTCCCTTATTCTTTTCCTTAAACAGTTGTATAAAAAGACAGTTTGGATAAGAACCAACTTTTGAGCACACCCCAGAGGTAATTTATTTGTGTGGTACACATACACACACAAATAATTTAAGTGCATTCTTCTGACAATTTATCTGGGAGTTTGTGAGGCCCAAAGAGGAGGTTCTGTGACTATGGGCTCTGTAAGTTTTAGACTTGAACTCTTGTCCTTGTACATTGTAAGTGCTCAGTCAGTTGTTGGTTAAGGAATCAATTAGTAATCATCAAGTGTCACTCTATGTGAAGAAGTGCAGAGGTACAATTTATGGTCGGTTATAGTGGTTTTCTTTAACTTACATTTTCCTATGCTTTTCTACTGGTTTCCCATCCTGACACACACACACACACACACACACACACACACACACACACACACACACACTTACTGGTTAATGTAACATTTTGCCTATGTTCTATTGTGCTGGATACCTTGACTGAAAACCACTTAAGACTTTTAAAAAGCTTTATTTTGACAGAAGTGGTATAAAGTAATATCAAACACACCATGTGTACTTCTAATATCTTGTCTTTTTCACTTAACAGCTGTATAACTTTTGTCAAGTTATGTAGATACTTCGGGCTTCAGTTTCCTCATCTAGAAAATGGAGATAACAGTGGCACCCACCTCTGGATAATTAACTGAGATGATGAAGAAGAGAATAACCACCCCAGTCTCTGGCACATGACATGTGCTCAATAAATGTTTGTTAAGATGACTACAGTGACTTTTTTGTCTAGGATTGAAAGGATCAGCCCAATGATATATATGCCTTTATAAGCTAGCAGCCAACTTCCTCTTGTTTGGTAAGAAGTTAGATTTAAAAAATACAGTAAAATATTTTAATTATTCATGAACTTATTATTTATAGGCTACCCATTTAATCAAATATTTGAGAAATTTTACAATAAAATAGTGTAAACAACATCATCATTAACATTTGGATTAAGAAAAGCATGACTCTTTTGTTGAAACCAGATAGATATATGGACCTTTATAGACTACTTGGTGCTTTCTTAAACAATATATATTTTAATCCTTACTTTTCACAACTCTTATTAGGGAGGCACTATTACTTATCTTATTGAGGGGGAGTAAAGTGACTTGCCCTAGTTCTTACTGCTTAGGATGTGGTTAAGGACGCAGAAATGTTCAGGAGTCCAGGGTCACAATAGAAGAGCTAAGAGTCAATTGCCCTTTGGTATTCACCTAAACCACTGGGTTTTCTTTTCCCGAGGGCATGGCTTTGCTGAAAGGGCAGTAAGGCAGTAATCATCTCTGGCACTAAATCTGATATAAGTCCTGGACCTACTACTTTCTAGCTTTATGACCTGGGGCAGGTAGACAGTTCTCTGAGCTTCAGTTGGCTAGTCTGTAAGACCTGAATAATGACCAACCTCACCGATTCTCATGAAGGTTAAATGACACAGTGCCTGCTGAGGGGACAGAGTGTGGGGCACAGAGCACATGATACCTGGAAATATACAAGTCCAACTACGGCTTTTAGGCCCTGAAGACTTGAGAATCTTGGCTGGCAGAAGGTGTGACTCAGAAAGAAGGTGTATATGGGGTAGAGGCAGGGAAGAGGGGGGGATGTCCAAATGGAGGTAAAGAGAGAGGGGAAGAGCTTATAGAAAGATGAAGAGCCTGTGGCTACCCAACCCATGGGACCTGGAGGCTAGCCCAAGGGATAGGGGGAAAAATGGAATGAGAACCAGGAGATCTGATTTCTAGATTGTTCATTGCTAATTAAGTTGTATGGCCTTGGTCAGATCCCTCTCCTTTCTGTGCCTCAGTTTACCACTGGGGAAAAAAATGAATGTCAGATAATCTAATCTCTAAGGTTCCTTTCATCCTTGATATCCTATCATAAATTCCAGGGAATCACAGCTTTGCTGGACAAAGAAAACATGAAAGGGTTGGACCCAGAAGTTGTGGTTGTGTCTGGTTTCTAAATGTTAATCGAAGTGAAATATTGAGTACTTTACATTTTGTATTTAAACAACTCCCCCACCCCTCAATTATATTCAAACCCTTAGGAAATAAAGGCCATTATTCACCTTGATTCCATTCTACAAAACGATGTCATCTAAGCCAGCAAGGGTTAGATCCACTAACAACTCTTAGCTGTCACGTGATACAATAAGGAAACATATTGGACTGAAAGAGTTCCCACTGGGCTGTCACTTTAATGAACAAACTAGAGCCAGCTAATTGTGAGACTGTCTCAGTGATGGACAGTGGGCTCCTATTAAAGCCAAGAGAGAAGAGGGAAAAGGAGAAGAAGCAAGAGCAGGTAGAGGGAAGGAAAAGGAAAAGGAGGAGGGAGAGAAGAAGAGAGGGAAGAAGGATTTGACTCTTGGATGGCAATTTATAGCTTACAAAGCACCTAAACAAAACAATGCCCTGCTTGATCCTCATAATTACCCTGTGATTATTATTCTTTTGCAAAAGAGGGAACTAAAGCCCAGAGAACTGAATGACTGCAAAGGCCATGTGAACTGATCTTCTTCTGGGGGTCTTTCTTTTGACAGATCTCTTTCTATGTCCTATTAGAGGTTTTTCGGTATGTGTGTGTGGTCTTCCGCATATTCTGTATGACCATCTTAAGGACAAGGACTGGATTACATTCAAGCCTATTCTTCCAACAGAATCTGAGGTTCAACACCTTGCACATAGTAGGTTCTCCGTATGTGTGTTGTTGGGTGAATGAACAAATCCCTAACTATACCATCTAAAATCACATGTCGTAAAACCACTTCTCCCTTCCCTAGTTTCATTCTCTTGATGATGGGAAGGACCAGGTGAAACTCTTCACCTATACATGCCCACTCATCTTTTCAGGAATCAGCCTAAGTAACCCAAGTAGTGGCACTTAGTCATTTATTCAATATTTAGCATGGAGCCCGACATACTTCAAGAATTTTCATGCTTGTTATTTCATGCATGAGATGACAAACCAGGAATTGTTTGTGAGCCATACTTTGCAGAAGAGAAGTCTGTGGTCTGGGGAAGTTAAGTGGCTTGCTTGGGCTCACCCAGTGTAGAGTGGCTGAGCCCAGATTTGAAATCTTCCACCAAAGTTCTGTGCCCTCGTCTCAGTGCTCTTTCTCCATGTGTATCTGACACCTCCAGACATGTCAACCAGCTAAACAGGAATCCTGCCACCTGAGTCAAGCTACCTGATACTGCTAACATTTATAGAATAGAGATCATATGGTGGCCTTATAATCTGAGGAACGATCTGCACATCAGAATAATCACTGTCATGGATGACATAGTTACATAGCACCTCTGTTTATGAAATTTTTCAAGTTTCTCAGGAGGAAAGGAAAACATTGGTTATTTGTACATGGTCTCCAACTTCATAAAATGGCACTAGGATGAGTGACAGGATAGGACTTCTGGGTATTCAAGTCCCCTGAACGTTATCCAGTTGACCACTTACTTAGCCCTTCCACAGTGTCCTGAAATTCATCCTGCTTGCTAATGATCTCAGAGGGATTTTTGATTATTTTTTTGTAGTCATTGTTTTTATATCGGGGGATAAAAAATAATTTTTTTCTTAATTTGAATTATTCTGTCAGAGAGAGTACACATTGCCCAATGAAATAAAATAAAATAGATGAAAAAAGTAGCTCATTCTGAATACTCACTTAGAAAATATTTATTGAATGCCTACTGCATGCCACATACACTTCTAAGCACTAGAGACACAAGAATGAATGACTACAACAGACAGAATCTTTGAGCCCATACAGTTTATATTCTAATGGGAAGAAACAGACAAAAAAGGCACAGATGGGAAATAGAACAGGGGCTGCTAAGTGCTATGCAGGGGAGTACATCAGGGCAAGGGAGGTAAAAAGCAATGGGGCAGAAGGTTAGCTACTATTTATTTAGAATAGGTGAGATATGAGTAGAGGTTTGAGGGAAGGAGCAACACCCTTGTTGCCATCTGGGGGAAGAATGTTCCAGATGGAGGGAACATCATTTGAGAAGTCTTGTAGTGAGAGTATTCTTCGAGTGTCAGGGGAACTGCAAAGAGCCAGGTGTGGCTGGAGCAGAGTTTACTGGGGGAAAATGGGTGGGAGATGAGGTCTGAGAGACAGCAGGGGAGACTGCTGGGCCTGGTAGGGCCTGAGTAAGGTTGTGGTTCTGAATTTGAGTGAGACAGGAAGTCACTGCTGCATGTTGAGCAGAGGAGATCTGACTTAGGTTTCAAAAGGATCACCCTAGCTGCTATGCAAGAAATAGACTTGGTAGGGTGAGCAGAGAAGGGAGGTGGGTATGGTGAGAAGAAGGGAGATGGATAAATAGGCTATTCCCAGAATTTAAGCCTAAAATGATTGTGGCTTGGATCATAACAGTCCATACTGTTGGCCCTGAATTCAGAGAAATCTCTAGGCCAAATTTAAGGATAACTTATCTTTAAAGACCTAAATGATGGGAGAGAGTTCAGGAACATTTAAACTCAATTTAAAGTTATGGACTGTGGCTACCTCTCTAGAGCAAAGCAAATAAATATTAGCTTCACTAAGTATATAGGCAAATTTTCCTTCCAACTACAGAAACTAAAGTGACGTCCCATCACTTCTTTTGGTTCTTACATAATGCTCGATTAAATGGATTCTGAACTGAATAATTTGGCCAAGGGTTAAGTGATAAAAGAAACAAAAGTAAATAACTCTCAGGATACTTCAGAAGTTAATGCTAATTTAGAGTATATTGTAATCAGAAAATTTGAAATTCTCTCAGAAAGGTAAACACTGTCTTAAACATCTGAAAGAGGCACAGGTTGCTGGCAGTGAATGGAGGAGAACCCACTTTGTGGATGAGGAAACTGAGACTCAGAAGGGAGATACACTGTCAAGCTACACAAAAGTTACTAAGTTTGGACCAGAACCTGATTCTTAGTATAAAATGTTGCCTCCTCCACAAAAAAATTTCCTTATATATATATGCCTTGTTTCTAATATGTTAGAGGGATTCAAGTATATCATTAATGGCCGCTCCCATCAAGAACCCAATCTTCTGTGTTTCTCTGGCCCCCACAGGAGCTGGCTCCCGGCCCTGCTGGCCTGACTGCACCACCTTGGGCCCTGATCTCTCTGTCTCACACTGTACCTTCACAAAGGTACATGGGAATTAGAATTCTTCTGCTCTTTTCTTTTCTTTAGAGGATCTACCTGCCTGGTTCATGTGCTCTCACTCTACAGAGAGGGAGAAGCTAAGCTGATAACACCTGGATGTTCTGATGGGCCAGAAAAAACCCAAATTTTAAAGTTTTTGTTCCTTCAATGTAAAAAAGGATTTACATTTTCAAGGCTTGGAATTTCAGTATGTGACTTTGTTCCCACTACTTTATATCTACCTGTGCTTAATTTCTGAGCAAAGAACACAGTATGAATTTGAATGTCAAAAAAATGCATAGGATTTTAAAAATTATATTTATGGTAACACAGTTCTGAAAAAATAAAAATGAAAACAAGGATCAGCTTACTAGGAAAGGTACCAGAAAGCTAGACCCAACTCTAGGACTCCAGTAGCTTTGTCTTGTTCATGAAGACCCCTTTCCTTAAGGGCCTCTATTTCAACCTTGAGTGAAAAAGGGGAGAGGAGATTGTCCCCAGTCTCCTTGCTGCCAGCACCTTCGGGGGTCCTCAAAGAATACTTACTCAGACCCCTGTGCATATGCCAGCCTTTAGGTTCACAGCTCCAGGCCGTTTCTGCAGCCCCCTCCTCACCTACAATCACAGCATCTTCCTTCCCAGCCTCAAATTTTGTGATATATCCTGAGGGCTTGTCTTGTGCTCACTGCAGGACTGGGCGCTGTAAAGCAGTAAAATGGAAGTGGAGAATTCCATTTCTTCCCTTAAAGAAAACCTCAGTTTTCCCTCTGTTTGCATTAGTGAAAAGTTCGCATGACAGATTTTTTTTTTTTTTTGGTAAGGAGTGAAGTTTTAGTGTCTTAATGAGCCTTTCATAATTCAAAGCAAGTCCAGAAAGCACTACTTAGGAAAGCACTTAGAGGAAAGCTTTAATTAATCCACCAAAATGCTCTGAAACAAACCAATCAAGGGCTTCTTTGTAAATGGGGGGATCAGAGACTGAGAAAACAATTGATTCTCTTTACTATTTTCAACATTTTTGTCATAGTTTTACAATATTAATTTGTTCTATTACAGAAGGAAAAGTAACAGTCTAGAGATTTTCTGAAGGATCACATTTTCAGAATGATTGGAATCTCAAATCTGAATGAAAGTACAATCCCCCGCCTGAAATGTTTTGTTGCTCATTTCTACTTGTCAAAATTCTAACCATCTTTGAAGGTTGAGGTAAAATATTGCCTCATTCATAATAATAAAAATTAATAGTAATTATAATTCCCTCCTTTAGATCTGTGTGGTTGACCACCTGCACTGCTTTCGAGCACTCATGACTTGTGTCTTGCCTCATGGCAATTTATACATGCCATCTCTTGTCCTAGGCAGGGCTCCCTTGGAGCAGGGAACATGTCTAATTCACCTGCTCACACTGTGCCTTGTAAGTAGCAGGTTGTTGTATGATGTTAAAGCAGTGTTCTGGTTGCCATTCTGTGATGGATGACTCTGTCAGAGAAGATACAGGTTCAGCAGTTCTAAAAGACACCCCAAATTATCATGGCTCAAACAAGTTAGAAATGTCTTATTTACATAAAAGTCACCCGCAAGGAAATTAGGGTTAGCCAGGTGGCATTAATATATTTGGCAGCCAGTTTCCTTCTATATTGTTTCTCTGCCATCTCTAGAATGTTGCCCTTCTCAACATTGTATGAAATAGATTCTCCACCACGTCTGAATTCCAGACTACTGGACAGGAAAAAGAGGAAGTGGAGGTCCTCTACTTCCATTTAAGGCTCAGCTGGGCAGTTGTGCACATGGCTTCCACCACATCCCATTGAGAACTTGACCTTGTGGCCTACCTGCCATGTGGTGTGCTGGGGCCCCTCCTAGGGTGTGTGAGAGCCAACTGCATGTTTCATCCCAACTCCTTGTTCAGTGAGTCATGTGGATAGCTTAAAATCAGCCATGGGAGAGTTAACACTGCAGATGTTAGCAAATGTTACAAACCAGGGCATTTTTTTCTTCCATGAGAACTGAATGTTAAACATTTACTTGTAATCTTCTGTACCTAGTTTCAGGAGAAGCTGGAAAGGGCGATTTTTTTTTCTAGACAGCCAGGTTTCCAGCTAATAATACTGTATAGGGGAACAGGGAGTTTTATTTCTATAGAGGAAGCTACAAATGGATATTTGGAAACAATCAGAAGTCTCTATAAACATGACATCATTTGAAAACAGAAAAAAGAAAATTGGAAAACCTGTTTTTAACTGTGAGAGAACGGCTCTGAGTATATGTATGTGGGGGCTTATTGCTGTCATCTTCCAATTGTGAAGGGCCGTGCTAGAGAGAGATTTAACTTTTTTATTTTGCTATTATTAATATACAATTACATGAGTAACATTATGGTTACTAGACTCCCCCTATTATCAAATCCCCACCACATACGCCATTGCAGTCACTGACCATCAGCTTAGTAACATGCTATAGAATCACTACTTGTCTTCTCTGTGTTATACTGCCTTCCCCGTATACCCCCCACCCTGCTACATTATGTGTGCTAATTTTAATACCCCTTTCTCCCCCTTATCCCTCCCTTCCCACCCACTGTCTTCAGTTCCCTTTGGTAACTGTTAGTTCATTCTTGGTTTCTGTGAATCTGCTGCTGTTTTGTTCCTTCAGTTTTTTCGTTGTTTTTATACTCCACAGATGAGTAAAATCATTTGATACTTGCCTTTCCCCGCCTGGCTCATTTCACTGAGCATAATACCCTCTAGCTCCATTCATATTGTTGTAAATGTCTGGATTTGTTTTCCTCTTATGGCTGAATAATATTCCATTGTGTATATGTATCACATCTTCTTTATCCATTCATCTACTGATGGACACTTAGGTGGTTTCCATTTCTTGGCTATTGTAAATAGTACTGCAATAAACATAGGGGTGCATGTCTTTTCAAACTGCGCTGCTGAATTCTTAGGGTAAATTCCTAGGAGTGGAATTCCTGGGTCAAATGGTATTTCTATTTTGAGTTTTTTGAGGAACCTCCATACTGCTTTCCACAATGGTTGAACTAATTTGCATTCCCACCAGCAGTGTAGGAGGGTTCCCCTTTCTCCACATCCTAGCCAACATTTCTTGTTGTTTTGTCTTTTGGATGTTAGCCATCCTAACTGGTGTGAGCTGATATCTCATTGTGGTTTTAATTTGCATTTCTCTGATGATTAGGGATGTGGAGCATATTTTCATGTGCCTGTTGGCCATCTGAATTTCTTCTTTGGAGAAGTGTCTGTTCAGCTTCTCTGCCCATTTTTTATTTGGCTGATTTGCTTTTTGTTTGTTGAGGTGCGTAAGTTCTTTATATATTTTGGATGTCAACCCCATATCAGACATGTCATTTATGAATATATTCTCTCCTACTATAGGATGTCTTTTTGTTCTGTTGATGGTGTCCTTTGCTGTACAGAAACTTTTTAGTTTGATATAGTCCCACTTGTTCATTTTTGCTTTTGTTTCCCTTGCCTGGGGAGATATGCTCATGAAGAAGTTGCTCATGTTATGTCCAAGAGATTTTTACCTATGTTTTTTTCTAAGAGTTTTATGGTTTCATGACTTACATTCAGGTCTTTGATCTATTTTGAGTTTACTTTTGTGTATGGGGTTACACAGTGATCCAGTTTCATTCTCTTACATGTAGCTGTCCAGTTTTGCCAACACCAGCTGTTGAAGAGGCTGTCATTTCCCCACTGTATATTCATGGCTCTTTTATCATATATTAATTGACCACATATGCTTGTGTTTATATCTGGGTTCTCTAGTCTGTTCCATTGGTCTGTGGGTCTGTTCTTGTGCCAGTACCAAATTACCAAATTGTCTTGATTACTATGGCTTTGTAGTAGAGCTTGAAGTCAGAGAGCGTAATTCACCCTGCTTTATTCTTCCTTCTCAGGATTGCTTTTCAGGGTCTTTTGTCGTTCCATATGAATTTTAGAACTATTTGCTTTAGTACATTGAAGAATGCTGTGGGTGTTTTGATAGGGATTGCACTGAATCTGTTGATTGCTTTACACAGGATGGCCATTTTGACAATATTAATTCTTCCTATCCATGAGCATGGGATGTGTTTCCATTTATTGGTATCTTCTTTAATTTCTCTTACGAGTGTCTTGTAGTTTTCGGAGTATAAGTCTTTCACTTCCTTGGTTAGGTTTATTCCTAGGTATTTTATTCTTTTTGATGCAATTGTGAATGGAATTGTTTTCCTGATTTCTCTTTCTGCTAGTTCATCGTTACTGTATAGAAATGCAACGGATTTCTGTGTATTAGTTTTGTATACTGCAACTTTCCTGAATTCAGATATTAGATCTAGTAGTTTTGGAGTGGATTCTTCAGGTTTTTTATGTACAATATCATGTCATCTGCAAACAGGGAGAGTTTGAGTTCTTCCTTGCCAATCTGGATGCCTTTTATTTCTTTGTGTTGTCTGATTGCCATGGCTAGGACCTCTAGAACTATGTTGAATAAAAGTGGGGAGAGTGGGCATCCTTGTCTTTTTCCCCATCTTAAAGGAAAAGCTTTCAGCTGCTTGCTGTTAAGTATAATGTTGGCTGTGGGTTTGTCATATATGGCCATTATTATGTTGAGGTACTTGCCCTCTATACCCATTTTGTTGAGAGTTTTTATCATGAATGGATGTTGAATTTTGTCGAATCCTTTTTTAGCATATAGGGAGATGATCATGTGGTCTTTGTCCTTCTTTTTGTTGATGTGGTGGATGATGTTGATGGATTTTCGAATGTTGTACCATCCTTGCATCCTTGGGATGAATATGAATCCCACTTGATCATGATGGATGATCTTTTGATGTATTTTTGAATTCGGTTTGCTAATATTTTGTTGAGTATTTTTGCATCTATGTTCATCACGGATACTGTAATTTTCTTTTTTTGTGGTGTCTTTGCCTGGTTTTGGTATTAGTGTGATGTTGGCCTCATAGAATGAGTTTGGGAGTATTCCTTCCTCTTCTACTCTTTGGAAAACTTTAAGGAGGATGGGCATTAGGTCTTCACTAAATGTTTGATAAAATTCAGCATTGAAACCATCTGGTTCAGGTGTTTTGTTCTTAGGTATTTTTTTGATTACCAATTCAATTTCTTTGCTGGTAATTGGTCTGTTCAGATTTTCTGTTTCTTTCTGGGTCAGCCTTGGAAGGTTGTATTTTTCCAGAAAGTTGTCCATTTCTTCTAGGTCATCCAGTTTTTTACCATATAATTTTTCATAGTATTCTCTCATAATTCTTTGTATTTCTGTGGTGTCCATAGTGATTTTTCCTTTCTCATTTCTGATTCTGTTTATGTGTGTAGACTCTCTTTTTTTCTTGATAAGTCTGGCTAAGGGTTTATCTATTTTGTTTATTTTCTCAAAGAACCAGCTCCTGCTTTCATTGATTCTTTCTATTGTTTTATTCTTCTCAATTTTATTTATTTCTGCTTTAATCTTTATCATGTCCCTCTTTCTACTGACTTTGGGCCTCATTTGTTCTTCCTTTTCTAGTTTCATTAATTGTGAGTTTAGACTGTTCATTTGGGATTTTTCTTCTTCCCAGAGGTAGGCCTGTATTGCAATATATTTCCCTCTTAGCATGGCCTTCACTGTGTCCCACAGATTTTGCAGTGTTGAATTATTGTTGTCATTTGTCTCCATATATTGCTTGATCTCTCTTTTTATTTGGTCATTGATCCATTGATTATTTAGGAGCATGTTATTAAGCCTCCATGTGTTTGTGGGCTTTTTCATTTTCTTTGAGTTATTTATTTCTAGTTTCATACCTTTGTGATCTGCAAGCTGGTTGGTACAGTTTCAATCTTTTAAAATTTACCAAGGTTCTTTTTGTGGCCTAGTATATGATCTATTCTTGAAAATGTTCCATGTGCATTTGAGAAGAATGTGTATCCTGTTGCTTTTGGATGGGGTCTTCTATAGATGTCCGTTAGGTCCATCTGTTCTAATACATCGTTGAGTCCCTCTATCTCTCTACTTATTTTCTGTCTGATTGATCTGTCCTTTGGAGTGAGTGGTGTGTTGAAGTCTCCTAAAATGAATGCATTGCATTCTATTTCCCCCTTTAATTCTGTTAGTATTTGTTTCACATGTGTAGGTGATCCTGTGTTGGGTGCATAGATATTTATAATAGTTATATCCTCTTGTTGGACTGACCCTTTTATCATTATATAATGTCTTTTGTCTCTTGTGACTTTCTTTGTTTTGAAGTCTATTTTGTCTGATACAAGTAGGGCAGGGCAGCTCCTGCTTTTTTCTCACTAAATATTAGTTGCATGAAATATCTTTTTCCATCCCTTTACTTTCAGTCTGTGTATGTCTTTGGGTTTGAAGTGAGTCCCTTGTAGGCAGCATATAGATGGGTCTTGTTTTTTTATCCTTTCAGTGACTCTATGTCTTTTGATTGGTGCATTCAGACCATTTACATTTAGGGTGATTATCAATAGGTATGTACTTATTGCCATTGCAGGCTTTAGATTCATGGTTACCAAAGGTTCAAGGGCAATTCCTTACTATCTAACAGTCTAACTTAACTCACCTCGTATATTATTATATTATGTCTGGATTTCAGTATCCTCAGAGACCAGAGACCACCAGGGAGACCGAGTCACGTATGCAAGAGCAAAGGGCGTTTATTATGGGCTTAAGCTCGGACTCCCAGCATTTCCACCTAGGTAGTGGAGGTGAGCTGAGAGCCCCAGACAAAGGCGGGCAGGATTTTTATGGGCTTTGGGAAGGAGGAGTTACAGGAAACTGGGACATAGACACAGCAATCCAATCATAATTACACAACATTATTGACAACAGTTCTAGCCATACATGTCATTTAGAGCATTCGTTACTTTTGGCGGGATCCAATCACAATATTTAAGGTATCTTTGAAACTAACCAATTACAGAGTGAACTTAGGGTCTTGTCTGATGACTAACAGGTTACTTTTTTGCTTTTTGCAACAGGGTCTTATCTATATCTCCTGCCCGCAGACCCCATCCTCAGGAATGTAGGGAGGCTTTCGGCTTCTCTTGATTGGATGGCAGGAGGGTGGTTACATGCTTTGGGCAATATGTAACTACCTGATAGTTTCAGGGAGACTGAAACTTAGGCCTTCTAGTTTCTGAGGCTTCCTGAAGCCTGCCATGGCGTTAGTTTGGTCTTTTCAATTACAAACACAACCTAAACGTTCTTTTTTTTCCCTCCTTTTTCTTCCTCCTCCATTCTTTGTATGTTATGAATCATATTCTGTACTCTTTGTCTATCCCTTGTGTGACATCTATTTAGTCTTAGGAATACTTCCATGTATATGAGTCCCTCCAAAATGCACTGTAGACATGATTTGTGGGAGGTAAATTCTTCTCAGCTTTTGCTTATCTGAAAATTGTTTAAACCCTCCTTCAAATTTAAATGATAACCTTGCAGGGTAGAGTATTCTTGGTTCGAGGCCCTTCTGCTTCATTGCATTAAATATATCATTCCACTCCCTTCTGGCCTGTAAGGTTTCTGTTGAGAAATCTGATTATAGCCTGATGGGTTTTCCTTTGTATGTGATCTTTTTTCTCTCTCTAGCTGCTTTTCAAAGTCTGTCTTTATACTTGATATTTGCCATTTTAATTATTATATGTCTTGATGTTGTCTTCCTTGGGTCCCTTGTGTTGGGAGATCTGTGCATCTCCATGGCTTCAGAGACTATCTCCTTCTCCAGATTGGGGAAATTTTCAGCAATTACCTCCTCAATTACACTTTCTAACCCTTTTTCTCTCTCTTCTTCTTCTGGTACCCCTATTATGTGAATATTGTTCTGCTTGGATTGGTCACACAGTTCTCTCAATATTCTTTCTTTCTTAGAGATTCTTTTTTCTCTCTGTGTCTCAGCTTCTTTGTATTCTTCTCTAATTTCTATTCCATTTACCATCTCTTCTACTACATCTAATCTGCTTTTAAATCCCTCCATTGTATGTTTCATTTCAGATATGAAATTTCTTAATGATTGAATCTCTGTCTTAAATTCATTCCTGAGTTCTTGAATATTTTTCTGTACCTCCATAAGCATGTTTATGATTTTTATTTTGAACTCTCTTTCAGGAAGATTGGTGAGTTCAGTTTCATTTGGCCCTTTTTCTGGGGTTTGTGAGATTTTAGTCTGAACCATATTCTTTTGACGTTTCATATTTCTTAGTGGTACCCTCTAGTGCCCAGAAGCTCCAGTCTCTGGAACTGCTCATCCCCTAGAGTGAGGTTAGGGGTTGTAGGGGAGTGCAGCTGGTGCCTGGGGGGAGGAAAGATCTGTTTCCTGAATTCCATTTGCCATGCCTGTCTCCCATATCAGGGCCAATGGGCCGGGCACACAGGTGTGACTCTGTGCTTTGCATCTCTAGCTGTTGTAGGTGGGCCCTCCCTCTGGCTGGCCTGACACCAGCACAGTGACTGCCAGTTTGTGAGCTGGTGCCCTCAGGCCAGGAGGAAGGCTCGGCAGGCTGTGTATCACAGTGGGTGGCCTCGGAGCTGAGTAGCCAGCCAGGGGGGTGGAGCGTCTGAAGCTCCACAAAGTTCCCAATCTGCTGGGCTGAGCACGCCCAGACAACCTTGTCCCCCTATCCCTTCTCCCGTGCAGCAAGCTCCATGTAATACACCCTGCCCCATCAGCAGCTGTCTTGCTGCTTGGAAGCCTGTTAGACCACCTGCCTTTCCCTTGTCCCAGAGGGGCTGGGTGTGGATCCCATCCTCCACAAATGGTTGGAATCTGTCTTTCAAGCACTGCCTGTCCAAGCTCCCCAACCTCCAGAGCACCACACAATGTAGGTTTCTGCTCGCAAAGCAAATCTCCATGACAGCAGTCCCAGACTTCCAACCCCTCCCCGCTCCATTTCTCTTCCTCTGGCCAGTGAGCTGGGGTGGGGGAAGGGCCTGGGTCCCGAGGGATGAAGGCTTTGTTACATTGTTTCATGAGGTCTGCTCTGTTCGGGACGTCTGTATGTAGTCTGGCTCAGCCTTCTTTCCTGTTGCTGTTTTAGGGTTGGTTGTATTAACTATATTTTTGCACTATCTGTGGTTTTGGGAGGAGTTCTCGGTCTCACCTGTCACACCACTATCTTGAATCTGAGAGATTTAATTTATCGGTGTGGGCTCAGGCTATAGACCTCCGGACAGAGGTTACATGGGCCAAATTCTGCTCCATTTTGATTATTAGCACTATTCTAAAAGGCAGCACTGGTTCCCATCCCTACAAGCACACAGGCAGGAGCTGAAGGATCACTTACAAAACTGCCAAAGAGGAGTTGTCATTCTGGGTGGAGGCTGTCCCAGCCATCCCCAAGTCTCTGTTCATCCTGCAGTCTCAAGGACACTTCTCCTGAACCTTCAGATTCTTATAGGGCTTCCAGTACTTTCCTTTACTCTGCTTGCCACAGTTGTAATATGAGTATAAATTCAGTCAATGTTGGCCTCTTCAACTGGGTTAAAAGCAGCAGCTCTGTTGTTCTCCTCCCCATTTTGTCTGCTGCATGGAGCAAAGTCCATGGCCACTGCAGGCACTCATGACATTCAAGCTGAGTGGAGGATGGATTCTGTGAGACATCATATATACCAAGTGCACTGGAAACTCCTCATGATCATTATTCTTTAAAAATAAGATATCTAGATATAAAACAGAACAGAAAGCAAGTGAAGGAAGTGGCAGTAAATACTACTAGGCATTTAGGGGGAACTTAATTTGACTCTAAGCTTCCTGGAAACTACAAAAAGAGAACACATTGGGTTACTGAATTTTCTTTTTCTAGTGGGACAAAATTTGTGAAGTCATCTTCAGAAGCCAAGTTTTCCTAGTGATTTATTAAAATGAGATTATTATTTCCTCCCAGTTAATGTTGAAGCATGAGTAAATCTCATAACTTAAAAAAGACAAAGAAAGAAAAGATGAGACAGCTGCCTCAGCCCCCCTCAGCAGCTGTCCTACTGGCAAATTACTTCACACATGGTCTTCAGTGTGTTGTCCACTTCTTCACCTCTGTTCATGGCTCAGCTTGCTTGGCCTCGCTGCTGGCTCACCATTCTGCTGAAGCTACTGTCATGAAGGGCAATAGTCAGTTTGTCCTGGTTCTATCTCTACTTCAATCTGTATTACTGTAGACATTTCCAGTTGTTGGAAACTCTTGCCCTTGTTAAATCATGTCCCTGGCTTACATGACACTGAATGGTTCTGATTTGTTTCCTATCTTCCTGTTTGCACTTTCTTTGTCTCTTTTAAGGCACTTGAGCTCTGTTCTTGTATCAAATGTTGGCATTGTTCAGGTTTTAAACATGTTTTTTCTTTGGCCCTTTTCTTTTCTGACTTGACATGCTCTCCCTAGGAAACTTCATCTACTCTGATGGCTTTAATCACTCTCTCAATTCTGATGACTCCCAATTTTAAATCTTTATGCTGGGTGACTTTCAAGCCCATGTATTAACTTCCTGGTGGATGTCTCTATGCATCTCAAGTACGGCATTCCCCAAATTGAGCCAATATTTTTCCTTCCTCTTATCCTTTTATTCCTCATGTGCTCCCCATTTCAGTGAATGGCCCTGCTTTCCCCTAGTTTTTTGAGATAGAAATCTTGTTATCATCTTTAACTCCTTCTTCTCTGACTCCTCATCCCCCAATACTCAACCACCAAGTGCTACTGACTCTACTTCATAAATATCTCTCAAATCAGGCCTATCACCAGTGTCACTATTTTAGTGCTCCTGGATTTCTGCCACAGCTCTTAACCAGCTGCAGCCTTGGCTTGCTGTCCTTTTGATTGATTTTCCACAAAATAGCCAAAGTGTTCTTTCTGGAGCAACACTCTAAACTTGTGTTTACCTTGCTTAGAACTGACCAATGGATCTCCATGGTCTTCAGGATAAAGTCCTAACTCCACGATGAGGCTTAAGCAGCCCTTCCTGCTCTGACTCTTTCTGACCTTGCAGCCTTCTCTCCTGCTTGCTCGAAACCCCACTTATGAACTGCATGGTGCACCCCCTCCTACTGAACCGCATCTGCTCTCCAAGGCATGTAGCTGTCTCTTGCCTCAGGGTCACTGCATGTTTTGTGCTCCTTCTCTGCCTGTCCCTCACACTTCTCCTCTTTACTCCAATCATCCCCTCACTCTTACCTTAGAAGTAACCTCATTCTTTCATTCATTTGACAAATGTTTACTGGGCAACCTACTATGTGCCAGGCCTTCTCTATAGTCACTTGTAATAGAACAGTAAGCAAGACATAGTCTCTGTCCCCATGGTCATAGTTTCAGAGGCCTTCCTTGACTTTCCAAGACTATGTTAGGCCACCCATGGAACCCCATCCTTACCCCACATGACACTGATTCCAGTGTATTTTAATGACTTTTAAACCAGGGTATAAACCAGGTCAATAAACTTTTTCTGTAAAGGGACAGATGACAGATAATAAATATATTTGGCTTTACAGGACATAGCTTCTCTGTCATAACTACTCAACTCTGCTGCTGTAAAAAGGGAAAGCAGCCATAGACAATACATAAATGAATGGGTGTGGCCATGTTCCAAGAAGACTTTATTCACAAAAACAGATGGTGAGCCAGATTTGGCCCGCCGGGCATAGTTTACTGACCCCTGGTCTAAACATCTAAACTAGGATGTTCCTATTCACCTTTGTATTTACAATGTGAGCATAGTGCTTAACATAAAGATTTCTCCATAAAATTTTGTTGCATAAATAATTGAATAGTAAATGAATAAATTAGGATAGACCTGTTTACTCTTTTTCCTCTGTGTTCATATCCCCTTGGTCACAATGTGGTCCACATTTATTCTATGTAGGCAGTGAACCCCAGTGGGATGATTTTCATCTCTTGTGCTCATGTAAAAACTGCTGCTGAGCAAACACCATATCCAAAGTCTGGGTTTCTTTCACGGCACTGATCAAGTTCTAGATCCTTTGCTCCTGCCCCCTACCCCCTGACATCACCCACAGCACAGGTTTTATTTTTATTTTTTTAGGTATAGTAGTTAAATATGACTATAGTGTATCCGGATACACTTAAGATAATTCATTATAGACTTTAGTAATTTTATTTGGGTGTGTATAGATGCATTCATTCCTTTGTTCCAGAAATATTTAAACCTACTACCTTAGAACCTTTCTGGATCAGGTAGGATATTTGATAAAAAGTCAAACAAAACCCTCCTATCAATGTACAAAGTCCTTACGATGCCTAGAGTACTAGAAGAAGTTTCAGCATGCAGTGGGGGAAGATAACTCAGATACTGTCCTGTCACTAAAAGGCTTACAGTGAAAAAAGGAAATAAGAAGGTGAATAAATAATTCCAATACAATGTAGAAAATGCTAAGTCCTTTGAGGAAGGAATCAGCAAAGTGTCTTGGGACTTTGATAAGAAGTAAAATTTATCTTTAGCCAAAGGGATTGAAGAAGGCTGTGTGGGAGAAATATTCAACCTGGACACAGAAAGGTAGGAATTTGGGATATTGATATGGCACTAAAGGGCCTTTGAGACAGAGGAAAGTATAGGCATACCCGCAAGTTACTAGAAAGCAAGTTTTAATGAAGCTTTGTCCAAGGACTGGCTGATAAAAGTGTAGCCAAATTCCTTCAAGAAAGTGCCAAGTCCATTCTGGTCTGGAATGCATTGATAATTGGGACATTATGCTCAGAGACTGCAAATTGACATTCTGTCGTCATCCCTCTTGGAATAGAAACCCTGATCCTTTAAAGTAATTAGCACCAATTTGGAGCATGTGTGCAAAAATAAATCACAAGTGTCCAAAAACAGATCCATTAAGTTCAATGGCTAGGAAGCAAATGGTTCTTATTAGCTCCTCCTACGTAAACAAAATCAGAAGCAATTAGAATTTAAAAATAGAAGAGACAAAGCGAGTTCACAGTTCCCATTGGAAAATTATTATTTGTATAAATGTCCACAATGATGACTTGCACTCGACCTTTCTGATCTCAGTCAAGATATTTCAATGACAAAAGAATCCTCTCTCTCCCGAGGGTTAGTGGGGACAAGCGTGATGCTGTGTGCGTTGTCCTAGTATGTGTTCTCCAGCAAATAGGTAGGTCTACGTCTCCTTTGCCCTACCTCTTCCCTGTGCCTTGCCCTGTCTTCAGCATGGATGAGAAGAGGGCTTCCTGTGCCTCAAGACTGGCTGCAGATCTGTCCGCAGAAGTCCACTTGTATGAAGCAGTGTTAGTCTTTGCAGATGAGACATCTGTCTGTTGGAGAAATCCTCTGTGGTGCATCCTGAAGAAGGGTGGTAGCTCCCTGAGTTTATCAGTGCAAATTTTGGGGTGGCCCTTGATGTGCTCTGTAGAACATGATATGTCTCAGTCAAGGATGTGGAGCCTTCCTATTGGCATTGATATCAGAATGGGTAGGAAAACTGGCCAAGGAGCGCTTGGGCAACTGAGGCGGAGCTGTGGGAACGTTTGGTGTATAAAAAGCCTTGGCAGCCAGCCCAACAGGACTCGGAGTCCTAGCTGTGTCATTAATTTGCTATATAAACTTGGCCAAGCCACTTGCTCTTTCTGGGACTCACTTTCCACATCCTTAAAATTAGGGGCTGAATGGGATTAACTTCTTGCTTTATTCCATGTAGGGTTTATTTTTGTGTGTGTATTTGTTTGATTTACCCTTTAGACATAAGGCTTTTAGCTGCCTCTTTCCATCCACTTTCTTGGAAAGCCATAGTGAAGGCAGATGAGGGGATGGTGTAGGACTCAAATATTTTTCTATTCCTCATTTATAAAATGTGTGATAATATACTCCACACTTACTTCCCTGAAAGACTGTGGTTTTAGGAACACAGGACTGACATGGAGGGCACAGAAGGTCCACTTGGCAGGGGTATGGCAGAACCCACCAGGTGGCTGTCAGTCTGAGAAACAAACATCACATTTAAAGTTGATGGGACCTTAGAATAAATGGGGGCTAAAGAAGAAGGGATTCGCTCAAAGTGGCATGGTCAGGACAACTATGATTCAACCTCTTGGTTCTAAATCCTCTTTCCTCCATGTCTTTTCTCCTCTGGCTTTGGGATGTCTAACCTGGAACTGGAGCTTAGGGACAGATGAACGACCATCCACGATAAATAAAATTATGAGTAGAGTTTTGTGTTGGGGCAGGGGGAGTGGATTCAATCTTTGACCATTAGTTTTTGTTAAGGCGTCACTCAGTTTTTCATACTTATTTTCCCCAATTTTTTTCCTTGTAATTAATATCAGTCCCCCTGACTGCCTTGCACATGCATAAATGTTTCTGTTTTTTCAAAAATTTAAAGCTCGAATATTTCATTCTTGTGTATCTTCTCATCTGCCAGTCTATATTCCAACACTTCATCCATACTCTCCTTAGCAATTACCCCAAGCTTTTCTAATTTCCCTAGGTGTAGATATGTCTTCTCTATTAAGCTGCGAGCTCTTTGAGAGCTGGGAATATATTCATAGTCCTATTCCAAACCCAGAAATGCCGCTCAGTTACTTATTGACTAAACTAATGGAAGAAAGAGGCACTTCATCTGCATCCAGAGTGTGCTTTAGAAGCCTCTCAACATGATGGTAAGTTCAGCAGTGGCCTCCTCATCCTTTCTGAGGAGTCTAGAAAGGTCAGAGAATGGCAGATCTGCTTGGCTCCTCAGGTATCCTGCCTTATGTCTTTACAGCTGTAAACTCACAGTGTTCACCCATGACCACTTGTGGGGGGCTGGAGGACACAGAGAGATCCTGCCCAGGCTCAGGCAGTGGGGGAAAGAGCAAGAAGCCAACTTCCAAACTTTGGGTTGCTAGTCTCAGCACAAGGGCATGCCAGAGCCAACCCCCACTGGCTTTGGACGACGGCCCGGGTCTGTTTTCTGGCCAGCCTGGCCACTGGGAGAGGATCCTGGAAAGTGTCAGGTGCCAGGGGTGGTACCAGAAACAATTTTGGCTAGAGAGGCAGACTGTATAGCTTCTTTGCTCAGAAGCTTGGAGGAGGAGCTAATCGAAAAAGCCACCTGACTTCTGTCCAACAGTGCAGGCCCGAGAGCAAAGGGGCGACTTTGCAAATGTTGGTCAAAGACTAGTTGGTGTAAAGTGGGGGTGAGAGGAAGTCCTTGTGAACAGGAGAGAAGGAAGAGCCTAGATGAGGGTATAGGATGGAGAGACAGACATAAGAAAGACTGAAAACAAATAAGCCTAGGCAGGAAGGCAAAGAGGGATGGCAAGAGCAAGAAAGGAAGGAAGGAAAGGTAAAATGAGAAAAAAGAAAGGCGCCAATGTCCAGAGAGAATCAGAACTAGGTCGGGAATCAGAGAAAAACTGGCGAAGAGGAAAGAGTGGGGAAGCAGCAAAGGAGTGTGGGTACGCGCACAAGACGCAGACAACTTAACACCTGCTTGACCCGCGCGGCTCATGATATTTTCTTTCGTGAGCCTGGCACCGGGAAGATCTGTACGCAGAGGAGAATGTGCTGACTCCTGCCCAGGGCCTGCTGGAGGATAGAGCAGGTGAATTAACCTGGGTGGGGCTCTGCTGTGCCAGGCCTGGCACTGCCAGTTCTCAGTGCCCGGCCAGGCCAGGCCAAGGACTCTCACGCGGTCATTAAGCTATTAAAGGCCATCAGCTGCAGGGCAGAATCAGCCTTTTACCCTGAGAAAAACCGTCTTTTTGTGCCAACATTACCTCTGCCGGCTGGCCACCACGTCCCTGCCAGGGCCAGCCCTGGCCCCATTTAGACTGCACTCCCGGTCTGGGGAAGCTGACCATTGGGAATCTGACAAGCTCTGAGGACCCTCCAGGGGCCAGCTCAACTGGTACATCCAACTGATAGAACGATCCTGGGGCATGTTTGTGGGTGGAGCAGGAGGCTTCTGGAGCAGAATGTTCTCACAGATCTTGGACTGCTGGACGCTCATTAGAGGGAGAAAGATTTCAGCACCAGGAAGGAGTTTGAAATCAAAGCTAGACAAAATCTACATTCGTTAGTTCACATATTCATTATTTTCCCAATAATTCCTGAGCATCTATAAGGCATGGGGCTCTGTGCTAGAGGCTGAAGAGATAAGTAAATGCATTTTCTGCCCATGGGGGCAGAGCGATAGACTGCTGCTTCCTCTACCCAGCTTGACCGAAGGTGCATTTGGAACAGGGAAGGGAATGTGAGGGACTGGGTTTCGAGAACAAGCAACATTTCTAGGAAGGGCATATTTGAGCACAGCTTCAAATGTTGAGTAGATCCACCAGGCAGAGAAAGCAGAGGAATCCTAGACGAGGAGAAGCACAGGAAAAAGGAAAAGCCGAAGGTGTGGCCCGCCGTGTGGCTGGTGCATCTGGGGAATGAGTGGGAGGGGACATGCAGGCCTGGCAGGAGACAAGGGTGCAATGGAGGAAGATCCGAATAAGGACAGACAAACAGAAAGGTCTTTGAAGAGACACCCCAAATTTTAGTCAGAAAGGAGCTTAGAGATGGTGGAAGTCATCTTTGTCACTGTATTTTTAAAAAATGTTGTATGCACACGAATATGTGCCAAGTAGACGTCATTGAACAGAATTTATTGCCGGGGGTTGGACACAGAGTAGGCAGATGGGACAGCAACTCAAATAATTTCTAACTGGACATGCTGTTGCTCCTCTCCTAAGACACCTGGTAGGGTATTCTCACTTTCTGCCTTGCTGCTGTGGCGGCCCCAGTGCCCAGACCTTTTCAGGGGTTCTCCTCTGCCTCCCTCCCCTCCCACTTCCTCATCCCACCTTCCAACACCCCCATGCAGTCAGAGGCCTCACTGGGCCTCCTTAAGGTAAGGGATGCTAACCAAAGAACAAAAGAGAATGGCCTGTGTGCCCAGAACCATCTTCACTAGAAGGCAGGTGTCAGTTTGTATTTGAAACGTGTTTAAAGCACAAACAACTAAAAATGACTCTTTAACTAGTTCTTTTAAAAAATTACATAATGAAGAGAAAGTTTCCCTGTTCAGTCTGTGAGCATTTATCAGTTGAGATATGTTCCTAAGTTAAATCAAATATATCTCTCTTTACATATATATATATATACACACATGTACACTCACACACATATTTATAGAAAAGAAATTATGCCTTACATATTGATCTGTATTTTATTTAAAAATATATTGTGAAAAAAATATTTAACTCTATACCTCATATGCAGTCTAGTCCATAGAGTAGATATACCATAAGTTTTCAACTATTCTTCTGTTGATAGACATTTATGATGCTTCCACCTGTTTGCTTTTACAAATGATGCTACCACAGACATCCTTCACCTGAATCCCTATGTACTCTTGCTGTTATCTGTATAGGCTGTATTCTTAGAGGTTATGTCATTAACTCAACGAATACGTAAATTCCAAACCTTACTGGGAATCATATCATTTCTTTTAAAAAGGTTATACTCGTTTACACTCCAACAGACAATTTGAATGGGGATGCCTCTCCCACACTTGTCCTCCAGCACTGAAACTACCTCCTCATCTGACAGATGAAGAAATGGCTTAGAGAGAAACGGCAGTTGTCTAATACACACCTGGGTATTGGCAATGCTGGCACCAAGCTTTCAGATTGGTCGTCACTATACAACGGTTTAATGCATGTAAAATATTAAGGACAGTGCCTGACACAACGTAAGTGCTCAACACATTTGGTTGCTGCCTTATTAAAGCACACTGGTGTGAAAGGGACCTATCAGAAGCTTTAATAACTGGTTCAGTGCAGAAAATGAATTGGAAAAGAGGGAACAGAGAAAAGGGAACTCAAGGTGGCTTCTCCCAAGCTGAGTCTAATGCCCCTTTTCTTGTTCTCCTAACATTGTGCCTACCTCTTCACAACATTAAATGTAATTAGTTGATTCATTGTCCACCGTGATACTATCTGTGCAAGAAAGGGAGAAGGTGTGTTATCTGGCGTTAGAGACTGAAGAACTAGAGGCAAGGATGCTACAGTCACCCACAGGTACCCAAAAGGAATTTGAAGTGACAAACTCTCTTTTTGTTTAGTGCTTGAAGGTTACCAAAGAGAAAGAGTAATTACATCATAAATTATTGTATGATATTTTTTTCAGGTGAGTCTCCTCTCTTCAGTTAGGATGTAAACTCTTTAAGGAGGGATCGTATCTTAAACTTCTTTTATCATCTCTCCCACCATGACAACTAGTCTGTCAAGGAACGCGTGGGAGAAGCTCAATACATGCAAAGTGGGGAAAAGTAATGGACCTCTTCTGGTGCGATTTAAGGAATCCAGTCCCTTTGTCTAAAGTAGTGCCTCAGAGATGTTGACTGGTTAAATCACCATGTGGCTGTTAATCTAAAAGTCAATTTCACCTTCACCAAGTGATGAAGCATCCTCCAAACTACCCTCAGAATGGTTCTAGCCACTGTGCTACATATGCTCACCCTGGCATGCCCCACATTGTTCTGCAAGTTGTGAATCTGGGTGGGCCAGAGAGGAATGTCTGGGGAAATGGGATGGTAGAAGGTAACAGACACTGAAAGAATTTGGCGCAAAAGCTGAGGACTCTTCAATCAATATGCATGACTTTCAGAATTCTTATTTTAATCAGAGAAACGGAAATGAAATTCCAATGTAGATTTTAGTTAAAAACAAATTACAAGTGGTATATGATATTCATGCATACCATTTCCTCTGAAATTCTTTTTAAGAATTGAAGAAAATAACCGTATCACGTACTGGAAAGAACACTAGACTAGGCGTCCAGAGATTTAATTTCATGCCCTAAATTTATCAACTAGTAGCTATGTGATCAAAATCAGTCAGTTCCCCTATCTTACCTTATTTCACTCATATACAGAATGAGGGGGTTGATGATATCTCCCTTCAGGCCTCAATGATAAATGAGTCCTTAATTCCTGATTAACGTCGAAGACCCATCCACCCATCCACCCTTTCCACAAACAGTACTGGATTCTTACTAGTGCTGTGTCCATGTGATTCGGCCCTTCTGCTTTGAGTTGATAGGTTGATAGGTCACTTCCCTTCCACATACCCAAGCTGCACATCTTGTGTAAATGCTGACCCCTCCTCCTCCTCTCTCATCTACTGTACCTTCAACCAGTCCCAATGTCTATCTTTCTCTGCAGCTATCTCCGGTCCATCCTGTCCCTTCCATGCCTCCTCCACTGCTCTCCTACACTCACCAGCTCTCATATGAGCTGCTGGAAAACCTTCCTTAGTGGTCTCCCAGATGCGGTAATCTTCTTTCCCCATCCACTATACAGGCTATGCCCAGAGTTAGCTCCAGTCTTTCATTTTAACCAAGTTTTTAAAGGTTTGTTGAACCTAGACCCTGGGCCTGGGTCTTTACGGAGCTCGCAGTCCAGAGAGAAAGGCAGGCAAAATTAAAGTGTATGTACAATACTGTGTGAGATTGTGATGGTAGATGGAAGCTCAGAGGGTTGGATTTTTCCTTTTCCCTCATAAAGACTTCCTCCTCTGTTGTTCCTTCTTCCATGTACTTCATGGAGCTTTTCTTCAGACTTTTAGCATCTCACTCGTCACATCCTTTTACTGTTCGTTCTCCATTTGTCTCTCTCCTTGACCAGACTGTGAGCTCTTTGACAGCAGGAATCTGATCAACTTGAGCCAGACTTTCAAGTCAGGAACCTTGGGTGGCTCCCTTTTGCTCTCAGGGGGAAGCCCAAACCCTTATATTGGGCACTTAAAGCCCTTAAGAGTTGGGTCTAACTTTCTAATCTTTACCATTAAGTCTGCCAATCAGCCCATATTCATCCCATCCCAACCTGAAGCCCTAACAGTCCTCCTCTCACCCCCACTTAACCTTCAGAATCTCATTCTTTAGCACACACGCAGCTTGACCACATCCAGTGCTCTCCCATCCACTGTCTTTGCGTAAGCCATTCCCTCTTCTGAGAATGCCCAATATACTTTTCCCCCTACTCCCCTGCCTGGAAGATCCTATCCTTTCTTCAAGGTTTTAATTCTATTCTTTTCAAGAACCTTGCAGAGAATCAGATTCACCCATGCAGAATTAATTTTTAACTGCTCCCAAATACTTCTTATAGCAAGTGTCCTAACACATGGTGGTCTATCTTCTGCAGAGATTGTGTGAACTTTTCTGTCTACCTCCTATATTATGAGCCCCTGGGGAGAAGTGCCATGTCACCTGGGTTTTTGGGTCCTCCACAGCGCAGGGCCTAGTGCCTGGCACTTAGGCTCACTCTGTACTGAGCAGTTGCCATATTCCAGGTACCGCACAGGTTTTATGGCATTTCATCCACTCAGCCCACCAGGAAATTGGACTCATAGAGGCTAAAGAACCAGCAGGTATGTTATACAAGTTAGATCTGAACACAGGCACCTCTTACCAACCAGGCTACACTGCTTCCCTATAAGGGGCCACAGGAAATACTGAATGGTTTTGCAGCCATTTGGAGAAGAGGTTGAGTGTATTCTTAGCAAGCATTTCCTGATTACCCATGAGATGTCTAAAATTTTTTTGAATGAGTTGGCATCTGATCTTGCCTTTGAAGACTGAGTGGGTATTTGACAAAGAAAAAATGGTAAGAGAATTCTGGTAAAAAAATAAAATTTGAGCGAAGTCCCTGATAAAGTGAATAAAGGATGTTTTGAGGGAGAAGATGGGACCTATGTACTGACTCACTTCCCAGCCAGAATGTAGTCAATGGATGGAAGGAAACATCCTGGTCTTGCTCAGGGCTATATCTCTATTGCTCATGGCACAGTCTAATACAGAGCACAGAATGAATCAATATTTTGTATAAATTAATAATTGAATCTAAACATTTTCTGTGTTCATGTAATTTTAAATTTTAATTAGAATGCTGAACACTGTAATTGCCTTTGTAAAGGCTTTAAAAGCCCAAGCCAAACTTTTAGACCCTGAAAGTGAAACCTCCTGTCCCTAGAAAGTTTCACTGACCAACCCAGTTTCACTGATGGGCTGAGTAATAAACAAACATTAAACCAACAGAAGAGCTATGAAAAATCAAATAAGAAAAAAAAATCAGTTCCAAGAAACTTTGGTGTTTTCAGTAATGGTCCTACAAGGAAATCTGAGGGCTGGGATGGTGTCACTTTCATTTCCAGTACAGAGCCTCTGCCACGGGGACCGGAGGGGCCCCTGTCCAGCCGCTGCACCAGGAGCCTGGTCTGAACACAAGTAAAACAGAGGCAGAACTGACAAGGTTCTTCCCACATCACACTAGGTGTTTCACATCTCCCTATTTTGTATTAGAATAAACTACAGGTAACTCAGTGTCAGTGAGCATACTCAGATTCAGATCACGGCATTTGGTGAATCAGTCAGAACACGGCTCCAAGCAGAGATAGTGAGAAACTTAACATGATGGAGTTGAAAATGCATTCCACTCAGGGCAGGAGGCTGGGCCTGATCATTGCCCACCACATGTTAGCTGGGATACCCGAGCAGTCACCTCTTTTCTCTGGGCCTCAGTTTCTCTTTTCAATTCTGACATTATTTGGCAGATTCTGCTTATGGTAGGAGGGGGAAAAAAGCATACAAAACATTTGTAGTTGAGTTGTGAAAGGAGACATCATGGAAAGCTCTCTGTGTGTATGGGAATCTGGAAATTGGAGGATTTTTTTTCTTTACTCTGACCCAGGGCTTCCCATCCTTGGCACAGAGAACATTTTGGGCTGGATAATACTTAATTATAGAGGACGGTCCTGTGCATCATAGGATAATTTACACCAACTCTGATCTCTACCCACCAGATGCCAGTTGCATCAACTTCTCTCTCCCTAGTTGTGACAACCCCAAAGGTCGTGAGACATTGGCAATTCCTCCCTGGGAGCAAAATTGCCCCATTTTGAGAACCATAGCTTTGATTTTCAGTCCCAATGGAAACTGACAAATTTCTTAGACTAATGTAGCTAAGGATGAACTTGGCAGGGCGTGACAATAACCAGGTCAGAGACTCCCTCCACTACTAAGGATATGGGATAGGGTGTCCCAGGGAGCTCAAGAAAGCTAGAAGTGTCTGGAGTCTGGATGCATGGGAACTGACATCTGAGTCTCTGCATTATCGTTGACTGGCTGTGTGACCTTCATCATACTGCTTAACCTCTCTGAGTCTCAGAGTCCCCATGAATCCAAAGGTGGTAATACTGCTCTTCCATGAATCTTCCTTTCATTCTCTCCACCTCCACACATACCACCAGAAGTTGTTAGGAGGACTAAAAGTAATGTATGTGAAAATGCTATAAGCTAAAAAGCACAAGACAAATATATATTATCACTCTAAAGATTATTCCTCCCTGAGAAAGCACAGAACAGAACTTTATTCCTGGACAATTTTTTTGTCAAGAGCAGTCATGGTGACATTGCAGATAACACAGTAACAGTAATGAAAACAAATAATGGAGAACATTCTCGGGGAACCCTGCCACAGTAAGCCATAAGACTTGATGGTGATGGAGCCATGAGTTAGCATTTTTCCAGTGAAAATGAAAGGCCTCCTCAAAGAAGGCATTGTGGCATTAGGCAAAGGCAAGTGCATGCCATTTGGCTGCTCGCATACCTGGAAATGCCTGGGCTCTGGGCTGACTCTTTTTCTAACAAGGCTATCGACCTGAAAGATGCCTAGGTAACTCCCGTCTTCAGCAACTGAGACCTTTAGAACTACGACAGGCTCCTGAATGCCAGCTAGTTCCTCAGAGTGGAAGTCAGAGGGCTCCCATCACAAGGAGGCCTACAGGAGGCAGGCATTGCAATGCCTCATGCCCAGGTAAATCAGGCTGGGCCCAGGGTTTGAGCTGCACCCTCCAGCAGTGGGAAAGTTCACACCTAGAATAACCTCCACCAAGAAGACTGGCCACTAGCTCAGTAGGCTGGTGACTATCCAGGAAGCTTCCTTAGCTCAGAAACAATCTAGGATTTCTGATCAGAAACCTTTAGGGTGCCAGGGACCAGTTCAAGTCAGAAGGCTAATGTAACTCACACTGGTACATGTTGTGGTTGATGGGCCACCTTTTTACCCTTTGAGGGTGGTAGAGAATAGTGGCTAAGGGCATTTACTTCTGAGCCCCAAGTGTGCATCCTGCCTCTGCTCCTTGCTAGCTGAAAGACTGTGGGCACCCCTGGGTGCTATGGAGATGCTAGCTGTACTACTCTGTATACCGCTTGATGCTCACAGCCAACTCTGAGGTCGGTGGTGTCATCATCTTCATCTTGCAAATGTGGGATGTAAAGTTCAGACAAGTGCGTCCTCACACAGCACCCCCACAGCCCTTGCCCTACTCTTCCTCTGAAGTCACTCTTCCCTCTGTCTCCACTCTCTAAATGCCATCAGTCCCCTGAGTCTGTTCACATGCTAGCTTCTCAACAGATTCTGCCTCCAGAAAAGAATTAATTTCAGCTCCTCCAAGCTCCAGAGCATTTTGTTGGAGTCTTTCTTACACCATGGTGTTCACCTGGGTGCCAAGAAAAGCAGGACCATGGTAAGGACAGACCACACCGCAGACTGTGATAAAGACCAGAGGGCGAAGCACAGAGGAAGGCAGCATTCCTCCCTGTTTTCTCTCTGACAGCCCCAGTGTGCCATGGTACCTCTTAAAGCCCTCACCACTTACTGGTTCCAATCAAGGCTAACCCCACATATGTTCTCTCCCTTCACAGACAGAGTACCTTAGGGGGAGGAACAGCCCAGATTCACCTCTGCATCCCCCACAGCACATGGCCAAAGATTGCAAGTGCTTAAAAATGCGTCCGGCACCAAGCTGAGAAAAGCTGGCCAAGCAGTGGGTGATGGTGCTGCGTGACGGTGGAGATGATCACGATAAGAGCAAGGTTAACTGAACCGAAACCCAGCCATCACGAAGGGTGAGGTATGCACGGCGTTTCACTATGACTGAGTGAACAACAAGAGATCCACAAATCAGACCTAGAAACATAGCCCACTCACTGGCAAACTGAAAAGAAACTGGAAAATGAATAGGTGGGGCCTATCTTACCACTCCGGGCCTGATCTGCAGATTAATGTAGAAGTGGCATATGGAAATACTGTTTCCCCTGATTGTTTACAAGATGTAGATTTTTAAATCATTGAAGCACTCTGTGAGTATTGTTCATTGAGGAAGATACGGAAAATATCCAAAGATACAGATAAGGAACCAATCTCATCACAGCAAGTTGAGTGCTACTGAATTTCATTTTAGCTTCCTTATTCTACGTGTCTCATTTTGCATAGTTGAGATCATCCTGCATATTTCACAATGTATTTTATTACTTTTTAAATAAATAACCCATGCTTAAGGTTCAAAAGGCACAGGACAGACAGTGAGAAGTCCCACCCCTGCCTCCCAGCACTGAGCCTTCTCCAAATCTCTCCTACACCCTTCAAGAGGAATCCTAGGTCTCCTATTGTACATTTTTTGAGTGAGTTAATAGCCCTTAATCCTTCAAGGCTCTCAGGAACCCAAAATTGTCTATAAGAATGAAATGTGTCCTGAATGTAATGTCTCCTTGCTGATCAAACATGCACTGACACCACCTCCAAGACAGTTGCATAAGCAGAATTGTACAGTGCGACTCTTGTGAAGAGGCTGCTCGACTGACAGAAGTAGTTGGAGGAACTCAACCAAGATACAGACCACTGTCTCCTAGATTACTCTCAGAGTTCCTGGTTCCAAAAGCCCAGAACTTGAAATCAGAGTCTGCATGTGTCTGGGTTATAGGGACTAAGACATTAACCCCAAGTCCACATCCCTAAAGGCAGGCCCTCCTTTTCCCAAGACCAGACCAGATGAGGACTTCCTCACCATGTTCTGCCCTGGGCTGGGAGGTACGGGAAGAGTGGGTGGGGGAATTCCAGTTTCAATGAAGCAGTTTAAAGAAAACCATTTCCATAAAATCTAGCTCAAAATAGAGAAAGACATTCTATGCTTACCCACCTCTGTCTTCAGACTTGCTGACCCACCCCACACGTAAAGAAGTGGAGTTGTAGAACCCAGGATTTCCCATGAGATCTGGTGCCATGTGCTGCCCTGTGGGCTGACACTGTCATCAATTCTCCCACTTGGAGCCTGCACCTCCCTCGCCTCATGTGGATCTTCGCCCCCAGAGATAGTCTCAAGGGTATATCTGGACCCAGGAATCTGCTACAGTTTGGAAGCTTATTTACCAATGAATTGAATTGCCCTCTCTGCTGTCCTGCCTCTCCTCCAAGTCCCTATCTGAGAAAGTTACAGAAGGCATCTCGGATTCACAACAGCCCCTCCCCCCAGCCCCCCACTGAATAACACTTCGTCTGGCAACAGGAGGCGTTTGCTTACATTTGGCTGGAATGCCTGCATCAACTCCAGTTGTCCCTGGATTGGAACCGATGGGCCTCACGTGCTGCAGCCAACAGTTTGTCTTCACCCACTCTACTCTCTGAAATGAACCTTTCTCTGGGAAAACAAGAAACCTACGTGCCATCCTGGGGGAGAGACAAACAGGAGCTGTGTCCCAGCATCTCATCCCAGGCATGGCAGGCAAGAGCATGCTCTGAAGGGTTTCCAATAGCAAGCCCTGTTCAAGCATTGCTGAAGGGACCCTTTGAACCAGAGGACACAAATGTTCTCTCTGGAGTCCTGTAGTCTCTGTGTTTGTTTCAGCTTGCATACATTGAGTTCTTAATTGTGTGCAGTATAAGACACCAAGCTACTGTCTTTAGCAATCCCTAGAACCTGCCTTCTGATTTTGTTCTGTTAGTCACTAAAAGCAGACAGTAATGGCTTCCCAAAGATGTAATCCCCAGAACCTGCAAATAGGTTATATTATATGGCAAGGGGCAATTAAAGTTGCAGATAGAATTAAGCTTGCAAATCAGTTGACCTTCAGAAAAGAGAGAGAGTACCTAGGATTATCCACATGGCCACTGTGTAATCACAGAGGTCCTTAGATAGGAAAGAGGGAGGCAGGAGAGTCAGAACCATAGTGGTGATATCATGAGAAGGATTCGACCTGCCACTGCTCATTTTGAATATGCAAGAAGGGGCCATGAACCAAGGAATGTGTGCAGTCTCTACAATCTAGAAAAGGGAAGAATACAAGATTTCTTCCTGGAGCTTCCTTGATTTAGTCCAGTGAGACCTATTTGAACTATCACATCAGAACTGTAATATTTGTGTTGTTACAGCAGCAATAAGAAACCAAGACAGTCTCCATGGACTTGCCATGCACCAGGCCTGGTACCAGGCACCAAGGAAACATTCCCACAGTGTGTGGCTTGCACCTAGTAGAAGACATCTGGGTCCAACCACGGAAACTGAAGCCACTCCAAGGGTCTAAACATAGGGAATACGATGCAGGTCATATCGGCTATACAGGTACTAGAAATTGAGAAGCTAACTCATCCATTAACGATAGCAGAGGTTGCCACTAGGCTGGGTTAGAGGGAAAAAGAGAGGATGTCATGTTACTGGTATCCAGGATCAGGGTCACCTGGTGGAAGCTGGACCATGTGGGCCTGTCCAGCAGGAGCTGGGGCCATGAGGGATCAGAGCCCTCCTGTAGGTTCTGCCTGAGGCAGAAAGGGGAGAGAGGGAGCTACCTGGTTTCTCCCTTTTTGCTGCCCTCCAATCTCCTGCCGTCACCTCCCATTGGCTGTCCGAAGCTGAAAGCCAGCTGACAAGGGAGCCTGGGATATGCAGGGGGTGGCTCTCCTGCCTCACACACAGAGCTGGGGATGAGGGGTCAATGGGTTAATGATCTGAGGATGGATAGGCCCAAGACTGGCACTCACTTCCTTTCTCTATTGATCACCATGAATTTTGAAACATAATTTATTGTTTCAAATCCAAATTCTTTACCTAGCTTCTAAGACTCTACATAATCTGTCCTTCCCTGAGTTCTCTGTCCTCCTCCTGTGAAGTCTCCCCTCATTCGGAGGATCCCCACACAACGGCCTTTGCTGTGTTCTCAGCACACCAGCAAGTCCCACCCAGCACCATGCACTTGTCTGTTGTAGCCCCCCACTGGACTCCCCTCCCCCACCCTCTCCCCTAACTGGTTGCTCTTGCTGTTCATTATTTGTGTCTCAGCTCAGATCAACACCTCCCCTGTCGAAAATAAGCCTTCTCATCCAAAATCACCATCATATTCTCCTTTTTTATTTTATTCAAAGCACCTAATATTATCCAACATTTGGTTATATGTTTGTTTACCATAATCTTCCCCAAACTGTAAGGTCCTCAAGGGTAGGGCTCCTCTCTTGTTACTTTCTACATCCTTGCATCAGAATTGATTAGATGTTCACGAAAATCTGTTTCTTCTTCCTGGAAACACAGCAAGGCTCATTTCATATTCCTTTGTAGTTAGGAATGACAGAGTTCTAGCTAATGTAAAATTAGTGGAAATATAAGTTGCTGCTTCCTGACCCGGCCTGTGAAAACTATCCATGCACACTCCTGCACACTCTGCCTTTCTATCAGATGATAACAAGGCCCTAGCGGGTGACAGAGGCACAAGATGAAAGGAACCTGGGCTTTTGAATAACTAAGTGAAGGAGAGTTGCCCCAGCAACCTACATACCCATCCAGGACAGTTATGTGAACAAAAAAATAAATGTGTTTTGTGTTGAGTCATTACAGAAGCGTGTGCTAGCCAAAACAATTCCCAAAGCCTGTCCATAACTAGCCCTCAACAGTTACTGAATGTCTACTATTAGACACTCAGTGATCATGTGTTCAGGGCTGGAATGCCTTTCTTTGTACCCTCATTCCTTATCTCCCCAGCTCCCCGTGGAAGGGGAGGAGTTATATCAATCTCTGTACCCTTGAGGCCTTCCATTGAACCTAAATCTTAGTAGATGTTCAAGGGGCATGTGTTACGTTCAGTTTCTAGGAGCATCAGAGACACTGCTTGGCAAAGCGTGGTTTAGAAGTGTGGGTTGAAGGAGGAGGTCTGCATCACTCCAACTACCAAGGTCTGTGCAGATCTTTAGAGTTTACAAAGGGTTCTTCACTTGATCGGTATAACTCTAAGAAATCACTGTTATGATTCCCATTTTCTAAACGATGAATATAAACTTACAGCGAGTTATTCCACTCAAGATCTTACTTTTTCAAGCGATAGAGGTGGAATCAACCCATTGTTCCAAAACATTAATGGTGTGCCTACCATGTGCCAGCCCTGGCTGAAGCTTCTGCACCTAGTGAGGGCTCAGGAAACAGGGGAACCCAAAGTTCTGAGGAAATTGGAATCAACACCCAGAAGATAAAGGGAGACTCCTCGGTTCCAGCCGAGGGAATCGCCTGTCTTGCAGCTCGGGTGTTTAGCTGGGCACCGCTGCTGCTGTGAGCCTTTAGGGCAAGTTTCTGGGTGGTCGGCCAGACTTGGCAGGAGGCAACCACAGCGCGGTAACCCCTCGGCAGCTCTCCCGCTTGCCCCGGTTAATGGCTGCCCTTTTCCATACATTCTTTCCTCCTTCCCGGTGCCAAGATTTCAGCTGACGATTTAAGAGTGGGTTCCAGGCCATTTAGCTCAGTCAGAGATTTGGGTGAAAGTTTCCTTCCCCCCATCCCAGGCCACAGATAACCCATCAGGGTGTGACAGCCAGCACAAAGGAGGGGGAGGAAACACCGTGGAGATTTTCAGTCACAGGACTAGAGCAAAAGTTTCGGCAGCTGCCACATTTACCTGCTCAATTAGGACTGTACAGAATGTATCAGGAGTGGGGTGGTTGGAAAACTGAGGATGAAAAGCAAAGAGGACATAACTGATACAAACAGAGAGGGCAAAGGCCCCCCAGAGGGTCGCCTGCAATGTGGGTCATTAACCAACACGAAGAGGGCAAGCGCTGGTGTCTGAAGGGGCAGGCGAACTGAAGAGAAAGAGGAAGCTCAGCTGGCCTGGTCTTTGCCAGGGCTCAGCCTTTCCCAGCCTGACGACACCCGTCTCCGTGCCTGGATGCCTCTGTCTGTAAATAAATCCAGGCTGCTCTTACAGTGCAGGATGTCCCACATACCGTACATCTGAGGCGGGGCGAAATACAAATATGCCTTTTCATAATAGCTTTACACCTGGAGCAGCAGAGGACCGGTTTATTACCCTGGTAAACAAAAGTTAGAATTCAAGCAAAGTACAAACTTTGCCCAAGGCACTTCTGACAGCGCACCTTGTGTTTGTGAAGTGAACTCGATATACATATATGATGTGAAGCAATGGAAGGCTGGGCTTTTTCTTTTTTGTTTTCTCTCTCTCTCTTGTCTGATTTCCAAGGTTTAAAAGTTCATGTGTGTGTGTGTGTGTATGTGTGTGTGTGTCAGAGAGAGCAGGGGGCGGGGTGTGGAAAGGGAATGTGCTTTGCTTTGGCTCTGGGTTTTTCTTGAGCATTTTGAAATCATGCTGTTTGGCGTGAAAGATATGTGAGCCAATTTATATTGCTTTCCAGAGAGAATGTACTTCTTGCTGCTCTCCGGGTGACAATTACAGTTTGTGGGTGGGAGACAGGGTAAAGCAGTTTTGGGAATGCATAAAGGAACCAGGATTTGCACTGAACTTAAATTAAGCATTAAAAAAGTAATAAATATTTATTCAGTGCCTATTTTGTGCCAAGCACAGAACCATCAACTTTCATAAATATTATTTCATTTAATCTTCACAACCACATGGAGTAGGAATTCCTGGTCAAAATGTCCACGTTACAGGTGAAAAAACTAAGGCTATAGCTGCTGTAGCGATTCAAGCTCAAGTTTTCTAATTCCAAATTCAGTGCCTTCCAACCTCTATGTGGAGTCACAGACTATGTGGTAGCTTGTCATTTTGCTTACCTTCCCTATAGCTTCTATTTTTCTGTCTCATTCTCTGACTGCATTTGGGGTAACAACTGAGCTCCATTCTTTGGTGTGTTTCTGTTTAGAGGATATCCCTGCTATTTAGGAGCTACCTGGCCATCTGGGTCACTGTCTTGCCAACAGAACCTCCATGCATTTAAGTGCAAAGGATAAGGACATGTGGATTACATTTCCCCTCAAAACACACATAAGCTTAAAAGCAAAGGCCTTGAGGGCAAAGTGAGAATACATCTCATGTGCGGTTGGCCTCACATACGCCTCTGTGTCCTCCCTTCCCCAGCCTGAATAAGTCAGAGAAGCTTCAGCAAGAGCATCTGAACATTTTGGGTTCTTTTCCAAGACAGCCTTTGAACCTAAAGAACTTTGCCCATCTCTGTTTGCATGTTCACTCCTCAAACATTCAGCTGGGGCTTGCCTATTGCATAGCTCACGTCAGTGAAATTTTAACTCTTTCATCCACAGATTGATTCCCGAACTTTCTAAAATTAGAGTGAACTCATCAGGTTTATTTTTAAAGGAAATCTACGTGAATATATAAACTTGTCCCTGTCTTCACAGATGGAGGATTCCTTGCAGGAACATAATTAAACCAGGGCTAGAGAGAGGTGATGCCATTAAGGCAGTGTCAACTCAGCAGTTTCGGACTACCAGAGCTGTGGTTGCTTGGGCTTAGCAGGATTTCAAAGGAAAGACAAATCCACCCTCTTCAGATCCCCCCTTCCACTCCCACCCCCTATAATTGATGCATCTGTAATGGCAGCTCCTTGAGGAATGCCCTTGGCTTTATTTATTGCAAGTCTTTAAAAAATTATTGGAACACAAATACTCATTGCAAGGAAACAAAGTTCAGTTGCAAATGGTTTAAACACAATCCCTGTTCTGAAGCCCTTAAGGGAGAAGAAATGGGGATATCTGGGCTGTGAGACAGGCTTGTTCAAGGACGCTTGCTTTGAGGACTCTGCTCTGAAAACTCAGGCAAGCCAAATGTAGAATATTAGCCATTAAATGAACTCTAAAGGGCATCTAACCCAACCATTTTCTCTAACAGAAGAGGAAACTGAGGTTCAGAGCGGAATAAGCAAGGACAGGGCTTACATAGCCAGCCAATAATAGGCCTCTCCAACTCCCTGGCCAGGCCTTACAGCTTGCTTCCATGATGTCTTTCATACTGGGAGAAAGTGAAATTGAATAAAGACCAAAACCTGTTTCTAAATCCTGGTCTGCACCCACTTTTCCTGGCTTTTCATCACTGCTTATCAATACAGGTCCATAGACTCGAGTCGATGGAAAGATGTTTACCCTTAAGAAAGATGGGAGATGAGAAGCTTGAAATACTACTGAAACATTGACTGGAAATCTTACTCACTAAGAGATCTTAGTGTATCCTTACACGGTTACAGTTATAGGCACATAAGCAATGCTGGAAAAGGAATGTATATTCCTCTCCTTTCAGTTTCATGCTCATTAGCTCTTTTGATTTTCTAGCTAGTGATTCCAAGTTGGTATGGGTCCCTGTCATCGGGCAGTGTATTTGGTCAGCCCATGATTGGGTCCTAAATTGAAGTAACTGATGGAATGTTAGGGCCAGAGGAAGCTTAGTGATACCCTGGACCACATCCTTCAGTTTACAGATGGAAGGAGGGTCGTTCCATCTGACAATTAATTACAAAGTAGCTCCCTTTGCAATACCCAAGTGTCTTTTATGAATGGATTGTGCCCAGCTCCAGGGAGTTGACCACTTATTGCAGTCTGGGTCTGGCTGATCCACAGGCATCTCCATGAGGTACAGATCATGGGTTATCCTTGTCGTCTTGTGTTTCGTGGAAAGACTGGTATACAGCAAACAAGGGAATTTTCCAAGACTACATGATGAGTCATTGAGGGCTCTGAGGCAATGTGCTGTTACCCGGTGAGGGATCAGAAGACATAAATTCCAGGCCTCACACTATCTCTAACCATGTGAGAGATCTTGGGCAACTCACTTCCCTTTCTAAGTCTCAGTTTCCCCAAACATGGAAGGACTTTACTGGATAACCTCTAAGAACTTTTCAGCTCTGATGGCCTGTGGGTTTAGAAAATAAGGCTCAGAACTATTTCATGCCTAAATGAAACTGGAAATTGACTGCTACAGTGACATGCCCCCAGGATTCTCAAACTGTAAGAGATAAATGGATTTTACCTCCAAAATAGAAAAACAGTGCCTTTTAGCAATTTGTATGCAAAAATAAGTTCGTTTTTCTTTTTTCTATGAATTTTTTTTCTCAAGCTCTTTTTGCCTGCTATCACTTGTCTGTTTGCAAGGGCAAGCATATATCTCAGCAAATGAACCAATAACAGACAAACAGCAATAGGAAAACTCAGAAATATGATACTTTTACATTTTATAGAATAATCCATTTTACATTTTACATTTTTCCTCACTATAAACAATGTTTATTGGACACTTAACATAGTATATATACACTCTCTTATTTAAGATCTTTAAGCAATCACTGTTACCATTCCCCTTTTACTGAAGAAGGCACTGAGGCTTAGAGATAAAAATCTTTGCCTAGTACACACACACAACTATTATATATAAAGCCCAGGTTTGAAGACAGCTTTCCTGACTCCAAAACCCACAACTTCCACAGTCCCAAGTTACATAAAACAGAGTCATATTGTTTTTTAGCAAAATCGCTTTCCACAAGTAAGGGAAATTAAATATATCAACATTTTACTGGGTTCCATGAAGAACAACACCATGGCTTCCCTGGGCTGTAACATCTGAACATGTTTAAAACAGGCAAAGACTGTGAGGCATTAGTTTGACTTTCCCTAGGAATTTTGGAGAGAGGAGATACCTATGTCTAGAAATATTCCAATCAGAAATATTTATTAATATATCCACAGGATTGAAGGCCAGGTGACTGTTTCTTTGTTTAGAATTCATGCTACTTCAGACATGAACCAGGCTTTTGTCCCGACCCCCTCCCCCATTATTCAATCCTGTAATCCTCCCAGGATGTGGGGAAAGATTCAGGTGGACTTGAAGAACCTGTTTCTGATTCAGAGTGTCCCCCAAGAGGAAGTCTATATGGTATCTCCTCAAAGCGGCCCAAACACTATCTCCAAACCTGTGGAGCAACGGGGACCAGATCCCACGTGCATTCATTCAACATTTACTGGCAGTCCTACAATGTTTCTGGCATAGTATAAAGCTAGTACTACCAAGACAATACAATTTAACCTTGACCTGGCATTGGACATCTACCCCGAGCCAGGCCTAGACCCCAGGGTTCCCTGGGAGGCTGCCTGGTCCTATGCCTGCCTCCAGGATCTAGAGTCAAAAGACAAGGGATGTGGCAAAGGGCCCTGCATTTTCTGGCTTTCACCAGAATGAAAATCTCTGTGCCCATTGTCTCTTGGCAATTGCCAGAAAGCCAGACAATGTTTAAATTTGAAATGACTCTAGAGAGTTTCCTATTGCTTCAGTTCAAACCTATCCTTTGAGATGAGGTTACTGGGAGTCAAAGGGTGAAAGAGTTGTCCAAGGTTACCCGTCAGGTTGGGGACAAGGCTGGGATTAAAACCAAGGTCTCCCGGCTCCAGGCTCAAAGCTCCTTTCACTGCTGCTGCCTAACTGCCATGGTAGTGTGAAAAACATTGAAGGAAAAGCCTTGAAGGGAAAGAAATCAGTCTCTGGTTAAAGAAAAATCATGATCCAGTGGATAGATAGATCTGCACTTTCTCAAACTACAGTGGCTCCTGGTTACACTCAACTGATTCTGTGGCCTAGTAACAAAAACACCTGTTTCTCTGGCCACAACAGACATCCTGAATACCCCAGACCTTTCCACGCTCATCACGTTATTCCCTGGGTGTGGAATATCCTTCCTCTTTCTCCTCATGGCAAATGCTTACTCTTTCAGACCCAATGCTATCATTTCCTCTGTGGAACCATGGTGGATTTGTTCTGGGTTGATTGGCTTGGGTAAGCTGGAACAATGTTTGCAGACTCCCCAGCCCTGCAAGGTCCCATAATAGCACTGGCCACCAAGACATTTTGAACAATGTCTGGAATACAGAAGCAAAGCTACCGTGTTTTAATTTTAGCAGGTTGGTGTAGGGCGCCCTGTGTTGTGGGGTCTTTCACATGTTGTCCCTGACAGACTGGCTCAGGGGTTGAGGTGGAACAGTGACTGAGCCCTCAGCAACTCCAGTGCTCACCAGATCTCCTCTTGCAGCAACTCTGAATCCTGGACTTGCTTGTGGAGCTCCATGACAAGGCCAGCTTGTCCTGCCAGTCATTAGCATTATCACATGGAGGCAGTGAGAGGCAGAAACAGGCTCTCGTTGGTCCGTGTAGGTTGCAGTCCATCACTGCTTCCCCACTTTGCGGTCATTTCTCTTTCCCAACCACCGGCCCTGCTGACTCCAAGCACAGTGCCAAACTCGGGGGCCACAGCCTCACATCAACTGATCAGCCAGTTCCTACGATTGTGAGGACTGAGCCCTGATAATGAATCCTGATCCTGTATCACATGTGGTGAGTTCAGCTTCTTTGATGGAACCCTAACTGATCAGGAGGCTTCTGTGAATCCTCCGGAATCAATCATTTCCTGGATGCGCACTTCTGTTAAAGCATGCAACACACTGTGCTGTCCTTTAATGACTGACAAATCTCTCTCTCTCTCTCATTAACAGGGATAGTTGACATGTGTTGTGTGCTTCCATTGTGTCAGGCACTATTCTGAGCAAGCATTTAATCCTCACGACATAATGAGGTAAGTGTTGTTATTATTCTTTCCATTTTATAGACGAGGCAACTGGGGACCAGAAAAGTTAAGTGATCTGCCCACACTTTCACACCTAGGGAGGGGAAGACCCAGGGTTCAAAACCCGGCAGCCTGGGCCAGAGCCAGCACTCTGATCTCTCTGTGGCAAACTCTTCATGAAGCAAGTCTCATCTGTCACAAAACCCAGGCACTAGAATAAATGATTGAATGAATGGTCCATCTGCTTCATGTGAAGAGAAAAGGACTTTTCCACAAAGCTGAAGGAGAGTTGATGAAAATGGGAGCTTTGGGATCAAGATCCTATCGTCCCTTGAATGCCATCCTCCACAAGATGGACGGTAAGATTATCAACAGTCTATAGCCAAGGTCCTATTGGTGGACAAAAGACCTGCTTACACACCAAGTGTGCATCTCTCAAAAGCCAAAAGCATGCTCTCTGGGAGCAGTAAATACCGCAGTGCAGCACACCACCCGCAGAGCCTGTTTTTCCCCCTGCCAGGGCAGACACTCCACCCTGGGTGGCTCCCTCTCTACCCTGTGAGTCTCCCTGAGTGGAGGGCTGAGCCTGGCTGAAGGGAAGAATTTCCACAGAGGAGTCAGGCATCCAATTAGCATTTAACACTTCTCTTTTTATGTGTAACAATGAAATGTGACCTCGAAAGGGCCCTTTTATATTTAGAAAACAAGGATGGGGGCTCATTTAATTTTTGATGTGGTTGTCAATTTCTAGATATCAAACCAGGATAAAAATTCAAGGCTGGATTTCAAACCAGAGTATCTTGGCAGTGGAGTCTGTTGTTAAACATGAAATTGGGTGTTCCCTAATCCCCTATCCAGAAGGGATAAAGGGAAATTTATGACCTCTATCTTTTGTGTGACACACCAAAAATTAAAAAAAAAAGGGAAGCAAAAAAATGGAAAATAAAATAAAAATATGTAGAAAAAATAGTAAGAAACAAAAATCAATTGCTACAGCATTAGGTCAAATGCCTATCTCGCTGTCCTAGGACACAGAAGGGAGCAGGTAAAGTCCAGAAGCTCTGTGCACCTTGAAGTGTTCCACTATTTGTATAAGAGGAGAAAAGCCTCATGATATTTAATGCATCATTCATGTCCAGTACTGATATTATGCACATGTTCTGCATAAACCAAACCACAAGAAATGTTTGTAATATTCAAATTTGGGGCTTTTATTCAGGGCCTGACTTGGACAGGACTTCTGACTTGATCTAGTCCAAGTTTTTATTTTGCAGACTAGGAAACTGAGACTCTGAGAAAACAGATCCTTCAATTCTCAACTGATACTAGATGCAATGCACTGAAGTCCAGGGCAAAGGTGTCCCAGCCTGGCAGCTGGAGAATCAGTCGAGCCCCAGGGCTCCATCCCCAGCTCAGCACCTGCCCTCTTTGAGCAGGGTTTCACCTGCTACCTTGAAGCCCCACAGCTCCCCATGTCTCCTCTGCGGGAAGCTAAAGCAAGGGATTTGGAATGTGCCAACCGGAGGCCTAGTTGGCAATAAAACCCTGTCACCCAGCCTGTGGCATGTTCTAACCTTCCTGAGATTTTTAACCCAAGCTCATAAACTCCTTTCCTTCTTCCCACCCTTTCTAAGAGATAGCTTTCCAAAACAGCCATTGCCACATCCCCAAGTCCCCTCACAGGGGCATCATAAAAGCTCCTTTTTCATTTCAAATCCAAAGGGGGAAAGGGCTCACAGGTTGGGGACAGAGCCGCTGAGGAAATTTATTTCCTCTTCCTTACTAATCTTTTTCTCATCCAGGAGTGTTTTCCCATGAACTAAAATATCACCAGTACAGAAGCCCCTAGAGTGAATTCTAGCTCAATTCACTCATTTATTAGATGAAACTGAGGCCCAGAGAAGTGCCCTCCTCAGGGCCTGCACAGAGTGAGGTGGGCTGGGGCTGAAGGATGGCTCCTGGTCCCTGGGTACTTCTCATGTCAGGTATAACTGCCCATCTGTGTGCCTGTGTGTGTCTGTGTATGCCTGTATGTGTGTCTGTGTGTGTCTTTGTATGTGCCTCTGTGCATGGCTGTGCATGCCTGTGTGTGCCTCTGTGTGTGCCTGTGTGCCCTTCTGTATATGCCCCTGTGTGTCCTTGTGTGCATGCCTATATGCCCCTCTGCGTGTGCCTGTGTGTGTGACTGTGTGTGCACCTGTGTGTGTGCACACATACACTTGGTGCCAGGAACCAGGTTTGCATTGAGAAGTTTTTCTATGCATCTTGGAAGGATGGGAAGTGGAGAAGTGGATACGTTTGCAGGTAGAGTACAAAGGACTTGCACATGGTGGATGAAATGTCCATTTTCAACTGAACCAGAAACGAAGATCCCATTTCACAATTTTGCCTTCTACCTGTTTTGAACATTTCCTGAAAATTAATACATGTTTGTCATAGAAAAATTGAGAGTTAAGATAAATGTAAAAGAATTGAAACTAGTCATAATTCCACCACCTAGAAACAATTTTTGTCAGTGTTTTTGTTTACATTCTTCATAAATTTTTTTTAAATGTCATTATATAGCATGATCTATTCAGCAATCGAATAGTTATATGTCCTAATGAAACTTTTCTTTCAAAATACTAAGTACACTTTCATGGTATATTTTCAATGGCTTTCTAGTATTCCATGCTCTTGGTATGTCCATTCAACCCAATTCTTACTGTTGGAAATTTTGGTAACTCCTCCTTTTTCCTATCACAAATAATAGTGAGATAAATGTCTCTGGTCTCTGGTTATTCCTGGATGAAATTCTTAAAATAGAACTGCTGGAACTAAAACAATGGCACTTCTAAAATTTGACATACATAGTTCCCAGTCATGCTTCTGGACACCTTAGTCTATTTACGCTGCCAGCAACAGTGTAGTGTCTGAGCATTTGTTTCTCTATCACCTTTTCCTTATGATTTTCTGGAATTCCAAGGAACTTTAAAAATTATTTCAATCCCTGGTAGGCAGGCATTTGCTATTTTCCACTTGGTTTTTGCAAAAATTATAAAACTCAGCAATATTACAAATAAGGGGCTGACCTAGTTCTGTTTTACTTTGTGTGAATTTTGGTCTTTCTTAATAAACATGAGGTTTCACAGAATTATAAGCAGGTATATGCAGGCCTCTTAGCATTCTTTAATATTTAATATAAATACTTCTACAAAATGCCATAATGTGTTATACTTAACTTTTAAAACAATAAAATATCCTTAAAGCACTGGAATGATCCAAGTCTAGATGTCTTTGGTTGATGAGCCGGGTCTCTACTTTGAGTATTTGAATTATTTTTAGTTCGGTTGGATTAACAGGTAGAGCATATGAAGACTTTCCTCGTTCCTACTGTGAGTCAGTGTCTCACACTGAACTGTGCTCTGTGTGTCATTGGCACAAAAACAGCCTCAACTATTGTTTCTGGATGCCAATGTTTGCAAACATTTTTATCTTTGCATGAATTAACATTTTATTCTTCTCAAACCCCCAAATCTCTGTGTTGCAGTTTCCTGTGATCATCCAAAAGAAAATGAAAAAAACAGAAGAGGTATGGAAAATATAGTTATGCATTTATATGTACTTTTTAATTTTTTGATTACACAACTAATATATGTTCTATGTAGAAAGTTACAGGATAGAAATAAAAAAGAAGAAAATTAAAGTAACTTGTAATCACATCTTGCAAAGATAATGATAACAATGTTAGTATCTTTCTAGGCTTTTCCCTACAGAAATAAATACACATTGTCCACAGTGCTTTTTAAAAATATATATACAGTGTCCACAATGGTATTTTGTGAATGGTACTATCATGCCAATATGCCAACAGTACATACTTTTAAACAGCTTCCTAGTTTGTGCCAGGCACAGTGAGATGTAATTATGAGCAAAATGTGACCTGGTCCTTAGAGAGCTGACAGGCCAAACTGGGGATAGTGGGAAAGAACACAGGTTTCCTGAGCCCAGGGACAAGCACCCTTTCCCCTGTACATTCTCATTATACAAGGTAAAACTGGGCTCCCTGATGTGAACAGCCAAGGGTCCCAGTCATACTGCCACTGATGTTCTGTGAGCCCTTTGTGCCATGGTCCAGCACAGCTCCCAGAAGGTGTGGATGCATCTTTTCTATAGCAGGGACTGCCAGCAGTACTACAAGTAGAAATGGATCCTAGCTTTTAGGAATACAGGCCTTCCTTGTTCCTGCAGTATCCCTCTAGCAAGACAGGAACTCTCCCAGTTTCACGGAGGGCTTTCTACTCCTTAACACCTGCCATGACCCACACAGACTTCTGCGAGGTGGGTCAGGCTCTCTAGGAAGGAAAACCAAGGCTCAGAGAAAAGGAGCAAGGTGACCATGGCGTAGCCTAGCAGAGACTGAGCAGGGCCAGGGTGAAGCCTGGGCCCTCTGCTGCCAACACAGTGCTCCTGCTACTCCTGCCGCCTCCAAGGAGGGTATGGCTGACTTGGCTGAAGAACCTGAATAGGTCAAGTGTAGGCCACTACTGTCTGCTCTTCTCAAACACACACACACACACCTGAATCACACAAGTGACCAGGCTCACATAAAACAGGCAATCCCAGCCAAAATGCCCCTGGGCATTCTGTAAGTGCTCCCACCCTGGGAGAATCTGCCCTGACTTGTGGTCTTTGCACTGTTGCTGGAGCCTGACTTTTATTTAACTATTGTTTTAACCAGACCACCCACAGCAAACGACCATCGTCAGACAAGCCAGGGTCCAGTTCACTGGGAGTTTCCAGCTGTGCATCACACACACCCCGGGGGCATGCTCTCCCCCCATGTGGGGTCAAGTGTGATAAGTCCCAGAGAGCAGACTCCCAGCGAGCACCTCTGAAGAGCAAGATGCAAAACTAGGCTGTGAAGGGAACCTCAGATGGTATATCACTCTGGAAAGCACTCCATATACACTAGAATAATGCTGTCATACCATAAGTGGATTCTGCTTTGTGATTAAAGGCATTGTCTCACCTGCATGAGACTTGAATGAAAGATGCATTATTGATCACACTTTACAGATGAAGATGCTGGAGTTCAGAGAGGCTCACTGGCTGGGCCTCCATGAGACAATGAGCAGCTCAACTTGGGCCTCCACAACTAATGTCCACAACTGACTCCAAAACTAATGTCCCCGCCCCTCCCAAACATCAGTCTCACTGTGTCTTACGATTCTCAATTCTCATGGTGACCCGGAACGTGAGTTTGCTGAGGTTCTCTGGCCTCATTTACCAGATGAGGGACCAGGCTCTAAGAGGTGCAGACAGTTAGCTGCAGTCTCCAGGGGTCTCTGGCTCCCTGTCTGATGCTTCTTCCTCCTCGCCCAGTCCCTGCTTTGGAGTAGCTCCCGGAGAGCAGGAGATTGTAAACAGAGCAAGAGAAACAACACCACAGAGCAGCCTGCAGGGGCTACAGGTAAATGTTTTGGGTACATTTGCTAAGAACGGCCCCGGGGGAACCCCAGCCCCTGCCTAACATGAAGGTGTAATGTGTGTTCTGAGGTCATATCCGCTTCCTGTTAGGTGTTGTCACCTGTGATCTTTCTTCTGGTTTAGGCTGGGGGTGCCACTTTCTATCGACCAGGAGTAGGGTCCTACTTTACAATGTCCAGCTGTGTTTAGCAGTGTGGTTCCTTTGAAGGAAAATGTGAATATAACAAGGTGGGGAGGAGGCTGGCGAGGGGACGCACAGGCACACACTGGCATTGTCTGCTCCCTGCTCGTGGAAAGGGTGGCAGAGCATTTCACATCAGCCCTGGCCTTTCGACTGTGCACAGAGCAGAGTCAAACACTACACTCTTCCTTTCATAGATATGTTAGTGGGAGGTAACAGTGGGAGACCAGTTAAAAGACTATTGCCCAAACCCAGATGGGATATGAGAGGGACTTAAAAGTGTCATTAAGGGTCAGGAAGTAGATGCACACTGAAGAAAGACTTCTGAAGAATAATCAACCAATCTTAAAGGTTGGATGGTGGAAAAAGGAAGGTGAGGGAGAGGTGATTTCTGGGTTACTAACTGAGGCATGTAGGTGCATGAGCATGCCCTGAATAGAGCTGAGGGCCACAGAAGGAGGAGAAAGTTTGGGGAGCATGTGATGAGCTTACTATTTTATATACTGAGGGTATATGTCTGAAGGACATTCTCATGAAGGTGCAAGAAGGTAAGATGCTTAGAAGAATTTTCCCTGACACCATCCTAAGAATTCATGGACATTGCTATAACCATCAGTGGCCACTGCAGACCCAATAAGGAGGAGTTTGGGAAGGGTAAGAGTGGGCTGTATTTATGGAATTCATCATTGAATAAAGGAAGGATCCTGCGTAGGAGTAAAGGGGCTTCCCTGATTCCCTTATAGCCCATTATTTTCATGGATTGTCTGGCAGACAGTAGCAATGTCATATTGAAAGTGTCATAACAGAATGACTTGGGCGTCTTGAGTTAGAAGGCCTGAATTTGCAATTTAAATTATAAGCTGTGTGATCTGGGGCAAAACACTTGGCTTTCCTGATCTTCCTTTTCTATAAAATGGTTGTCTTGTGAAAATGCTGTGTAGATTATAACAGATTGTATGGGAAAATATCAGTTTGATATGTCAAACTAATAAGCAACTAATTTTGTAATTGAAATTAAATGCTTACCAGTTTGAGAAGCTAAAGCTTTAAGGAGGAAGTAATAATGGATTGGGAAAACCCAGTGAATTTTTCAAACCAAATTATTGGAAACCCTCAGGGCTGCAGCATCCTGTCGCGATATCTTTAGGGAAGGAACAGTGCAAGAATGGAAGTCAGGGGAGGCCCCACCAGCCTCTTCACTGCCCCCCCATCCCCAGCAGTAGTGAGGTTTGCATGTGATATGAATCTCTACACTCTGCAGATGCTCTGTTTGCTGCTGCGGTGCAGCTGGAGTCATTGTGTATATCCTTGGGCATGGTAAAGTATTCAGTTTTTCACCTTCTTGGGCACCAGCTCCTTAGTATCACTCAACAAGTAATCATCCCAGTACCAACTCTTGAGGCTATGCAAATATAGGACATGGGCTTCAATTTAATTAAAAAAAAAAAACCCAAACCCTGCTTAGTTAGCTCTTTGGACTTTCCAGACACTATGCTATGCTAAGCAAGGTAGAATACTGACCCAAAAAGGCAAGGTGGGGCCCTCATCCATCTTTCACTCCACCAAGTTTCAGAGCTGGAGAGCTTAGCGACTCTCTGAATTCAGGTGGATATAATGGGAGAGGAAACATGGGATATCAAGCAGCCCAGAACTGGGAGTGACGATCCCGAGTCCATCAGGCATATCCTTTATAGCCCTGGGCAAGTTCACGTCACTGCAAAATGAGAATAAACTCCCTTCCTGACAGTACACTGTGAAGAAAAGAGCAATGATAGGGGATGTGCATCGTAGCTGGCAAAGTACTAGACAAATAGAACTTTTTGCCAGTAAGGCATTCTATTTAAAAAAAGAAAAGAAGGAGAAGGAAGAAAGGAAGGAGAGAAGGAAGGAAGAAATATACTTAATGCTGATGTGCATGTCTTGAAAAAATACTGAATGCCTATAGAATCCCTTCCTGTTCTTTCTCCCTCTTGTCCGTATTTGTCCTGGTATCCCATTACCAGACAATGAATCAGTCAAGATGGTCGTATTAATTTGGGCAATATAAGTCAACATCGCTTTGAAGAAAGGGGGGATGTATTTTCTCCTGGCACATACACTATGAAAAAAGGCCAAGAAAAAATTTAAAAACTATACCCATGCTTTGGGGGTCGTTGCTCAAATCTTGCTTTTATTAACAAAGTACCTGAGTGGGTTTCCTACGGTCTGATGTTTCATAAAGCTTTTGCAGTCCTGTCTCCAGCTGAGCTGAGAATTCTGATGTGAAAAGCCTGCAATGATCAAAGAGTGAAAAGTGTGTGGAGATAATTAGAGGTTACAGAACAAACAATAACACTTGCGTTCACTCAAGTCAGAAGGTAGTAAATTTCTCATGTGGACAAGGAGGAGTGGTTGTTTCATATAAAAAACAAAAGCAAAAAATAAACGAATGAACACACATAAATATATTTACAATTACTTTCTTCCATGTATCTGAAAAAATGAAATGCATGCTTTGCCAATAAATAACTATGTCTTGTTTGGAATATCACAAATGAGAACATAGATTTCAGTAATTTTAGGCCGTATTACTAATGCATACTTTTTGATCTTATGCTTACATGTCTGGTCTTGGATTTGAGAAAATAAAATCCATGGGTATGTTTTTAAAATAAAAGGGCAGGTGGTATTTACTGGGTGCCTACTCTGTGCCAGGCAGTAAATGATACATTTTTGACATACACTATCTCTATCTCATTAATGCTCACCACCATGCTGTCTCCTGTCCGGGTCTTTAGACATGGGAATCCCTGTGCCCAACACATTTTTCTGGATCTTATGTGTTCCCTCAATAACACTTGTCCATTCTTACACCACTCTTCACCTGGAATTCTCTTCCCCTTCAAGATCCAGCTTAGGCCCAAGTCTGCCTAGATTTCCCCTTCCAGTGTTTCCTCCATATCCAGTCCTTCCTCTATCATGCATTATCATGGAGTAGAATGTTAGACTGCACTCTGGTTTCCTCAGTAAAGGGTAAGCTTCACGAGAATAGGGGCTATGTCCTTTTTCACTGTGATGAGCCCAGTGCATGGGGGACTCTTACTACACAGAATGCCCTCCACAATAATGGTTGAAGGAACAAATGATGAGTTACTGAGTGAGCTAAATATTATTAGTTCCCAGTTTTTGGATAAGAAAAATAAGGCCCAGAGAGGGCAGGTGGTCACACTATAGTAGATGTTGGATCTAGAAGGTCGAGGATTTGAACTAAATTGTCTGACTCATTCTTCCACTATCAACAATATTGGGAAAATCTTGAAACCCTGTTGCAAGTCCTCTCTATCCCTACTTTGTTGGTCTGTAGAAAAAAAGCCATTACTGAAAAACAAAGACCTCAAAGCATCTAAAGCCTTGAGCCCAGAAGTACAGACAACTGAGGTGAATGAAATCTAACATGGATTTTTTGGGTGCCTACTGTGTGTTTCACCCATGCTGTAAGCTGTGGGGAGTTTGGAGATGCGCACCAGGTATATCCTGCCCCTCAGGCTGTTTGCAGGCTCTCCAAGGGTGCTGGGACCACATACATGGGTGAAATGGCCTCAAATCAGAGGAGGCAGAGAAGTCACAGAGAAAGATCCTGGGCTGAAATCAGAAGGTTGGCCTCTGCCTTTCTCTACCCATCACTTTTGGAAAGTCACTTATTTCCCTCTTAGAGTCTTAGTTTTCACACCTGCAAAATTTAGCAAATAGACTAGACTCAAGGCAGTCAGTAGACAGACCTGACTGACAGACTTGTTTCTGTCCTGCCCATATGTTATGGATTGAATTGTGTTCCCCCAAAGTTCATATGTTGAAGTCCTACTGCTTAGTGTGTCAGAATGTGACCTTACTTGAAGATGGGGTCTTTACAGAGAGAATCAAGTTAAAGTGAGGTAATTAGGGGGGCTCTGTTCCAATATGCCTGGTGTCCTTATGAAACAGACATGCATGTGCAAGAAGAGTACCAAGTGAACTTGAACACACCGTCTCCAAGCCACGGAGAAAGGCCTGGAGCAGATTCTTCCTTCACATTCACGGCCCTCTGATGGAAACAACTCCACCAATACTTGGTCAATAAATTTCTGTTGTTTCAGTCACTGAGTCTATAATACTTTGTTACGGCAGCCCAGGCAAACTGTACACTGCTGTTGTTTTTTAAATTCAAATACTTCTGGATTTTTCTCCACATTCCTCACCATTCTCTGTTTTTTTTTTCACCCAGCTGCTTGACCCATTTACATTACCAACTGATTCTTTAGACATTTATGTATGTCTTCCCTGTATGAGACCATCCCAAATGTCTCCTTGAGCACACACATTTCATGACTATTGCCTGAAAGTCTGTGAAGCCACAGTCACATTCCCCAAGAAGGTCTGTTTCAGGACCTGGAAAACCAGACAAATATAATACAGGAAAGCCAGTGTATTTAATAATCAGCTCTTGTGGGAGGCAGAGGGGAAGCCCCAATTTGTAGTATTTGCCAGTTTCCCACTATGGCTAATTTTGAGCTGTTGACCTGAGCTCGGGAATGGAGATGGGCGAAGATGTGTGCCTACGGCTCTGGCCACGGCGGGGGCGGCCCCAGCACACCACTGCCTAGTGCTTACAGCCGAGGCACCAAGGTCTTTGCACCTGATGAGCTAAAGCCTGAGCTTGTCATACCACCTGAGCTCAACATCAGGAAGCCATGGTTTTCATCCTGCCTCTTCTTTCGACTCACTGGATGAAGTGGAATAAACCTCCAGGCCTCAATGACCATCATCTCTAAAATGAAAAGGTTAGAACAAATAGGAGCTTATGGATTTGGTAGTTTGGCCTTCTCCCTACTGAGAGTAGGGAGCAGGGGGGCAGGTAAAGTAGGTCCCTAACCTCTCTTGAACCAAAGGCACTGTGCCTCTGTATTCTTTACATATTGGGGATCTGGATTGCATTTGGGTGGGGAGGAAAGGACTGGAAAAAGAGGCGACTTCTGAGTTCCCTTCAGCTGAAATTTTTTGTGCACCTCCATGGTTCTAGGCCAGAACTCTCAGCCACTTTAAAAAGGAAGCATAGGAAAGGGCAGTGGAGGGAAGAAGAGCCAACAGGGTGGCCGATTGGAAAGAACAAGGCACTGACAGGCAGAGGTGGGCCAAAGCCACCGGCAGGCCCCAGGGACGCTGCACATTTCCTGAGCGTGTTTCTTCCAGAAGTCTCCTCCGACAATTCATGGGAAGGGAGGAATATTTTTACCTGCCCTTGGATGGCGTCCAGGTCTGGGGTGGAAGGTGGCAGCTGTTTAACAGCCCACGGTAACACTGCACAGCAATTAGGGCAGGAAGTGAAGAAGGCTGCATCGTGCTGAGACTGCCGTGAGGGAATTGAGGTCAAGAGAATGCACCACCTCCTAATTGAATTCAGCCTCCTGCCCCAACTGGATGTCCTCTACCACTGACTGGGGCATCTGGGAGGGCAGGGGGTGGTTTTCTAAAGAGAAAAATCTTTCTTAAAGCTGTAGCCCAGTGTAATTACTGCTGTGAACAGACAGGGCAAGAGATCGTCAGTGCAGAGGATACCATCCTCATGGGTGGGGATCACACATGTGGCAGAAATGGGGAGGGCAGGTTGAAGGGTATCTTGGGCCAGGGGGACCACCGTAGTCAACAATTGCAGTGACAGATCATACACATTTGCCTCCATCAGGAGCAGTGAGGAGGATGGAGTTTGTCCTCAGGGGACTAGGCACTTCATAGGAAGCACACCTTCTTGCTCAGACCTCCCTTTTATTGACACTTCCAGCCTTCCCATTGTCTCTCTGAGCTGGCCTCTGGGCTTGACAGTTCCTCTGATTGTAGGAAAGACAGCTTTTTCTTTCGTATTTATACTTGAGCACAGCACAGGACTGAGTAAACATCATCCCAGGAACCCTGGGCTTTGGAGTGGGAGTCACTGCTTCCACAAGGGCTTAACATTCATGCCAAGCAACAGAGCCTGTGGGAGAATTTGGATCTACTGAGAAAAGTAGTCCAGTGTCTATTTCTCCCCGCCCTTGGGTAGGGGAGTTTGTGGGGGTGATGTTGGGATTCCAAGGCAGTCAAAGAATTGTAGGGCTTAGCAGGGGCCAAGGAGATTGAATCTGGATCTAGGAAATTGTGTTGGCTCCACCTTTAAAATACACAACGAGAATCTAATCGCTTTCCAGCCCCTGCAGCTGTCTGTCCCTGGATTATTGCATTCGCCTCCTACCTGGATTCCCTGCTCCTACCCTTGTGCTGCTTAGAATATTCTCAACTCAGAAGTCAGAATAACCCTTTCAAAATTTGCATTGGATAGGTTCACTCTTCTGTGGAAATTCCTTCCTTGGTGCCCCATTTCCCAAGTCCTCAAAATGGCCTTCAAGGCCCCCGCCTGGCTCTGCAGGGCCTCTGGGGCCTTGTCTCCTGTGATCACCCCAGGCCCCAACCCCATGGTGCTGCTGCAGCCGCACTGGCCTCCTGTCATACCTGAGCATGCTCCTGGTTAGGCCTCCACTCTCCTCTGGCGCACTCTTCCTGGGGATCTGCTTGGTGAACTCCCTCCCTTTTCAACCTGCTCAGTCAGGCCAACCTTGAGCGTTGCTATGTCAGCCTGCAAGTCCTTCCCACCACCCCAAACTGGGGACTTCTGCATCCCCCTTAAGCAGCTCTACTTTTCTCCCCATAAAACTTAACACCTTCTAATATAACAGACATTTTTCATATTTCTTGTGTTGATTAATACTAGTCTCTGCCTGCTAGGATGCAAGGTCTACCATGGCAGAGATCTTCCTCTCTTGTTCACCGAAGTATGCTGCTGCCTGGCGAAACTGGTTGAAAGAAAGAGAATGTAATTAAAGTGAATGTAACTCTGTTTCTTAACATTTTATTTTGAAGTGATTTCAGATTTACAGGAAAATAGTACAAAGGATTCCAATACACCCTTCATGGGGCTATGTTAACATTTTACCACTGTGTTTCCTTTGAGAATGTTTAATGATATGAATATTAGCACTGATAATGGTACTGGTATCAAAATTCATGTGTTGACATCCTAATCCCCAAGGTGATAATATTAGGAGATGGGACCTTTGGCAGGTGATTAGGTGCTGAAGGAGAGGCTCTCTGGAATGGGATTCACACCCTTTTAACAGAGGCCCCAGAGAGATCCTTTGCCCTTCCACCATGTGAGGGGGCATCTCCTATAAACCAGGAAGCGGACCATCACCAGAGCTTGACCAGGCTGGCGCCTTGATCTCAGATTTCCCAGCCTCCAGAACAGTGAGAAATAAATTCGTGTTCTTTAGAAACCACTCAGTCTGTGGTATTTTGTTATAGCAGCTTGAGCAGACTGAAACACATGTATAGAAGCCTAGTTTTGCAAAAGGCTTTTTTTCCCCTATGCATTAGCCTACTGGCCACTCTCCATATTTCTACGATAGGGCAGGCAAAGACTGCTGTACCCATTGAACAGATGTCACAAGTTCAGGTGACATCATGCCCAAGGTCACACCAGCAGAAAGAGCAAGAACAGAGCCAGGGTGGCCTGGAAGCTCACCAGCACCAGCAGGCAGTACGCTTCTGTCCCGGTCTGCCTGCTTACAGCCCAGTCTCTCGCTTCTGCTCTTCCCGTGGGGCCACCTGGGTCGAGAGTGACTCTGACAAAGTGAAGAAGGCAGCTGCCTCCTCCGGACCGGGCGCCCCCTAAACAGCTGTGGACAGCACGACAAAGGGCATGAGTCACCACATTCTTGTCCTCTCCTCCACACGTGCTCCTTTCACTCAGTGCCTGTGTCCAGGGTCCATGCGGCCGTTGTGGGAGATGGGCTGCCAGCCTGGCGCTGACCACCGGGCCCGCAGGCACCCTCAGCCTGGTGACTGAGATGCCATCTGGCACCCACCACAGCTGCAGGGCCTTCAGCTGGCCCCAGGAAGCTGGAGAATGGGAGCTCGGGGTGTTGGCGCAGGTCAGGAGAAGACTTTCCGCCTCTGGTGGGGCTCTATTGCTTCCTAGGTGGGACAAGTTAATGATGCTCTTCAGGCTGCAGCCTCTTCAGCTGTGAAGTGGGCAGAATAAATAGGTGTGAGATTGATAATAATTTCTTGATCCTGAGTTGTTTTATCCCTACTATAGTCACGGTAGAAGTTTCAGGCCTTGATCCCCAAATAGGAAAACTGTCAGGCACAAGGGTCCATCAGAAGAGATAAAGGAGGGGCAAGAAATGTCTAAAGGGAGAGGGATCTGATGTAAAAGCTATTTTAGGATTAAATGAGTTAATATAGGGAAAGCACGTGGCCAATGGTCAGAAAATATTTGCAGTAACAATGGTGAGAAGAGCATCTGTCCTTGCTTCTCCCTCCACGCCTGCCACTCTGCCCTCTAAGCCAGGCCTTCACTGCCCTGGCTTTTGAAATTCCGCAGTAGCCTTCGGTGTGGTCTTCTGGTCACAGACCCTCCCATCTCCAGCCTAATCTGCCCACGGCTGTCAGAGGAATTTCCCTAAAACAGTTGTGCCATGCGTCTCTCTCCTGCTCAGAATCTGAGTTGCGTTCAAATGACTCACCCTGGCAGTCAAGCCCCTCAACAAAGGCCCAGCCTATCTTTCCCACTTTACTTCAGTTACTTTCCCATACTTTCCAGTACTTCAGGAAACCTCCTTCAATAAATATTCGTGAATTGTCCATCTCTTGCTAAGAGGGATAAGATAATATAGTAGTTAAGAGTTTCATTTCTGGTGTCAGAAAACTGAAGTTTGAGTAGCTCTGTGGTCTTGGGTTAGTTGCATAAGCTCTCTGAGCTTCAGCTTCCTCATTTGTAAAGGACTTAATAATGGCATCTCTTGTAGGGATGGTTCTGAGACTAAAGAAAGTATGGAAAGCAATTGTTTATGTGGAATACTTGATACATGTTTCCATTACTTAATCCTTACATTGAATATGTCCTCCTAGCCCCTTGTCCATGTCCCTGTCTGTCAACATCTTCCTGCCTGCCGGATGAAACCCTCCCCAGTCATCTCCTTCCATACTTTCTGGGGAAATACCTTTTTGCCTCTTCACAAGGCAGCAACTTGATTAGGCTTATTTCCCTCCCCAACTGTGAAGTCCTTGAGGGCAGGGAAGAGCTGTCTCTCAGAGGTCTTTGTATCTCAGGTTCCAGATTAGCACCCAGCTCCTGGAAGGTCTCAATAAGGATGTGTTGGGTGAAATAAAAAATGAATGAGCTTGTGGAAAGCTCAGTGATGAATGAAGACATGAATAGGTGCTATTGGGGAGCAAGCGTCCTGATGATCCGGGGAGCATGAAACAACTTCCTAACCCAGGCTGGCTGAGTATGGGCTCTAGTTCAGGAATCCTTTTGATCGCTGTCTGGGGAATAAAGCTGCCTGACAGCCCAGGTCCAAGTGGTCTTCTTATCATCCAGGGCCTTGTGCTGAAGCAGGCGCAGGATGTGAAGACAAGCCCTGGGAGGAGGCGGGGGAGGGCGAGGGGAGAGGGGCTGTATTCTAGATTGTCTTCAACTGGCTAAGATACCTTGGAGGACTAACCTTTCCTGGCTCTGAAGGGAAAATAATGGGCTAGATCAGTGGTTCTTAAAGTTCATTCCCGGAACAGCAACACTGGGGTCCCCTGGGAGCTTGTTAGAAATACAGTAAGTATTTCTACTTGCTATAGATCAGCAGCTCTGGTAAAGGGCCCAGCCATCTGGGTTTTATCTAGCCCTCCAGGAGATCTGAGGCATGTTCAAGTCTGAGAAACACTGGGCTAGTTTGACGGGGGCTTTCAAGGTTGTTTGCTTTTGTTGTTTGTAATTGCAGTGAACTCTGTTGTTTCCCAATGAAATCACAGGCAGCTAGCTGCCCAATCTGTAAAGTGGATTCGAGCAGAGTCCCTCTGGTTGACGGAGGGGCCAGGCTCGCCCACTTTGACTCTCCCTTATCGTGAACACTTCGCTCAGTAAGAATACCTGGTCTGTTAGGCATCCAGCCAGCAGAATTCAGAGCTCACCTAGTCCAGGGCTGCCAGTGAGCAGAGCAGGTACCCTTTTTGGCCCCCCACTCAGTGCTCTCAGCAGACAGCCCTGTGCTTACGGGGCCTGATGTACAGCAGGGCCGGGCCCCTGGAAGAGCAGTGCTGAGGCTTGGCGGTGCTGAGCGGGGAGTGTCTGTCCTGAGGGTGCCCGGCCAGCTGCTGAGCCACATTTGAGGATGTGAGGCAGGAGCTTCCCTGAGTTTTGGGGAGGCAGTTGTCATACTTCATATTCATGCTGGCTGCTTTTGGAGACAATATGGCACCACTTAGATTTTTTATATCTTCCTTTTCACTAAGCTCAGCAGATCGTGTGAAGCAGTCAAGAGGCCCACTGAAATACTCATCTGAACCCACAAACTCATTCTCTCTGTGTCTCCCCTCCTGCTATGTGCACTAATGAGTCACTTGAATTTCTTTTTCATTTCATTTTCTGAGATGAAGATGATGGTGAGGAGGAATCTCCTGGGAGGAGGTGGGTATTGGGGAAACCCATGGTTAGAGAACTTCACAGAAGAGGCCACACTGTTAGAGAAGCAGAAGGGAGAGAACTCTGGGGACTATTACAAAGGGTAGCTGATGGCTGGGACATTCTTCCCAGGCAGAGAACCAGAGAGAAGCCAGGACTAATTCCCTGATCTGAGGTGGCATAGGAGGACACACCCATGGCCCAGTTGCAGAGACCACACCACCAACAGGGGCAGGAGGGGCAGCGGCCAGTGGGAGCATGGGGAGAAGGCAGGTGCTTGGGCTCCCCAGGTGATATGAACTTGGCCATCTACCTGACTCCGTGTGCGTGTGTGCCTCCTGCTGTGAGGAAGAAGGACATCCCCTCCAGCTGGGGCACCAGACAGTCACATGATGACATCATGCTCAGAAGCAGAGAAGGTACCATGTCGTGGGCAGGCACTGAAGTCCTCCTCCCAGTGTAGAGAGACCACTTCTCTCGGTTCAAGCTGTGGGGCAGAACCCATGTCCCCTCACATCTCTCTGCCTTGATTTCAATATCTGGAAATAGAGAGGAATAATAACATCAACTTGCTTCAGAAAAACCACATAAAGCAGGCATGATCCTATGAGCACCTCCCATTTGTCTAACACTACAAAGTGCTTTATATCCATGATCTCATCAGATCTTCCAGTCAAGCCCAGGCACAAATGGTCATCCTTGTGAGGAAACTGAAACTCAAAGTGTCTTCCTGAGATCACACAGCAAGTCAGTGGTGGTACAAGTTTCTTGATTCCCAATTCATCGCTTTGTCTTAGATCCTGTTGCTTCCCCATCTGTGAAATGCAAAGATCTTTCAAGAGAAATATTGTTCCCAGTTGTGCCATTATTGTTTCTTTTTGCTCCAAATGCTTGCAATCTTAACAAACTATATTACCTTTCCCCTATTCTTGGAACTCAGCCTTTTCCCTCCAAAGACTGGCTCCATGCTTCCTTGGGAGGAGCTGGCAGAAGACTTGGCTGTGACTTTTGCCCTATTTATCCCTGAGCCCATACAGAATTCCTTAGGATTCCACGGGGTCATTCCATTTTCTAGTTCTCAATTAGAGTCAGTGGGAAACATTGCTTTCCTGTGAATTCCAGTGAGCTTGACTCGGTCTTCAAAGACTATTCAAATACTGAGATTGTCTGACTTTTTAACTTAGAAAGGAAGAACTCAAGGGTATCCCCAGGGATGAGATTATTGAACATGGTTAGGAATCACTGAGTTCAGAGCCAGTTGAGAAGAAGGTAGTTTCAGGAACTGGGCAATTCTGGAGCTAGGGGCCTCTTCCCACCTGCTCATGTGGTGGCAGGCCCCTCACCTGTCTCTGAATTCTCTTTTCACCACATTTCTGAAATAGGGGTGGTAACAGCTGTCTATAAAATGCTTTGTGACCAGACAGCAGGCATTGTACTGTGGCCAAGTATTACGGAACAGATGAGCTTTGTCTGAGCCTATCTCCCAAGGCATTCAAGTGTGTAATATTTGGGGGAACACAAAATGCCATTGCTGGAAGGGTATTTTAGCGGTTATCTAGCCAGACCATCTTCTCTCTAAATATATGCTCTGTGCACAACTCTCAAAGAGAGACGGTCCAACCTCCACTTGCATGTTTCCAATGGCAGCAAGCTCACTATTCTAGAAAGACAGCCCATTTCTCTGTTGTACACTCTGTCACAAAGCTCTGCCTTATTATGACTAAGAAGCTGGTTGCTTTTAATTTTCACCTTTTTTGTCCTAATTCTGTCCCCTAGGGACTCCCCAAAGTAAATCTAACTTCCACTATAACTTCTACCCTCTTTTATAGAGGATGTACTTGAAGCTGGCTTCAATGGCTTTTCCTTCGAGTGAGCCTGTGATTGCCATCTGGTGTGGGCGACATGCTCAGGAAGGGTTAGAAAGGTGGCATGGGGGCACTGGATTCTGCCTTTGTCTCTTTCAGCCCTCGACAACTAGGAATGAGGCCCTTCCTATACATTTTCACATCACTGACTCCAGCAGATGCATGGCATTTGGTCCATTTTCCTATGCAGCTTATCAGAGTGCTGTTTATTGTACCTCTTCATCAGGACGCAGTCACACATTAATAAGAAAATTTGAAAAGGAAGGAAGGATTAATGGACTGAGCAGAGGATGGAATGCTTCTATGATGGTTTCAGCACTGAGGCAGAAAAGAAAGATGTTTGTTCTGTAGTGCACACCTATGGCCCTTGGAAGGGATATTTATCACAGATAGACTGGATTCTGTTAAGTCATCTAGGGATTAGAGGCCACTAGTTCCTTCCTGCCATGAACAATCCTTAAGATTACAAAATTATATGAGCAGCATTTCAAAAACATCAGAAAGGAGGCTATTTATTCTATACCCATGGTAAATGCTTTCTGATACTCAAATGTCTGACATTCTAGGATTCATTTTGTATTTGAGGAGCAAAGTGGGAAAGATTAAGGGATTTGAGTGCAAAAGCCTGGGCTTGGTTATGGGCTCTGCCACTTCTTGGCTATACAATTACTGGGCAAGTCACTTCACCCCTATAAGTCTCAGTTTCTGACTCAGTAGGATAGAGAAAGAAAAATTCCTAAACTGTGGGATGTGTATGTTATTTTCAAGATTAAATGAGCTAAAGTTTCTTCTGTAAATTGGATTAACTATTGTCAACTTTAGAATGGTCTGCCCAAAGGTCCCTTTCTGGTTGTCCAAGATAACAAGTGCCAGTCTGTAAGGTGACAGCTGTTTTTTTGTACTGGTTTTCTGAAAGTTAGAACACATAAATAAAAGTTTGAGTCTTTATCAACCAGTCTGTATACACTAGAGTTTAACATAACTCTTAAGTGCCTTTATAAATGTTGGGAAACGAAACTCCTGTCTTCCACTTTAGTTTGAAATCTTTGTAATATTACAGACCCACACCCATATATATGTGTCTGTTGTTTGTACCTTCAGCCTCCAGGAAAATATCAAGTTACATACTAGAGAAATCTTGAAATCATACTTAACCTAGGACCTTTTCTTTTTTCCATCCATCCATTTACTCGTCATCTATCCATTAATTAATTCAACCAGTGACCACATTTACTCTGCCTGTGCTATGAAGCATCCAATGTGGCCTCTTGTGGAAAGAGCTCAGAGCATGGTTGGCGATATGAGATGCACACGCATGACAGCAACATATGTCCTGGTGAAGTAAGTACTAAATGATATTTATAAACAAGATGCTGCAGAAACTTGAAGAGGGAGCAACTAATTCCATCTCTTCACTAGCAAAAGGAGGATGGGGTATTCAGCGTAGGCATTACCTCTTCAAGCAAGTAAACTCAAACACACATACAGCAATAGAATATGGAGTCCTCACGGGCTTGGTTCCTGGCTCCCCCATTTCCCAGCTTTGTTGATTTGGGCAGTTTTCCATCCCTCAGCTTCCTCATCATAATAGCACCTATCTCCCGGAATTGTCATGAAGAATAAATAAGATAACACAGTGCCTGGCATGTAGCAGGAGGTGAATGCATGTTTGGTGATATTATTATCTCACACAGGATGTGAAGACTGAGGTGAGTCTCTATGGATGAATACAAATTTGAAAGATGGCAATGGAAAGCAAGGGTGTCCCAAGTAGAGGGAATGGTCTGAGCAAAGGCCCAGAGGGACAAAGTTTTCTTAGAATGATGACCAGCCCTTGTGTTCGTACAGTGCAGTGTGTGGGCAAGCATGGGAATGGGCAGGGTTGGTGGTGGTTGGAGGTATAGAAGTAGGTCGCCGATCTTGGAAGGCTTAGGAATCTGATCTTGGCTAATACGGGGCTTCAAAAAGGAGTGCATGCTCCCAGGAGGGTGTGCAAATTGTATGAAATCTTCATGTGGACTAGTTTATGTACATGAAAGAAATTTAAAATTCCTATAATTTCTTATATAGATTGACTATGGACCCTGGTTGGATCCTTATGTCAAATGATTTCTTGTTCTATTTCCAACTAAGGTTATTCTGAGGGAGCGAAGGGGAATCTATGCCCCAGAGAGACTATGAAGTACCCAAATTGCTGTTTTCATAGAGCTAGCTTCTTGAATTTATTGATTTTTTTTAAACCTGGATTTAACTAAATAAACCCTCACAAAATGGACAAGTGGCTTTAAAAGATTCCTGCAAAGAACCTGTGGATTGATAATAATACTTCAGCCAACACAAAGAACAAGAAAATGGCAGAGTTGACTTTTCTCCTATTTCTGGCTTTCCACTGGCCATATTTCAGGGGTTAAAGCCAGTGATGACATAATCAGATAGAGCAAGCAGTAGGCAAAAAAAAAAAAATTAAAATTCTCAGGAAAAGTGTTTGAAATATGGGTTTATATTCACTGTTATTAATGATGGACTCTGCCTCTTATGTTTATTATGTCTTGAGATGATAGAAAAGATGATATGATGTTACAAAGATTAGCATGTATTTTAAAGCATTCTTTGTTTCATGTTTATCTCTTCTTTTATAATTTCTGTATTTGATGTATTTTTATAAAGGGCATAGTATAATGGCTTGGTTTTACACACACACACACACACACACACACACACACACACACACACACACATCTATTTGGGGGCACAGGCAAATCTTTTTGACTGGTGGGGCTACTCAGAAAAGTTTGGAAGTTGCTGATTTGGGTGATGGGAGACCATTACTGGAGAGTCTTAAAAGAGTGGGAGGCATGAACAAGGCCGTTTGGGGTAATAAATTTCAACACATTTTCTCAAGAAAAAAAAGGTGGAGTCTGGAAGAGAGTCATTAAACAATTTAGCTCTTCCTCTTCCAAAAATGCTCTCTTCCCTGCTAAGATGGACCACAGACCTCCTCAGACAACCAGCAGGAGCTATGTAGGGCATGTTCCCTAAACCAGGCTTTCTCTGGCTTCCTGCACAGGAAAAAGACTGCCTAGAACATTCTTCTGCTAATTTCCTCTCCTCCATTGCTCTTGCTTCATGGGAAGCCAATCCTCGAACAGCCCTCAGCTTTTACTAACAATTGAGGTGACAGAGCTTGTCCAGTGACATGGGGGTTCTAGGCCGCCCCACCAGAAGAGGGCAGAATTCCAAATGGTTAGAGGCATGGGATCTGGAGTTAGAGAACCTATGTCCAGCTGCACCAGCTATTCCTAGACTTACTTTGGCTGTTACTTGTTTTCTTTATGCCAGTTTCTTCGACTGTAAAGTGGGGATGACCATCATACCTGTGCGGTATGGTGAGGAGTAAAGAAGAAACTGAGTGTAAAAGAGTACAATTCCTAGCATAGAATAAATTCCCAAGGAATGTGAGTTCTTCTCATCACAAAGGAATGAACTGGAGCATGATCTGAAGGGCCCTGGGGAAAAAAACGGAGAAGGAAGCTTCCAGGAATACAGATCCTTTAATCTCCTTAAAGCAATATCCAAACAAAAGTATAAATCCCCATGGAAGCCAGCAAGCTCAAGGATGCCAGTTTGGGGGTGGGAGAGGGTGGGGGCAGAGATGGTTGCCTCTGAGTCACCCTCTCTCCTTGACTCATCTATCACCTCTGTCATCTATGGCTATTGCCAGAGGTTTTTTTTTTTTTCGTGAGAAATTATGAAATAAATGGCCGGCACAATAATGCCTGGGTGAATAGGTGAACTCCAGGCATGTGGCCAACTCTCCATGTACTTCAAACACCCTTAGGTTTAGTGGGCTGTACAGGATTTAATTTCCTTAAAGGAAAAAAATGCTAATGATCATGTCCAGGAGAATTTACAGATGCAAAGTTAACATCCTGATGCTTCACAGGGTGGGATTTACCCAAAGAAAAAGATGTGGTTGGGTGGCAGGAGTCAGCCCTGCTCATTCACGGTCACACCCTTTAGTTTCCGCCTGTAAGCGAGAGCCTTGAGGACAGACACAGGCAGGTGATCGTGGTAATAATTAAGTCATCATGCCATTCACACTGGGCTGGAGATTCCCAAAGTGCTTTCATAGGTGATGACACTAATGGTGATGACGATAGTGACAAATTCTCTTACTTTTCCTTCTCTCCCCTCTTTTCTCTTTCAATCTCCCAGCAGTTCCTGTGGAAATATTCCGACCCCTATTTTATACGTGACAAAAATGAGGCCCAGAGACTTGGAGGAAGCTGATCACAGTCACATGGCTGGGATGTAGGAGAGTCAAGAGAAAACTCTGGTCTCTAAGCCAAAATCAGAGACTTCTTCCCACTCTGCCACTGCTATCTCCCTATTTTGTTCATGTGGCCTTCATAAAATACTCCAGATCCCTTTGGTCTGTAGGGAAATTTCCTCTTCTGTCAGACCTTTGTCTTTCTCAAGCAGAAGTGGCCATTGCATTGACATCGCTTTGTCAATTCCTCTGTGACAGCATTACACGCTGTGGTGATTATCTTCTTATGAGTATCTCCCATGGACTGTGATCCCCTAAAGAAGTGGAGTGCTACCCAACTCGCCTGTGGGTGCCCAGCTCCCAGCTCAGAGCCTGGGATGTGGGAGATGCTTATCAACTCAATGAATAAATTAATGCCTCCAAACTAAATGTTCTCCGTCCTCCTTTCTGCCTTTTCTATCTGTCTCTATCTGTACTGCTAGACCCAGCTTAAGGCCCATGATGTTATCCATTTCTTCTGAACCTCCATAGAATCATAGACTCAGCCATATTCTTAGAGCATATATATCTTATCTCTTCAGCCTACAGGGTTCTTTAGGGTAAAGATTACATCCGAGTGTCCACTGGGACTTTCATGGGATCCAAGCAAGGCCTGGGCAGAGTGGGTGTGTGGCGATGCCCATGCCCATGTCCACATGGTTGCCTGCACTTGCCAAGAACTGGTGGGGCAGATCGGTGGCAGAGCCCAAGGTGGCTTGAAGGAGACCTAATTGGTAAGAGACAGAAAGAGCAGATAGCCAGGAGCCTCATCTTTACCTGGCTTATCAGCATGTCCTTTCACAACCGTGGAAACTGTGTCTCCTGGACACTTTTGCTGATGGGGAATTCCTTGAAGGCAGACAATCGATCTCTGAAGTGATCAAGCTCTAGGGTGAAAAGTTATCACTGCAACTTGTTTGTGTAAAGAAGATGTGTGAACCAGCTGCTCATTGTCAGGAAGGAACAAACACAAGGGATTCTGGGAACCAGTTGGATGTGAAAGGGAACAAACTAGGAACCTGGGACACTGAGCTAGTTAGTGAGTTGTTGAACTAATAAGTTAGTTTATTTAAATGAGAGAGGGAGACTGTGATTAAAAGTAAATTAATTAAAGTAGTAACAACCAACAACTTCATCAAGTTCCCAAACCAACAATTCTGCTATTGGAGATTTATTCTAAGAAAACAGTCCAAGACGAGGAAAAGGGATGGCAGAAAAGTGGAAAGAGATATTACTGATAATAGAAGTGAATTGTAGATAGCATAAATGTCCCACAATAATTTCGGAATGCTGATATAAATGACAATATATTCACTAAAGTAACTTTTTGAAGCCATTCAAAAAGGTCATCACAAAGACGACATTGGAATTGCTCAATGAATGATGCCTATGAAAAAGATTATAGTGAAAAATCATCTTCGTGCTGCATGTCCAAAATTGTGAGAAAATATGCTTTTTTGGAAAAGACAGGAAAGAATGAAAATAGATGATTTATAAAGATAATAAGCTTGTGGGTGGCTTTTTATTTCCATAATCATGGTATTACGTTTTGTAGAACACAAAAAATGTTATGTTAATCAGATATTTAAAAGAAAAACATCTTAACAAAAGGTGTCTTACACCCAGCTCCTTTTCATAACCTTATCTTCAAACACAGATCCAGTTTAGATTTCTTTTACTGGTAGCAAATTTGAAAGTGTGTACTTGAAAGTCAGAAAGACTCTGGCCATGTAGCTATGGATATGGATAGAGATAAAATTTCCTTTAAAAGATAGACCTCACGTGTCCTCTGTGTATTAAATTCCTCATGCAAAATGTTATGAAGACTTGAAAGATTATGAATATGCAGATTTAAATGCCCTTCAAAATGCATGAGAGCTTAAAAATCAAGAAAGACCATGTTTAAGGGATCCAAGTGGGGAAAAGTTCTGCTCTTGTTTTCAAGTGTTTCCCAGACACCCAGATACCACCTGTCTTTCCCAGGTCTCCTTGTCACTTAGTTCTGGGAGTCAGCCCTGCCAACATCTCAGCAATTAGAAAACCCAGACATCTTTGAGCTCACAGATTAGCAACCTGTGTTTCTAGTATCAAAGTTGACAGTAGGAAGGAAATCATCACAACAAAACCAAAAGCATTCCTTCCCCATCCTCAAAGACCTGGATGTCTGTCATTTAGGCCCATTTCTCTAGCTCTCAGAAAGAAACTCCAATTCTTTCTTGGGGATCTTAACACCAGATTATCCCGTTCATCCACTTGCCTCAGACAATAGCAACTGGAATTGTTAATAAAATTATTAAAGCGATACTTAAATTAAAAAATGAACCAATAAGTTTTACATATATCTATTAAGCATTGTGCTATGGATCACATATTATAAAGCATAATTATCGTAGAAAGTAATTATCCATGTCTGTGACCTACATGACAATTTTCACAGACCTTTAGAGATTTAGTGCCCATAATACTTAAATTTTTTCTGATCTTTTAAAATGCTGGAATATTATAACAAAATACATGGCAATATAATGCTGAATTTATTCAAATTTATCTTTAATAGAGAATATATGTCGATCTGGAAGAGGGATTCTATAGTTAGTTTGGGGATTTATTTATATATGAATCCTCTCACTCTTCTTCTGATTTTATTACATTTTATTGTAATATCACTTACACTGTGCATTTGACACAGTAGTTTCCAATTAAGAGAGAACATTTTCTTTAAATACATAAGTAAAACTTTGAAAATGAAAAGTCAAACTTTGATGTGTTTGGTTGTTAATAGTTTGCAAGCAATAATTCATACCAAATAACGGGGGATAGGGTATATTCAAAATTAATTTTATTTTCCTTTATAATTCAATATTTCTTTGAGCATTTCTATTATTTTTCTTATTTCTTCTAGTGCATTTTATATCTTATTTCCATTAAATCTAATTTTTTCAATAGCATTCCTTGCCACGTGTTCAAGAATGCTTGTCAGGTCACATATGATGTATGTTGCTTTATCTCTGGACAGATCCAAAAAACGAATACGTACTCTTTGAATTTTTTCAAAAGATGTGATTTCAATTAGCATAATTGAGGCTCATCCTTCATTAACAATATAAAGTATGAACCATATAGCACAAAGAATCCTTCTGGATTTTGGGGTCAAATCCCATTTATGTACTTTTTTCCTTATCATATACATTAGTGCCATTATAGGCTTGCCTTTGGGAATCCTTTTTTTTTAACCCACTTTATTGATACATATTAACATGAAAAAAATTATACATACTTAACATATTCAACTTTGCAGATAAGTATACATCCATGAAATTATTACTACAATCTATGCCATAAACATATTCATCCACTCCAAAAGTTTTCCTCTGCACTCTTGTATTATTACTATTATTATCATGTGTGATAAGAACATTTAAGGTCTACTGTCTTGCAAACACTTTAAAGTATAAAATACAGTATCATTACCTATAGGTGTTATGCTGTACAGCAGATGTCTAGGACTTACTCTTCTTTTATCACTAAAAACTTGCACCGTTTGATTAGTATCTCCCCACGTTCCCCTTTGCCCAGCTCCTGGCAGCCGCCATTATACTCTGCCTCCTCTGTGAGTGTGACTATTTTATATTCCTCTTATAAGTGGAATCAGGTCAAAATGGATTAAAGACTTAAAGTTGAGATCTGAAACCATAAAACTCCTAGAAGAAAACACAGGGAAAAATCTTCTTGACATTGGCCTTGGCAATGATTTCTTGGATATGACACCAAGAGCACAGGTGACAAAGCCATGGTAGACAAGTAGGATTACATCAAACTAAAAAGCTTCTGCACAGGAAACAATCAACAAAATGAAAAGGCAACCTACAGAATGGGAGAAATAGTTGCAGACCGTGTGTCTGATAAAGGGTTAATATCCAAAATATATAAGGAACTCCTACAATTCAATAGTAAACAACAAACAATCCAATTTAAAAATGGAAGAAGAAACTGAAAATATATTTCTCCAAAAACATACAAATGGCAATCTTTTAAAGGCCAAAAGCTTAAAATTGCTTTTTTAGTTTTTTTGACTTAAATCAAAACCTAACACTTTTTTATAAGAAATGTAAAAATCAATGAAATTAATTTTGACTTCCTTGGTTTCCTCTGGTACAGTTCAATGACATGTATAATAATTGTCAGTTGTTCAATATGATTTAGCCTCTGGAACAATCTAGTTGTACAGGAAAAAAAATAGTATTTGCTTTTTAAATTTTTACATTTTTTTTGCACTTTAGTCATCTAACTAATAGTCTTATTTTGAAACCATCTTAATTAATGAAATTTCATTTTGTTACTTTTTATTTGTCTTCCATATTTGGGACATTCTGATACCTCATTCTAAATAATTTCTATCAGATTCAGAAATTTTCCTGAACAAATTGATCCATTTGTGCCATGAAAAGCATCATTATGTTTGATTAAGTATTGGCTAAATAATATAATTCTAAGAACTTCATACTAATATTTGGATATTTGCTTTATCTTTGTCATAATTTATCAATTGTTATTTTTTCCATGCTTTTTTTTTCAATTCATGTAAGTTTTCTGTGTGCAAGTCAGTCTGCTCATTTCCATTATTTCTGTCATAAAGAATTAGGCAGACCACCTTTCTTTTTCCCTTCAAATTTTCTTCTTTTCTTAGATTTTCCTGTGCTTTTTCTATTTCTGTTATCATCTAGACTTGTTCTCGTTTTCAATGATTTAAAAATGTGCTGCCTAATATGATAGGAACTAGCCACGTGTGGATATTTAAATTTAAATCAGTTAAAATTTAATAAAAATTAAAATTTAGGTAAAAATTCCTCAGTTGCACAATCACATTTTACATGCCCGATAGCCACACGTGTCTAGTGACCACCATTTCAGTAGCACAAATGTAGAACATTATCATCATAGCAGAAAGTTCTACTAGACCACTAATCTAAAGGATTAGAAAACAGATTATTAATTGCATTTAATATGCATAAAATTTGAATATGTTTTAATTAAATATGTAAATGAAAGTAAATGTAAGAAATTAAAAATTAAAATTACTCTCCATATGCATTTTCAAAAATATTTTAAGTATAAAGTTATTAATTAAAATTTAAAGGGAAATTATAAATTATTTATAATCAGATATCAGCACTTTAAATATTTAAAAAACTTTTTTTACATTTAATTTTTAAAAATTTAATTAAGTCAACTTATTTCTTTAAAAATTTAAACTATTTACAATGCTATAGGTTTTAATATCTACTTAGTTGAAAATGTTATGAATCTGTATCACACTTATTATATAGATCATGTCCAAATATACATATATACAAATTCCAGAGTAAAAGAATTTTTTAATTTTGCAAAATATTCCTCAGCTGCCATATAAACAGTTGGAAATCCATGCTCATTCAGGACAACTTCCAGAGTCATGAACTAGAACATAAAGAGAAGAAAGGAAATGGACATGGGGCACTGTTTTCTTATCAAGGACCTATCAGATTTATGTTTTCTGAGAGGAAGGATTTGACAAGTTATTAGCTGCTTAATTTCTCTTACCTAAGTGCCTTACCCATTCAAGTCCTCCCTGGACTCGAGTAGTTTTCATCTGCAAACCTGGTAGTGGCACAACCCCCAGACTTCCACAGCATCCAGACACAGCTGCTCTCGTTTCAAGGACACAGAGCAAGAGATCTGAAGATCTGGGGGCCTTAATGGTGTTTGTCACAAGAACAGACGGTTTTGGTTGTGGGTCTCACTATGCCAGCTCTGAGTACTGGGTCATGAATGACAGAAGGACCCATGTTTTCTTTCTCAGATTTCTTTGTTTTCATGTTTGGGATATGCAATGGTTTCTATCCTCAAAGGTGCATCCATTGGCCCTCTTCCTGGTCTTCAGGCAGCATCGTCAAGGGTCACATGGCTGTGTTAAGTGATAGGGCTAAGAAGCACGCGTTGGGCGGTTCTAGAGCACAGCAACTGATGAAGCCACTTCAATGTGCTACACATCAGGCCTCCTCAAGGGAACCTAGGGAGAAAGGCAGTATTAGTCCTCAAGCCCATTTTACAAACGGCAGATTGAAGCTTTAGGAGAGGAAAGTAACTTGCTCAAGATAACAGAGCTGGAAATAGGCAGAGCCGAGGTTCAAAACCAGGACTATGTGCAGCGAAAACTCTGTGCCTCCCCTCTCCGCATCCCTCCTCATCTGGATGGCGGATCCATGGTGGGCGAGCATCTACTTCCCGGGAGTCAGTCACCTGAAGGAAGCTTTTTCTGAGAAGACATTGGTGCTGAAAGCTACCTTATCTGTGGCTGAGGGGAGCAGGACTGAGGGGTGATGTGATGAGACCTGAGAGTGTGGGTCCCCAGCAGGAAGGTGATTGGGAAGAGGGTTATTGTCACCACCACACAGATCTACTCACACCTCTACTTGCCTCAATATATTGGTACAATACATTGGTGTTTGCAGGACAGGCCACACTCCTTGGCATCTTGTTAAGACCCCCCTCAGTCTTGCCCTAACCAACTTACTCAGGTATCTCCTCCATCCCACCTACCCCCTGCCAGCCCCGATTTTTGTCTCCACAAACTCCCTATTTTCAGAGTCACACTCCTTTATCCCTCCCACCTTTGAGTGTGCTGTTCCTCTGCCTAGAATGACCTGTTCCATCCTACCTGTCTGAAGAAACCTTACTCATCCTTCAGGCTGTGATTCAAATGTCACCTCCCGGGTCACCTGTTCCTTGATCCCCACCAGGGATTGGTCACACCCCCCTCTGAGGCCTCTAGAGTTTCATTCCCACCTAAGTTAGAACCCCACCATCACAGCAGACTATGATACTCACCTCTAGACTGGGAGCTCCTGCAGGACAGGCCATTTCATACTGGCCTTTGCATTCTGTCCACCCCATCCCAATGCTCCAAGCACAATCCCTAAAACATAGCAGGTACTTAGTAAGTCATGAGTGTTGAAGGAATAAACAAATATGAGCCAAGGCAAGATGACCTTGAGGGCTTGGTTTCTCCGGAGGAGATGTTGCCTTCAGCACCCACAGCCCCCTGTGAGCAATGTCCTATCCATGGCACTGAGCCCCTCTCTGGAGCCGTTGCCCCAGCAGGAGCATAGGGTGGGGCTGGTGTGAAAACAAACAGGGAAGACAAAAACAAGGGGTGTGTTGAAACCTTGAAAATATTCTATTCCTTGGTGTTCAAACTTGCCACACCTTCCAAATTCAGGTGGGTTCTTAGTTCAATGCCCTGAGAGGACCTTTTGTGGGTACTGGGCTGTGGGATCAGGGCTGAGGGGCAAGAGGGACAAGGGGATGTGAAATTGGCTTCCCTGTTTAGCTTTTCTCTTTGTGTGCGTGTTTGTCTTTCCAGACAGAAGAAACCCTGACCTGCCCGGCTTTCATCGCTGAATTATTGTGACACCTTGGCTGTTGCATCACCACAGCACATTGTTTTGTCAGGGCCACTGTGCTGGTGTGTATCTAGGCTCTGGGAGACTCACTGACAGGAAACAAGTTCTGACAGCCAGGGAAACGCGGGGCCCAGGAAGCATTGTAAGGCAGGGCTGGGAGGGGTGGGGAAAGGAAGGGAGAGGACATGTTTGGTGCGGTGGGAAGTGAATATCTTGGGAAAGGTGGCAGCAAGGCTAGCAAAACTGGGTGTCCCTGGAAGATTTCCCAGGCTGGGCTTCAGGGAGATTGTGCCCAAGCAGGCAGACAGGCATGCTACAAACTCAGAGAGCTCAGGCTGCCATTCTAGGGACTACATCTGACCGAGAAGTTGTCTTCACTCTGGACCTGTTGCCCCTCCTTAGAAACAGCACCAGATTTGGAGTTTCTCTCACAAGCCCCCAAACGCTCCTTACTTAACCACTCTTGAGACAGAAATGGAAGAAACCATCAGAACAGTCATAAAGCCCTTCACAAATAGTATGATTCCAGCAGTTAATACTGAGGATTCTGAAAGCAAACATGATCAAACAGATTGTCAAAATTGTGAACCACGGTCCCAGCAAAGTACAGCCCCAGCAACATTTAATTTTAGCCTGTAAGTATTATATACGGAGGAACCCAGGGAGCAGATGTTCCGGAGAAGAGAAGCTACAAGCTTGAAGATCTTGACACTTGAAGACAAAGCAGTGTGTTTCAGTGGTGTGGGCCTGGGGTGGGGCTCTGGAGACCTGAGTTTTAGCCCAACTCCTCATTTATGACTTTACATAGGTAAACCTAGATTTCTCAACGATAGCGTGAAATCTTAGTGGTGTTTGTGTTCCTGGGGGTGTGGGGTTATGCAGCAAGACAGGGAGGCTGCAGTTCAGTACCATGCGTTTTCCTGGAACATCTCACCTGATGACAAACACTTTAAAACATTTTTCTTTCAAAATTTAATTCACTTGTTCAGCAAATATTTATTGAGCATTTATGACATGCTAAGTACTGTTTTAAACATTGTTTTGATATCAGAGTAAATGTGGATGTATTGTGGGAAAATGTGTGTAATTTACACTATCTAAGGTAAACAGGAGTTCCTAAAATTACTTTTCACACGCAGTGGCACTTCTGGTGTGTCCATGCACTCTCCCCTTCAACCAAACAATGCATATTTGTTCTCCTTTGCCCCTGGACACACCCCAGAGGATAGGTGTGCCAGTGGTCTTGAACCCCTTTCCAATAGACAGCCTACATTGTCATGGCCACCTGTAATTAAGCAAATCTTCATTGTTGACAACAGTATGGATATTCATATCCCCCACGCAAATGTGAGGAAAGGAACTAACTTTTCATGAGTATCACCACCTGCCCACAGGTAATAAGAGTGTCACAATTTCATGTGATCTTCACAACTATCCATCTGTAATGTCAGGGTCACTGGCCCCATTTGGAGGCTCAAGAAAGGAAGAGACCTTGAGAAAGCGCCAAGAGGTTTGGAGATTTGTCCCAAGCCTCAGCGCTGGTAGAGGAAAAAGACAAGAGTTCATCCTGCCTTGGTCTCGCACAGAGCCAATTCTTTTCTCACTCTGTGACCCCACCACCCTCTGCAGGTGATGGGGGCAACGTCACTTTTTACCTTGATATCTCTCCGTATCTCACAGCATGGCAATATAATCTTACACTCAGGGGCTAAGGACACAGTATTAGAAAGCAAATGCACATGACCCTATGTACATAAACACAGATGTCAGGACTGGACAAGATTGTAGAGATTGTCCAACACCTTTGTTTGCAGAGAGGAGACCTGGGGCCTAAGTTCTAAAGTGAACATTTATGGAAAGAAGCTCTAATGTTGGCAAGACTTATATCAAGGTCCAGCACTTCAAGGTCCCTGGGACCCTTAAGTTCCTTAAACTCCCCAAGACTAACTTCTCTACAAAATGGGATGAAAGGGTGAAATAATGCCACATGCAGGAGGCTGTTGTAAAGCTTATATGAAATTATGTGTGCAAGATTTTTAAGCCCTGAAGTGCTATTTGCAGCTGTATATGACTCATCTATGTTCTCCCCACAAAGACCCAGTACTCAGATACAGGCCTCCTGACTCCCAGTTAAATATCCTTTCTACTGACCCATAGTGCTGCCGCCCCTCCCTGCTGCTGCAGAGAAGGTGCAGCCACCCCTCTCACCTTCAGAACAGACTCATAATCCTTTGCAAAGGAGTGGATGAGTGTGCACGTTGGTAACCTAAGAAAATGGAGCAAACAGCTCAAGGTGTCTCCTGACCCTAAGATGCTCCATGTGGGAGAAAACACACCACACAAACAGCCTGCTCAAGGCCTGGAAGGAGCTGGGCTCTGTACCCACAGCAGCCGAGCTGAGGTCCCTGCCCTCCAGGAGCAAGTTCGGGCAAAGGGAGCTTCCCCAGAGGAAGTGACTCACTTGGGGAGTGTCGTTTGATATGGCAGACAGGGGGCAGATCTGTTTTGAGCATTACAACATCAATGATTCCACCTTGGGGACGGCCCCAAGGCTGATGCCCCCACCTTGTTCCACCCTCACCCACCCCCACATTCTCATATCCCCCAGTTACTCCTCAGGCCCTCTCTGAAGCCACAAGGTGAGTTCATGGGCAAAGACTCTGCCAGGCTGTGCCAAACACACCACAGCAGCCTCCAGCTCCCTTGGGGTGCCCTCTCCAACGTTCCCCAGGGGGCTATCCTGCTTTCACCACACCAACCTGGAGAGAAGAAATGTGAAAAACATTCACCCCTTCATGACCTCCGGGAAACTAAAGCCCAGAAAGGATTCAACGTCTGTCTGTGAATCGTATTATAAAACTCCAGAACCAAGGAATCAATAGCAGTTCCTGCTTCTCCTACTCAGCCACCAGGGCATTCCCACGCCATGCTGTGTGGTCTCCTGGGGAGCAGTGGCTGGGTTTTCATAGGCTGTGGTGGCCCGGCACCTCCTAGCACCAGGCACTGCACATGATAGGTGCTTTGCACAATGTTGATCAGTGACAGAGACACTAACTTCCTTCTTTCTGAGCTTCCTGTTTCCTCATCTATAAAATGCCAGGTTAAGTAGATGCTCTCTGGGACACTTTCCATTTCTAACTGGTATTTTCATGCAAGCTGAGTACATTCATTTGGTAAATGGGAATAGTGGAAATCAGATTAGGGAAGTAGGTTGGGCTCACAAGGATCAGGGGAAGACCTACTACCATTGGGCATACAGGGGTTAAAATTGAGGGAGAGGTGTGAGAGATAAGTGCTGGTCTCACAGACCCCAAAGCCTAGGGCAACATAGCATCCTCACCAATAATGGAGACAGGACAAGTTGGTTGCTCGGTGGAAAGAAGCTCTACAAGCTTGGGAGTCCTGAGACCTGGGCTCTTGTGCAGAGCCTAACTTTGTTTTGCTGGGGGATTACTTCCTTTCTCTGGACCTCACTGGTTTTACGTCATAAATTTCCATTCTTCTACAATGTCATGAAAGGAAGATCTGTCCCTTGACAGCTAGAAGATTCCCCTCTCCTACTGCCTGGGATTCTTACTTCAAAACACGGATCATGGGGCTAATATTGCTCATTTTTACATGGGGACACTTCCACACAGGCCATGACCTTAGCCCTGACTCTGCGTGTCCAGAAATTTGTGGAAACCTGAGTATGTTATAGACTTTACACGTTAGGCTCATCTTGATTATCCCCAGATCCCATAGTAACTTGTGGCTTGTTAAATAATGTTTAATTTTGAGATTGTTTTTCCCCCCCATCCATTGTAACCCAGTAGTTCATTCATGAACTAATATCATACAACTGATCAGGCAGGTTTCAGTCTCAGCTTTATCTAGGTCTTAGTTCTGGCATACCCAATAGAATGTGACCTTAGTCAAGTTCTTTCCCCTTCTCAGCTTCCTAGTCTGAATTAATAATCCTTGCCTCATGGGTTGTTGAAAGAATTAAATTAAACGACACAGATGAGGTGTTTGTCCTAGTAACAAGTAGTGTTAAGGAAATTTACTTTTTTTATTGTTCATCTTTATGTAGAGTCCAAATCTATCTCTCTGTAGCAATTACCATCCTCTGGGTCCTAGCTCTGTCCTCTGGGGCCATGCAGAATAAGTCTAGTTCCTCTTCCACATGGCAATCCTTCAAACAGTTCCATTTAACCACAGCCCCTTTACCTGGCAAAGGGCCTCACCAGAGAAACTGAGGTGGGATAAAGTGCATCCAGGGCCTCACCACAATGTGGAAGGAGAACCAAGAAATGCTGACTTTCTTGGCCTGGAGTGACCACTCCAACCTCTTCCTCCAAGAAGAATGGGGTGAGCCAGAGCTCCTGGAAAACTGAACTCTGGCAACACATGACATGACATTAAAGTGTTGAGACATGCCACTCTGATGTCACATTAGTTCATGATACTGCTTTATTTTCTTAACATAGAAGAAAAGCACAGCTGCTAGAATTTTTAATATTATCATAAGTATGGCTGTGCACCGAAGGTTTTCAGGAATTTTTTTCCATGAGAGCACTGCACCCAAGTGTATAACTTTTTTATATCCATGCAAATCCAATTTTTTCTTTTATGCAAAGACCTTCTTTTAAATTGTTTTCTAACTTTTCAACTTTAAACTATTGAATCTTGAAGTGACTAACGTACTCTGTCTAGTTGAAACAATTTCTGGAACAAGACAGGGCTTAAATAAGTAAACAAATACTAGAATGACTCGCTCAATTTTTTGAATGGAGATCATAAGAGATCTATTTGCCACCTTTCTACCTGTTTGGTATGTGAGTATTATTTGATCCCATGTTTTGAACTCATGGCAATGAGACCACAAGCAAAATATTCTTATCACCCCATCCCATAACATAGTGCATAGGTAAATTTCCTGTCTCTCGTTGCTTTCCAAGGTTAAACTGCTATGATGACAATTACAGGGTTCTGTTATGACAATTTTGTAATACTGGAAATTTCTCTATTCCGTGGTAGACAGCCTGGTCAAGTTAGCACCAGTCAAAGGCCATAAAAGCTTTTCTTTCTTTTTTTTCCCCTTACCAATCTTAATGCCCAATTCATTGAATATTTATCATGCAGAATAAATCTGGTAACTACGTTTATTAATCATCTTTATCTACCTGCAGAACTTCCCATGTGGTTTTTGCCCACTAGGTTCTAAGATGGCTCAGAAACTGGTTCCTTCTACCTTCCAGACCTGGAGCAGCTAGAGTTCTGGGCCAGCTGCCTCCAGGAGCAAGCAGCCTTGTGTGTTTCCCCCACTGTACCCATGAAGGATTATCAGTGTCTTGTGTGCCATGTATGGAGGGTTGGGAAGCACCGAGCTTCATTGTATATTTTAGGTCTTTCAAAATGCCCGATTTAATCCTCATATTGTGGAGACAATTGAAACTAGCCACTTTCTGTTTTCTTCATATATATATATATATTTTTTTTAAGTATATTTATGTGGAAATCTATCCCTTCCATGTGAACTGGTAACCATCGGTTGGTCACCCCTTCCTGATTCCATTTACCATCTAGAGAAGAGTAGCGATCGCTTAGAAGACTTAGCTAAAATCTCAAGAGCTCCATCATATAAACCAGGAAAACATTCTCACCAGGCAGCGTCCCTCACGTGCCTACCACAGCTCCAACCTCAGAGCCTGTTCATTTAGCTCACATTTAATTTCCTCTAAGAAGCCGTCTTTGACCCCTCACACTCCATCACTCAAGTTAGCAATAATCTCTATGTTCTCTGAATTCCTATAGTTATTCTGTCCTTTTCTTACAACATTTAGCAATTTTCGAATCCTGGTCAGTCATATGGGAATAGCTTTCCTGGAATGTGAACTTTTGGGGGGTCATGTCCATGCCTGTTTTCAAAATCCCTCAAAACATAACTGACAGAACTTGAATTACACATGAAAGACACTTAATCAGCTAAATGAAAGACAAATTAACTTGAAACATCTCTTTGCTTTGGCAAAATTTGGTAATTCAAATTCCTTAGGAAATATTTTGGGGGCATTTTGGGAGGGGTTCAAAAAATTTTGAAAATTGATGGCAGCTAAATTTTAATTTTAATAATGCAATCCAGACAAAACCAAAAATATATGGAAAACATTAAACTTTGCTAGTAAACAGAGAAATACAAATGAAAAAATCTGAAGCACTGTTTTTTACATATTGAAGCAGAAAAAAACTTCAAGCGCATAGTCAATTCTTGGAAGAGTTTGGGTTAAATTGGCTAGTGAAGTTTTAAATTAACACTTTTTAAAAACATATTCAAGAGTCATAAAGATGCCCAGGCATATTTCCCCATTCACAGGAACCATCCCATTCAAAGGAATTTCAGAATTCATGGAAAAGTAATAGTTCAACAACAAAAACAAAAACAAAATATGCAAAATGCACAAAGATGTCCATGACAGCATTCACTATAATAGAAAAAAAGCCAAAGAACAAACAATAACAAAACTGAAGACAATCCAAATATCCCAAAGTAGCAGAATGGTTTTATTAATTATAAACAGCATCAAAAATTGTATTACCTAGCCATTAAAATGCAAACCTTAAAAGAGCATCATTACATAATGTTAAGAAAAAAATCAGGCCATAAAATGAATCATGCATGCATCATGATGATAATAAGAAATAGACAAGAACGTACAAAAATACAAATAGTTGAATATGGTGCAGGATTCTGGCTTGTTTTCTGTTTTAGTCATTACATCATCTTTTCAATGAGACTGAATTTTAATTAAAAACAAAGTCTCTTTAGCTTTGTCCTTGTATCAATTCCCAGAGAGAACACATTATTCTTATTCATTTCTACCTTTGCTACTTGTCTTTGATTTGGACCTGCTCCATCTTCTCCCATTTTCCACTCCCCTAACTAGACTGAAGACTCTCACCAAGCAAGGAAGCAAAAGGCACTAAGGTTAGCAGAAGTCATGTATCTGAATCAGCAGACATCAGAAGACAGGATCTGATACCTTGTCCCCACCATTGCAAAGGCAGACCTAGATTCTTCAATGACCACAAGTGGCCTTCATTTGACAAGCCTTACCAGTAAGGCACAATGTTCTCATCCTCAGAAATAGTCTCCGGCAGAGCTTCCAGGGGCCCATAAAAGTCTGCACTCTTGGAAGAATGTGACAACTCTGGCATCAAACACAGATTCGTCATTTCTATAATAAGACAATGTTCAGTTGCATCGGGCTTTTTTAGCAGGGCCAACACTTAGCAAAGTTTTGAGGCTGGCAAAGTGAATGTTCGCACAGCCCAAGATTCCTTTCCCTGTCTCCAGATGATCAATAAAATCATCTCACATTACAGTTCATAGTGTCCTTTCACCACTCATTTCTTACTTGAATCCTGAACCAGCCCAGTGAGGTCAGTGTTATTGTTAACTTCACTTTTCAGAGCAGGACACTGAGGCTCAGGAAAGTGAAATGACTTGTCTAAAGCCACACAGCAAGTCAATGACGGAATGAGGACACAAGCCGAGCCTGACCTCCCTCTTCCTCCATGCTTCCTCTCACCAGTCCAGGGGAAGAGCTGACCCAGGGCACTGGCTCACACCAGTACTGCACATGCTGCCAACCCAGGGGTATCTGTGAGCTAAAGGAATGCAGAAAGAGAAGACAGTATGTGACCTGTAAAAAGCAAAGTCAAGTTGGGTTCTTAAGAAGAAGCTGAACTATCCTGACCTTGTGGTTCCTTCCCCTGAGATCAGCTCTGGGGACTATAGAGGAAAAACATTAAGTTACAGAGAAAGCTGGGAGAAACCCCTGGAGAGACAGAGCTGTTTTTATAAGGTGTGTATGTGTGTCTGGAATGGTCTAAACTAAGGCAGAGAGTATTCAGGCTGCTGTGGCAGGATAAGACTTCTGAAGTTCTTCACCTGCCCTCCATCCACACCCTCACTGCATTAGGCTGGAGCTCAGATCTGTTGAGCAAGTGTTGCTCAGGTTTAAAACCAGAGCCATGCAGAGGCCCTGTGGCTGAGTGGGCACAAAGGTTGACTAGTCGCAAGTGGGCACTGCTTTCTCCTTCTAAGTGCTCAGGACTGATTACAATCTCCTCTTCCAGATACTAATTCTTCCCAAAGTAAAGAAGACATCTGAGGAGCTGTTTGAAGGGGTAAGGGGTGATGAGCTCTGATTTTCTGGTATCTGTTACGTGCCTCCATCCTCAACCTGAGTTCAAACACACTGGTGCCAATGTAGATGAAGGCCTAGCCTTCAGCCCTTCTGCCATCCCCACTGCTAGACAGAGTAGCACATAACCCCAGAGGAAGAGAAGCTCATGGGTAAAAGAGAGGCACTACCATTTCCAAACAAAAACAACAGAGTTACAGATTCCATAGGAACCAGAGGTATTAGAACTGATAGATCAAGAATTTATACATATTTTTAAGAATTTATTTATTTTTTATATTTAAAAAACAAGGCATGATATTAGCAATATATAATGAAAATAAACTACAAAAAGAATCAAGTTGAAATGTAAGTATAAAAGTGTAATAGTTGAGATCATGAATACAGTGGATGGTAATTAGTAGAATGGGGACTCACTTGAATGAATTCATGAACTGGGAGATGAGATTGAGGAATTCTTCCTAACAGACAATTACTTTAAAAATAGAAAATGTGAAAGTTAAGGTATAAATGGCAAAAGTAGTCCCTGAAAGAAAAAAAAAGATATAAATGGAGAGGAGGAAATATTTGAAGGAATAATGGAGATAATTCCCCCAGAATTAATGGAAGATAAAAGACCTCAGGTTGAAAGAAACCACAGAGAACAAAAAAGGAGAGATAAGGAAAATTATACTCTTAGACATAAATCGTGTTGAAATTTAAGGATATTAAAGATAAGGTAAAATTATAAAAACCTCCAGAGAGAAAGAAAGATGATCATTTACAAAGAACTAAGAATAATGTTGCTATCAGGTTTTTCAGTTGTATGCAAAGATACAAGAAAACATTCAAGTGTTTAAAAAATTTTGCAAGCACAGAATTTCATATCCAGCTAAACCATCATTCAATGTGAAGACTTGATAAAAATATTCTGAGACATACAGAATCTCAGAATGTTTGCTATTCAAAAACCCTCTTGTAAAATTTTTTAAATTACGTACATATAGAAAGAGACAAACCTAAGGGATGATGGAAGAAATATGTGAAGTAAAGGTGATAAAATGCCTTTTTAAAGTTTGTGGTTGCCTTAAAAAACAACTGAGACCTCAGAAAAGAGAAAGCAAAAGTGTATCCGTAAAAATCAAGACTTAACAGCTTAGATGAACTCAGTATGATGGAGTAGGGGGAGGTCAAAGGACAGCAGAGCATATTAATGCCCTTTTTTTATATGAGAGAAAACACAGACAACTTTAAAACAATAAATAAAAGAATGAAAATCTGAAAAAAAGTGGAAAAATTAAAATAATTAACTAATAGATTAGAAAAGAGTCCTAATATATGGATAAATACTCTATATGAAAATGAGGTAACTTGCCAACTGAAAAACACAATCCAGTTATTTGCTATTCACTAGACACATTCTAAAGCAACATTCATGACAAAGATGAAAATGATTAATCAGGCAAGTAGAACAATATAAAACTGGTGTCAATATAGTATTATTAAATAGTATGAAGATACAACTTTTATTCCAAAACTATCAAAGAGCTGTAAGAAAGGAAAATTGCCTAGCTGTGCCATTTACTACTATAGATATAAACATTCTAAATAAAGAATGCTTTAGTAAATCAAATCCAATAGTTACCATATACCACACTGAGCTTTCCTCAGGTATATTAGGACAATTTTAATATTAGAAAATCTACAGTCATAATTCACCATATTAGCTAAATATTGCTAGTATATACAACAAGAAGAGGAAAAGAAAGTAGGGGCTTAAGAATTGAAAAGGAAGAAATAAAAATTAGCATTATTTTCAGACGGTGTGATTTTTTCAGACCAACCTTCATAGTTGTTTCTGGTGAGGTTAGTCAAGGCTGGAACTGGAAGTCTGTAAAACCACTTAGCAAATAGCTTGATATTATCTCATAAAATTGAAGTTATGGACCCTATAGCCCAGCAATTCTACTCCTATGACAATGCTTAAAAGAGACCTTTGCATGTATATACTAGAAAATGCAGATAAGAAGGTTCACAGCACTACTGTACATATTATCAAACAAAAAGTCCCATCAATAGGTCATATGAAAATTAAATGAACTACCACAGCAACAATATGGGCAAGTCTTCACAATATAATATTACTTAAAGAGTAAAACTACCAAAGCTATTTATATGATGTCTTTCTCATGATATTAAGAACAACATTAACAAAATACACTCTTAAAGGAATACACATACATAAGATAAACCTATTTAGAAAGGAAAGCAAAAGAATGATGAACACAAGATTCATAATGCTGGTTACTTTGGGAGGGGCTGGCAGGGCTTTGATGGTGGAAGACCACAGGGGAAGATGTGGTCAAGTTACTGCAAAGTCCTGGTTTTCACATTGAAGGGTCATTCACAAATGCTTATTACATCAGATTAACTAGGTACATAAATATAGCGGTGCCATGCATGAAAGAGGGATAATGATTAATCCAGTTCTAAGTCCCTGAGATCTACAATAAATTCTTCAAATTGGTGACTTTAGGCACTGAGGCCCTGGAGGTGGAGATTTCTTTGAGCTGGAGAGCTGTCTGTGCTATGCATTTTCATGGCCATTTGCTCCATTACCCCTGTAGGCCTGCCTAATTCCTGAAATACTGGTTCCAAACTTGTTTTTAAGATCATGGACAAAGACCCTTAATTTCCATGCTCAGACACCCTCATGTTTACCAGAGGCAGGCACTTGCTTCTCCTGCAGGAGTTGTAAGCTAACCGGTCTCCTTACCTAAGCCCCACCCTCCCTTACAGTTCATCTCCACACTGCCTCCAGAGTATCTGACCAGACTACTCTTCCTGCATTGTATCCCTAGAATCAAGTCTTTGTCTGGGTACTGTGGGAGCTCAGTGATCTTTCCCCAGCAAAACAGCTGTGTTACCCACCAATCCCTGAATAGTTTCTGCAATTTCACAACAGCCTGCCTTTGCTCTTGCTGGTCAGTCTATCTGAAGTGCTGGAATCCTCATCTGTTGACATTTCATTCATTTTTAAATCTCAGTTCCTCTTCTTCCTATTCTATGACAACCTGGAGGGAGGGGGCAATGGGCAGGGAGGGTGCAACTATCCAGGTGCACAGGGATAGCTACAGTTTTAACATGGACAACTTTAGATGTAAGAGTTAAGCCAGTGACAGGGTCTGCAAACCACATCCAGGTTGCAACTGAGGCTTGATTCTGGTGACCCCCCCCAACCTGTGTCAGCAGGGCCAGCCAGGTGGGCCTAAAACTCTGATCTTTTTCCCACAGGTGGTTTCTAGGCAACAGTATGAAACGAGTTTGAGTCTTGGAGTCAGAATGACTTGAATCAATTCTGCATCTACCCTTTAAAATGCATCAAGTTGATGGAAATTTAAATATTAGCACTCTGAACAAATGAGAGAATAATTTAAATAGTGCATATGATTCTGCTCATCATTTCATTAAGTTAGCAGATGTACCTACCCCAGCAAGCATGAGATGACACACTAGAATCTGTTGCATATGCAAAACCACGTATACTTTCTTTACTGACAAATTAAAGGATTTCCAAGGTAATTTTAGCTATGAGCAATATTTGTCTTACTCACTGATTTTGAAATCTTAACCCCTGGGTGAGATGCTACTCCACTATATAAGCTGTGTGATTTTGATCAAGTCTTTCAATCTCTTTGAACTTTGATTTCCTCATTTTTTATTTCTTTTAGGAATGTGGGAGGTTGTGTTTTCCAAAGATGATTCAGCAACACCTGTCATCCCACCTGAGTTCTCTTCCCACCAAGAGTGGGATCTATGATCCTTCGCTGGAATATGGGTGGGCTAGTGACTTGCTTATAACCAATAGAATAAAGCAAAAAGAATACAATGTGATTTAAGTGCCAGGTTAAAAAAAGTGGCCCAGCTTCAACCTTTTTTTCTGGAACACTTGCTTTTGGAGCATTAAGCCTCCATGCAAGAAATTAAATTACCCTGAGACCACCATGCTGTGAGGAAGCCCAGGCCACAGAAAGAGGCCACATGTAGGTGCTCCTGTCCTAGCAAACAGAGTAGCAACAGCCAGGCATGTGACTGGTGATTCCTCCAGATGATTCCAATCCATAGTTGTTGAGCCCCTCGGCCTTTGAATCTTCCAGCTGAGGTCCCAGACATTATGAAACAGAAACAAGATGACCCTTCTGGGACCCTTCTGAATTCCTGACCCACAGAATCCATACTCATAATAAAATTGCTGTTTTATGCCACCAAGTTTGGGGGTAGCTTTTAAAGCAACAACAGAAACTGAATCAAAGATTTTCTGGAGGACTGATAAAACAATTTACATAGAGTAACTGGTACAAATCACATGCTCAGAAAATAGTGGCTTGTGCTATTATTGTGTCCTATGCCTGACCTAACGGCATTAGATCAGATACTCTGTTCTTCTGGACCTAAAGTTTTTCTTTAGGAGTACCTGCCTGAGTAACTCAAGAGTTCGTTGCATGGATCAAATAGGATGACAGATGTAAAATTGCTTTGGAAACTGTTATGCTGTGTACAAATCAAAGGAATTCTTACATTTATATATATCTACCTGCTGAGGCCTAAGGCTGGGAGGGCACTCTAATAATCCTTTAATGGCGGTCTGAAGTCCCTAGATCAAAGGACCTTGTCCGAGTCCCCACATTTGATCTCTGTTAGAGATCCTTAATTTAACCAGTCATCTAATAAGCTTTTATTAAGTACCTACTGCAAGCAGAAAACTGTTAAATGTTGTGAGTTCTCTGAAGAAACTGGGCACTCAATCCAGTTCTCTAAGAAAATTCTGGATAGTTAAGAAGACAAGAAATAACTATAATGCCAGTAGAATGGAAGCTTTCTGAAAGGGTGTTTTGGAAGCCAGCTAAAACTGAGCAAGGAGGAGAAGGACGAATGAGATTTGAGAACCTGCCATGTGCCAGGTACTATGCTGAGCTCTTGCCATGTGTTGTCTCACTCAGTTCTCACAATGACTCTGTGATATGGGTTATTTATTAGTTACCTTTACAAATGAGGAAACAGATACTTGGAGAGAGCAAGTGTCTGACCCAAGACCACAGCCCTATTAAGTCAGCATTGAAATCCAGGTCTGGAGACACTTCATCATGCTTCTATTCTTGAATATGCTTTTCTGCCTCAAAGAATTGTTTCTCTTCACAGACTACCAAAAAATAGTCTCACCTGAGATTCAAATATTTACCTTTTAGATAATGGCATTTGTGCTAAACTAATTTTCTTCTGAAACTTCATGTTAAAATAATTAGTAATAATAATAATATACCATTAGCACAGGATTTTTGCATTTACGAAGCATGTTCACACTTGTTTCTTCTTTGGTCCACCAGCAATGCTTGGGGAAGGCAGAAGGGTATACCTAAGGCCTCACAGATAAGAAGTGGGCAAATGGTTGCACTTGAGTTTGCTGCTACATATAAGAGAAATAATAAGGATTTCCTTAATGGTATGTATTTAGTCTCATATTGTGCATCACATGGCTTTGTACATGGCCAAAAACTTTATGAAGGCTTGTCATCATGTTCAAGATGTCTTCTAATCATGATAGCTCACCCAATAATTGGCACAAATATTCATCTTATGGCCCAATATACATGTACATTGTGGACAAGAAATAAAATATTTTAAAATCCATTTACAAGTATCTTCTTGATAATTTCAGTATTTTTGGTTGACTCCCTGTCAGCTCAAGTTAGATGATTACTATGTTTTCCTAGAAATGTGACTGGCAAGAGAGTTTTTTTTAACCTGAAGTAGAAAGGTCAGTTCCTCCATTTCCTTGTTTGGTTGTGCTTGCAACATCGGTATTTTATTTAATCCTTTCTTGTCAAAATCTTTTAAGGCAGAAATCATTGTAACTCATTTAGGTCCATTTGAAAAGATTAGTTTAATTGAAACTGGATAATATAATCCACAGATCCACTTGATGGGGCTCATGTAAACTTAAGAATGCCATAATATACTGAGAGCCTAAGAAGGAATGAATGTGATTGTCACACTGTTTAACCCATTCTCCCTGCAAGACATCTCAGGTATGTTACAAGAATGTGATCATCTCATGCATGTATGGACACTAATATGGGCAGTAGCACATATCCATTTATTAAACATTGCTTAAGTTTTCTCTCTTTTTTAGATTTAAAATATAAAACTATGAGTTCTTGGCAGTTGCACAAATCTACAAATGTGAAAAAATTGCACAGAACTACACACATGCATATACATACACACAATAAGTGTAAGTAAAAATTGGGGATTCTGAACAGGCTCTGTGTACTGTATCAGTGTTGATTTCCTTCTTTTGATACTGGGTTATAGTTATTCAAGATCCTACCACTTGGTGAAGGATACAATGTACCCTTTTTAATTTTATTTTTCCAACTTCCTAAGAATTGATAATTATTTCAAAAATTACATAAATAGAAGTTTTAGTACCCTTTTGGCATCCTGATGGATTGTAACAAATATACCTCTGAACATGTCCTTTTTGAAGAACATGGCTGGGGTTCACTCACGGGGAAGTGGTTTCCTCTCCTCAGGCCTCATTTCCCATCTGTAAAATGGATAGGTTGGTTCAAAGCTTCACTCAGCTCACTACAGTTTTGGGGAGATGTAAATCTCTCTCAGGTTATAGGATCATGGAAGTTCTCTAGCTCTAGCTAGTAGAGGGAAATACATTCTTTTGTTTGATATCAAGTCTTCTTTCCTGGAAAATTATCTTGGAGCCATTGATCACTTCCCACAGGCTCTTTCTAAGAGTCTTCTGACTTAGCAAAACTCAGAAAGTTTGAAAGTATTCTACTCAAGAGCTTTGAATAAAGCATCACAGGAACTGGATAAAAGGAGAGTGTGACATTACCTGCTAAAGATGATGTCCTTAGTACCAAACCTTCAGATTCCATTTAGAGGACATGGCAGCTACCCTGCTTTCATGACCTGTTCAGGCTGTCCAAAATGCTAGCTGCAAAGGAAAATATCCTTTCAGCAGCCAAGTTGGAAGAGATGTAAAGGGATTTGTAAGTAAGACTCAGGGCCTGCAGGAATTTGTAAATGTTACCTAACATTGAAGGGGGAAAGTTGATTGCTCTCCAGTGCACAGCAATTAAAAAGCTCATCCTTGGAGAAAGCCAATGGGTGGGACAATAGCTTTTGTACAGCCATTAACAATCTCTTAACCCTGGTAACTACTCAGTTGGGAATATATATTTACCTTGGATATGGGAACCAGGAAACACAGCTCTTATCATGCCTTTCATGGTAGCCCATATGAATCCTCTTTTGACTTCCTCTTCCTTCCTTCTTTTCTCCCTCCCTCCCTTCCTTCCTTCCTACTTCTTTCCTTCCTTCCTTTTTTCCTTCCTTCCTTCCTTCCTTCCTTCCTTCCTTCCTCCTTCCTTCCTTCCTTCCTTCCTTCCTTCCTTCCTTCCTTCCTTCCTTCCTTCCTTCCTTCCATAAACTTGATTTTTTAGAGCAGTTGTAGGCTCCTCACAGCAGAATAGAATGGAAGGTAGAGAAATTTGCCCTAAACTCCCTGCTCCTACCTATTCATAGCCTCGCCCACTATCAACATACTTCTCTAGAGTGATGTTTGTTATAATTGAACTGACATATCATTATCACCCAGAGTCCATTGTTTGCATTAGATTCACTCTTGGTGTTGTACAGTCTATGGGTTTACAAATGTATAATGAAATGTATCTGCCATTGCAGTATCAAAGAGAACAGTTTCACTGACCTAAAAATCTTTTCTATTCTGCTTATCGATCCTTCCTTGCCTCCTAACTTATCTTGGAAACTTATCTTTTTACTATCTCCATAATTATAACTTTTCCAGAATATCATATTGTTGGAATCATATAGTATGTAGTCTTTTCAGATTGGTTTCTTTCATATAGGAGTATGCATTTAAGTTTCTTCCATGTCTTTTCATGGCTTGATAGCTCACTTCTTTTTAGTGCTAAAACGATTCCATTGTTTGGATGTACAACTGTTATTTATCCATTCACCTACTGAAGGGCATATTGGCTGCTTCCAAGTTGTAGCAATTATGGAGATAACGGCTGTAACATCCATGTGTCAGCTTTGTATGGACCTAAGTTTTAATTCACTTGGGTATATACCAAGGAGTATGATTGTTGATCATTGAATCATATGGTAACAGTATGTTTGATTTTGTAAGAAACTGCCAAAGTATCTTCCAAAATGTCTCTACCATTTTGCATTTCTACCAACAATGAATGAGAGTTCCTATTGTTCTATGTCCTTTTCAGCATTTAGTATTGCCAGTGTTCTGGATTTTGGCCTTTCTAATAGGTATGTTGTGGTTTTCATTGTTGTTTTAATTTTCAGTTCTCTAATGACATATGATATAGAACATCCTTTCATATGCTTGTCATCTGTATATCTTCTTCGGCCAGGTATCTGTTCAAGTTTTTTGCCCATTTTTTAATCTATAAGTTTGTTTTCTTATTGTTGAGTTTTAAGGGTTCTTTGTGTATTTTGGATAACAATCCTTTATCACAGGTATCTTTTGCCAATATTTTCTTTCAGCCTATCATTTGTCTTCTCATTCTCTTGACATTGTCTTTCACAGAGCAGAAGTTTTTAATTTTAATGAAGTCCACTTATCAATTATTTGTTTCATTGATCATGTCTTTGGTATTACATCTAAAAAGTTATTGCCATACCCAGGATGAACTAAATTTTCTTCTGTGTTACCTTCTAGGAGTTTTATAGTTTTGCACTTTACATTTAAGTCTATGATAATTTTGAATTAATTTTTGTGAAGAGCATAAGTCAGTGTCTAGATTCATTTTTTTGCATGTGATTATGCATTTACCCCAGCAGCAAAAGTTTATCTTTGCTCCATTGCAATGCCTTTGCTCTTTTGTTAAAGAGCAGAGATGTGCCCTCTATTCTCATCTATTTGCTTATTATTTTGCCAGTACCACACTGTCTTGATAACTGTAACTTCAGAGTAAGACTTGAAGTTGGGTAATAGGACTCCTCTGACTTTGGTCTTCTCCTTCAAAATGAGTTGGCTGTTGGGGTCTTTTGCCTCTCCATATAAAATTTAGAATTAGTTTGTTAATATCCACAAAATATTTTGCGGGGATTTTTATTGTGACGGCTTTGAATCTATAGATTAAATTGGGAAGATCTGTCATATTGACAATATTGCATCTTCCTATCCAAAAACATGGGGTATATCTTCATTTATATAGTTCTTTGATATCTTTTGTTAGAATTTTATAGTTTTCCTCTTATGTATCTTGTATATATTTTGTTAGACTTATACCTAAGTATTTCATTTTTTTGGAGTGCTAATGTAAATGGTAGTATTTTTAAATTTCAAGTTCTACTTGTTCATTGATGGTATATAGGGAAGTAGTTGACATTTGTATATTAATTTTTGTATCATTTCTTAGTTCCAATAGTGTTTTTGATCAATTCTTTCAGATCTGCTGCATAGACAATCATGTCAACTGAGAACAAATATAGTTTATTTCTTCCTTCCCAATCTATGTACCTTTTATTTGCTTTTCATGCCTTATTGCATTAACAGGGGCTTCCATATGATGCTGAAAAGTGGTGGTAAAAGAATACATTCTTGCCTTGTTTCTGATCTTAGCAGGAAAGTTTTGAGTTTCTCTTCATTGAGTATGATGTTAGCTGTGGGTTTTTTTAGATGTTCTTTGTCAAGTTGAGAAAGTTCACCTCTAATCCTTGATTGCCGAGAATTTTTATCATGAATGGGTGATGGATTTTGTCCATCTGCATCTATTGGTATCATCATGTGATTTTTTTTCTTCAGCATATTGATATGATGGATTACATTAATCGTTGAACAAGTCTTTCGTACCTGGAATAAATGCCTTGTTCATGGTATTTTAATTCAACTTGCTAATATTTTGTTGAGGATCTTTGCATCCATGTTCAGGGGAGATATTGAGCCATAGTTTTCTTTTCTTTGTCTTTTTCTGGTTTTGATATTAGGGTATGGCCTCATAGAAAGAGTTAGGAAGTATTCACTCTGCCTCTATTATCTTCTGGAAGAGATTGTAGAGAATTGACATAATTTCTTCCTTAAATGTTTTACAGAATTCACCATTCAACCTATCTGAGCCCTATTTTTGAAATGAAAAACTTACTGAGGTACTTATGGATTCACATGCAGGCATAAGAAATACTGCAGAGAGATCCCATGTGCCCTTTAAACCAGTTTCTCCCAATGATAATATCTTGTAATACTATAACACAATATCACGAACAGGACATTTACATTGACGTGATCCACCTATTTTATTCATATTTCCTGTGGGTGTGTACATTTAGTTCTATACAATTTAATCACATGTGTATGTTTATTATTGACAACCATAGCCAAGATACAGAAAAGTTCAGATTCCTTTCTATCTTTTCTGCAACAGTCTGGATACTACACTACTAAGTGACAGAAACTCAGTGAATAGCAACATATTTTCGTAGGAGATTTAATTTATCACAACTCACAGATGTTTTCTAGGATCTCTTTTAGTCTATTGTCCTTAGAATTGGCTCTATAGTCTGTTGCAAGAGATTATGGTCGATGGGCTTATTTCTGCCTCAGAGCTGTAGAACTTAGCTTCTTGAACATTTTCTTATCACATTTTAACTGTTAGAAGCTTTTGAATATGACACAGGCTCCTTCCCCAGGTGAAATCACCTATCTACATTAACAGGACTATAAATGTACTTCATTTACATGACACTTCACATCCATGACAGTCAATAGGATAAGCATCATACTCAACTTGACCTCTGTGATTCTAAGATATGTTTATATCTGCGCAGTGTATGGATAGTTTGTAGGAAAAAAATTAATACATAATACAATTTATTCATTAAATAAGTTTTGAGAGGTGGTTATGTATCACCTTTGATAGGGATACAAAGATGAATTGAAAAAAGATTTCTGCCCTAAATGAACTTCTGTACTAGCCAGGGAGCTATGACATATAAATAAAAGTGGTCTTCTTCTCCACTACTTCAGTTCATAGCCTTGTGCTCTAGCAAAACAAACTACCCTTTCCCTTGTCCCCAAACTTCACATAGTTCTCCTGCCTCTGCCTTTATTGACAGTGTCTCCTCTGATTTGCCTCCTTTTCCCTCTCATGACCATTTCTTTCCCCAAAACAAGCTCAAATACAAACTCCTCCATGAAGACTTTTCTGATAGCTCCGAACAGTAAGTGATCTCTCTCCCATCTAAGGTCTTTCCTATTGGCTTTAAAATGTCATACCTTGTATTTAAGTCATTTATATCTATGTCTGAGTTCCCCGGTAGCCTCCTCTGAAGGCAAGATCCATGTCTATGAAGCTGATGAACCAATCGTGTCCCGCCCAATGTAATCCAATGAAGTATTTTGATACTGTATGGTTAATTTCCACAGCAAGTATAACCCTTATCTTCCCTTCTTCATTTCTGCATATGAAAATTAAAATGTGCTGCAAACGTTTTATATGAATCTTAGAAAATATGAGCCAAAAGTACAGGACAACATAATATTCTTATTTTTCTTTCCTATTCTTTGTTTTAGTGTCCTGCAGTTTGCAAGTATTCCCAGATTTCCTGTGGCAAAGTTCATCCTCCTAGATCTAACCAAAATTCCCTGAGGAGTAGAAAGATTGGGCAATAGTTTGTTAGGAATGTCAGAACTGGAAGGTACCTTAGGGTTATCTAGTTCAATCAACTTGTTTTAAGTATGGGGAAAATGAGGCTTGGAAGAGGGGTGAGGCAGGTCCAAGGTCACAAAGTGATTCAGGGGCCAAGATAAACCTAGAACATGAGTCTCTTTTTGGCTACTGTGAGTTTCTGTCTGTATACAAGCCAAGTGGCCAAGCTGCCCCTGCACTTGCCCAGCACTCTGTCTGAAAGTTTTGCCTGAAATGAACCTAGATCATTGCAAGCATTATGACAGGATTGCCAGAAGCTTTGCTGAGCAGATCATTTGCCTAGCCTATGTGAAATTGAAGATGTCTGTGATAAGGGAAGTAGCTGGACACAACATGTCACCAAGAGTCCCAAAGGAAGCACATGGTGACCAACACAAGACTAAACCCCAAGGCAGCAGCCAGAGCTGGTAGGGGACTCTGTCTGTAGAGTGATAGCGTTCTGGAGCTGGGGAGAACCTTGGTGCTCGTCTAGAAGAGGAAGGCACACTCCAACATGAAGTAGGGGGCTTGTTTTCAAGAGATGACCCTGTTATTTATCTGCCATGTAACATTAGATAAGCCACACTCCACACCAACCCTTTGTTTCCAAGTGAATAAAGAGCTGGGGCTAGGTGAATACTTTTCCAATCTGGTACTTGTCTAATGCACAAAGCATCCCATTATCTAGTTTGACAGGTGAGGAAAAGGAGGCTTACACAGGTTCAGTAAGTGTCTAAGGTCACCCAGTGAGCTGGTGGCACAGCAGTGACCAGAGCCCAGGCCATGACTTTATCTACTGCCCCATGTGGCTAGGTGATTCTAGATCTTCTCCTAGCTGCTCCAAGGCTGTGTGATGAATCGTGCAATTGCCCTCTTCTCTATGCCCTTGGGACTGCAGGCAGCATGCAGAGGGCTTCGGGAGAGGGTCTGAGCAATCTGTGCCCCAGAAGCGGATCAAGGATCAAATCAGCTCTTTCTTCTCTCTCTCTGGTAAAATGAAACGAAAACCAAACTCCTTAACTCGGGGGGCAGAGAGGATAGAGGAGAGGTCCTTCAGCTTCTGCTTAAATGGTGCCCCACAGCGCTTGCCCCTAAGTGTGAAGGCCCTTCTCCTGAGTCAGGTGGATCTTCTGCCTGAGGTTGTGCAGTGAAGCCAGGTGATGAGTGAAAACCAGAGCAAGGTGTCTGGCCCGGGAAAAGCAGCCCTGACCCCAGGTGCAGGAAGGGTCCATCCAGCATGGCTCCAAGACTTACTCTGAGTGATTTTGAGTCACTCCAGATCCCATCTTGAAATGGGAAAGGAGGTACACAGAAGGAATAAGAAATGTGCTTTAAACCTAATATTACCTATGAAACTTATGACTTCTCTCAGGGCCAGAGACAGAAAGCATTTTCTCACCTATTTCCTTTGCAATATAGAAAAGCTGTTTTTGAAAGGGCAATTGAAGTGGGCCAGTCCTGAATATCAGACACTATTATTAGAAAATCTGATAGGTTTCTTATCTTTAAGACACATGTAACCTATGTCTTCCATTTATTCCTCGAGAGGAAGCCACATGGCTTCACAAGCCCTCAAGCCAGGAGAAGCCTTATTGATAACCCTGCTTTTGATGTGACTTGCCCAGGGTCACAAGAGAAGCAGCAGCAGAGGCAAAAATTACATACAGATTGCCTGTGTCCCAGCTCCCATCCCCTGTTGTTGGAGGAACATAATGAATGTAAGAAAAGAAGCATGTCTCCAGAGAGATATAATGGTTATTCCTAAGTCTTTTTTAAAATAAGCTCCAGATAATCAGAAGTTTGAGGTCAGAGGATAACTTAAGGCCACCAGAAGTTGGCCAGATTGGACTCAGGTCCTCTAGAGAATTGTGTCCTTTGGCAGTCAGATACGGTGGTGAATGCCAAGCCAGGCCTGTGTTTTGGGCACAGCTCCAAGCTCCAGCCCCCTCTGAGCCTTGGCTTTATTATGCACAGGAGCTCAGCAGCAGGCAGGGTCCATTCCTGAACATATGCTTTTAATCAGAGACACTGGGACCTGGATGGACCTTAGGCATGATTTATTTAATTCCTCTCATCTTGCAGATAAAAATCGAAGGCCAGAGTCAGGGACGGGACATGGAATGCTTACACAGGGTTACTTGCCAATTTAAGAAACAATACAGTAGAGTGGAAAGGGGTAACTTTGGAGTGGTAACCTGGTTCCATCCCAGCTCTGCCACTTAGTAGCCAAGAGACTCCAAGTAAGTCACTTGGCTTTCTTGAATATCAATGTTCTAAATCTGTAAAACTGGGGGTGAGGGGAGATCATAATTACATTGCCTAAATTACAGGATTGTTACAATTAAATAAGAAGAAAGATATCAATGTATTTATAAAGAGAAAGCCATTCTTCATACTTAAGGTTAGTATTAAATTATAATAAAACACAACCTAGTAACAACAATAGCACGCTTTACTGAGTGCCCACCACCACATGCCAAGCGCTTCACATACATCATTTCTTTTAATTCTTGCAACAACCCGCGGAGGATACTCACCAATAACCACATACTGGGAGCAGGGTCGGAACCAGGTCAGACACACAGCAGGACTGAAACATGACCTCACACACAGCACCTCTGACCTGCAATCCAGAAACCTGGGCCTGGAGTTCCTTTCCCAGGCCACATGGGTCCCCCCCAGTCCAACTCACCCCCTTTCTGATGATGGGTGGCTCTTGGCTGTTGAGGCCAGGGTGCTTTCCTCATGTCAGTTTGCTCCAAAAGATAATAGTATTTGCACAGGGTAAAAATCAACTAAAAATTTAAGAGAATGTCTTTTTAATTAAAATAAAGAGTAACCAGAGAGTTAAATTAATATTCTTTTCCAAACATTTAAAAAAATATTCTTGGTAGATCCAAGTTTTATTGAGTGATAATTGAATGGGAAAGTGTCTTTGGTTTCTATCCAGAACCCACCAACTTCTCAACAGTGAGAGGATAAGGAGGTTTCAAGATAACTAAACCATATAGAAAGCCTGAGCTTGTAAAGTTATTCAAACAAGAAGTCGAGTCTATAAAATATAATCTGGCAATTTTTAAAGAGAGCTTTCTGTTTGCTTCCATAAACACTAAACACCTTCCCTGTTAACTTTTCGCTGAACTGATTAATCTGTCCAGATATAATTTCAGGACCTTCCCTAATATGCCTCTATTGTCAATTAACACACTCCTTTGTAAAGTCATAGAACATTGCTGGTATTTTTTTTCAATCTCTCTTTCTGAGGGGACCTGTCTGTCATTAAGTGACTGCTTTATAGTTCACATCGTTGTACAGAAATAATGCCCCCTCTTCCCAAGCTCTGAGACCCTTAAGCTTCCTTCTGACAGCATTGAGGCCTTTCCTTCCTCAGCAGACTGCATTCTGACTGCACCAATCTCTCCCATATCATGTGCTCTTCTAGAAATGTGCCACTTCTCCCATCAGAAGGTGGGGTCTAAGTCTCCTTTTAACTCTGGGTGGAGTTGTGACTTGCTTATAATCACCTTGATATAGTGTAAGTGACGCTGTATGATTTCTGAAGCTACATCATAAAAAGTGATAATGATGCCATCTCCTCCTTGTCCACATGGAGACCTGAGCTGCCAAGTAAGCATCAAGCTTCCCCGAGGCTGCCCTGTGTGAGGAACCCCAAGTGATGCATGCAGAGGGACCATGGCTGGGGCCCCAAGAGATGCCTGGGCTGCCCCAGCTGCTCCAGTACTCCCTCCCCAGTGCTTCCGGTCCCAGCTGCTCTCTGCATCCACATGTGAGCCCCTGAGCCAGAAATGCCCAGCCTGACCCCTCCCAAACTCCCAATCCACAGTTTCAGCCACTCAGATTTGGGGTGATTTGTTTGAAGCATTAGTAACTGAAACACGCCTCTTTCTCTATCCTGCTGCCAAATCTGGTTACAGCAGCACAGACAATGCCAGGGCATCTCTGGTATCAGGGAAAAAACCCTCAACCATGCTCCTTTCTTCTGCTGTTGGTTAATAGTAATGCTCCCTGGCTTTCTCCCCTACTACATGAAGGCTAATAGGAAGATCACATCTCAGACCTGGACTCCCTCAGCAAAAAAAAGGAATAAAAATTATTGTCCAATAGGACAAACTGTGAGGGCTCTACAAATAATGATGTTGTTATTACATTTTATAACACTCCACATTTTCCTGAGAATGTCCACATATACTGGGTCATCTTAATCTTTATAACAACTTTGTGGGACAGTTAGGAAGATCATTATCCCTCTTGTCCAGTTGAGGAAATGAAACCCAGTGAGGCTGATGAGTTCAGTCAGTTTCAAGAAGCATGTGCCAGAATCCAAATCTTCTGCTTTCCAGCACCTCGCCCTGGTCTGCACAATACCATGAAGGATCAGGATTCCTAACCTGCTTTCGTTTCCTTTCCACATACATCCTCTCTTACTTCCGAAAGAGTCCGCTCCCTTTTGCCTGCTGCCACTAACCAGTCCTCTCTCCACCTTTAGCTTCCTCAGTGTGGGAGAGGCTCAGTGTATCACAGTCCCATAATGCTCCCCGGACCATCAATCCCAAGGGAATAGGAGGTACACCCTCTTGGGAAGTGGTGTTGAATTTTTCTGAATTATCCATGAATGAATAGGAGGTTGTATTTCACATAGCCAAAGTCAGAATCCACTGAGAGCTTCCCTTCACTAACTTCATATATTTGGGATTTCAGCCAGCCCCATCAACCCAATCTCCTGGATGTGAGAAATCCAGACCTGGTTGGTTATCTAGACCCACTCCTGACTGGCCTACAATTTGCACAGTGAGATAATAGCCAAGCTGGGTCTGGACCTCCTGGATTGTGGCTTTAAAGCCAATACTTGTTTTACTATTTGCCTTGGGCACAGGGAAAATTTCTGCAAAAGCTCTGCTTTTCACTTGTAGTGGGTGCTGGTCATCATGAGGTAGAACCTGGCGAAGAGTCAAGGAAGGGACTTCAGCCCTCCATGGAAAAGCCATGGTACTCAGTATAGTCAGAACCCCAGGTAATAAACCCGAGAAGTACCTAATCTGGGGTCCAAGGAAGGAGGCCCTGGAGCTACTCAATTCTCTTGAGTTTCCAAGGACTTAGAGAAATTTAGGGGTCATTTGAAAAGGGAAAGTCAAGACTTTATTTAGTGAACCTAAATTTTAGAAATCATAGGAGAACTAAGTAAATATACTGCTTTGGGGCAATCAATTCCTCTCACTTTATTTTTCTTTGTAAAGGGATGAACTAGAAGTGTTCTGGAAAGCCCGCTTGATCATGTCCTACTGTGATGTTCTGGAAAGTTACTTAATCTTTCTGAACCTCAGCTTCCAATTGGTAAAATCGAAACAATAGTACATAATGAGGTTGTAATGAGAATTAAATTAGATAGTATGTACAGAAAAGTATAGTATGAGATTTGAACTAAGTGGTTGATAAATGTTATTTCCCTTCCACCAACTCCTTCCCTCTGCATTCTAATATTTTCTGCTCTCTGACCAAATTTACCAGACAGTTGCTTGATTTTTTTCTGATCCTAATCAACTCAGAGAAAGTTAGTGAGGTCATGGTGCATAAACCATTCTGAGGGTCGAGGGAGAGTTTTAGGTAAATTGTGGTTATAATGTTTGAGAAAGAGCCCATAACTAGTGGGGGTTTTCATTTTTCAGTGGCAAGGTGCAGTAAGCATGGGTTTGCAGTACAGAGTTCCTCAGCGCTTCGCAGACTTGTGGCTGAAAGATGTTTTAAAAGCCTCTGTTTTCAGATGACCTGTTACAGATTAGAAAGGTGTCATTTTTATTTTTAGTTCCACAAAGAGAAAGGCAAGTAAAATTTTCCCCACCTCACCATCTCCAAACGGGCAATATTACTGAACAATTATTTAATGTGCTTACAACATCTACGGGTTTTTTTTATATTTATAGGTCCGTATTGAAAGGGCAAGTTCATGAACAATCCAGATCTCCAAAATCCGATGCCCAAGTGGATATTCTTCTTACAAAAACTTTTCCCTTTGTCTAGAATCAGAGTGTCACAACACATATGTTGAGTGAAGAAGGGATTAGTCTAGAAAATTCTGTTTATAAAAAAATGATGATGGTGATAATAGGAGTTCACACTGATAAAATACTTTATAAGTGGACAAGCTTCCACTGCCATCACTTCTCTTAAGTCTCCCAAACACCCTGTGAAGTAAACATGGAAAAGAATTTGTCCCCAAATGACAGATGATCAAACAGACAGTCTGGACGCTTAAGTGATTTGCCCAAAGGCAAGCTGCATTTCGTGAGCCAAGAGTGCCTCAGGAGATGCCCAGCCAACTTGAGGCATGGAGACCACGAGTTCATCAGTTGTGTCAGTGATGCATGAGCTCCACACTGGCCAACAGAAGATGGGGAGTAAGTGAAGGGAGATGTGGGCACAGCCCACTAGCCTGCTCAGAAGTGGGTCCAGGTTGGAAGGAAGGAAGGAAACAGGAGCCTGAACATGTGGGGGACCCAGTAGCTCAAGGTAGAAGGGACGTACGAGCTTCCTCTTGCTGCTGCAGCTCATTACCACAAACTGGATGGCTTAAACCATTGATGGGTTGGCTATTCTCTTACAGTTCTGGAAGCCAGAAGTCTGAAATTAGTTTTTCTGGGCTTTAAAGTCAAGGTGTCAGCAGGAAGATTTCCTGGAAGGAAAAGTTATTTCCTCGTCTTTTTCAGCTTCTAGGGGCTGTTTGTATTTGACGTGTGGCCCTTTCTTCCATCTTCAAAGAACACCCCTCCAACCTGTGCTTCCATCGTCACGTAGCCACCTCTCTTGCTCTGATTATCCCACATCCATCTTATGATGTAAAGGGACCTTTGTCATTACACTGGTCCCTTCAGAATACTCTCCATCTCATGCTTAACTTAATCACAACTACAAAGTCTTTTGACCATGTAAAGTAAAATATTCACAGGTTCCTGGGATTAGGATATGGGTACCTTTGGGGCCAGTACTCAGTCCACCACAGGTGCAAGGTGATGGCAGGTGGATGGTGGCAGCCGTTTTTTACTGGTAAATGCTCCACTTGCATATGGCTGTGTTTGCCTGCCTAACCGGCACACTTCTAGCTGCCACCTGACGTGCAGGGGCCAAAATAGAACACATCTCTTTTGATTCCAAGTGAAGTGCTCTCTCAGGCACATCATAACCTGCCATGTCAAAACGATATTTACATTCATTTTTGCAAATAGCTCACCCTTGTATAGATGGTAATTAATATTTGCATAATACTTCAGAGTTTATAATGTCTTTTTTTTTATTTACATGAAGTCATTTAAATCCCCACAATAACCCTCTCAGACAGTTATTATTAACACATTTTACATACGAAGAAGCTAAGATTAGGAGGGGTGAAGCGATTTGTCCAAGGTCACCCAGCTGCTAAGGGTAAGACCACAATGCAAATCTCCAAAGCTCCCCCGTGCGCAGCGCTAGATAATGAATCTACGCCAAAGTCCACTTTACTAGAGGTGGCAGTTTGTCTTTTGGGAATACTATGAAAGGGATTGGGATCTCTAGTATGTTTTTTGAAAGAAAATGAATCAATAGATGTGAAAGTGCTTTGTTGCAGTATGACTCACTACTACAGAAAGTCACTGATGCCATCATCACCGCCATCATCATCTGCCCTGGAGACCGAGAGAAATTCAGACCGGTCAGTACCTCTAATGGCTGCGCTTAAAACACTGACCCCAACTGTGTCGCTGTCCCTGGAGAGAGTGTCATACAATCACATCTCAGGGACCTGCGGTTTCTTGGCCCCGGGGCAGGTAGGCAGGTACCGGGGAGCAGAGCCCTGAATGGATACTCCAGATTCCTGCACCTTGGCTCTATGAAGCAGAAATGCCCAGAAAAATTCACTTTGTGTGAAAGGACACTGACCCTTCCAGGTGTCTGGTAATATCTTATAGCTTTTACTTTTTTCTCTCCCGTCTTTCTTCTTTTTTTCTATGAGATCATTTGCTCTGCATTTCAAATGTGTCTAATTTGGAGGGGAGGAGGGGGTGAAGGCAATCTATAGGGATGTAGGGGCGAGAGGCAGAGCGCTGCTGAGAGCCCAGCATCTCTCTGGCAGGCAGAGCTCCACTTCGCCCTTCCTCTCCACCTCTCATCTTTTTTGAAAGAGCTGCAGCAAGCGTCTGAAATTTGCATCTTCGAAACGAGACCAGAGGATCACTGAGAAGGAATAACCAGAGTGTCCTCCAAGTGTGTCTGAGCAGTCAGCCGGCCCCCACTTCATTTGAGTGAGACCGCCAAGAGCCCTCACGTGGGCCTTGGGCCGCAGAACCACAATTAGGAAGCACTCCTACCCTCACAACGGCCACCCTGGCCAGGCAGGGGGCACAGAAGAGAGGCAGGTGCATTCAAATCGTCCTGGTTTGACCAAGGGAAATGAAGCACTAAAACAGCGTGGTACCGCAATGAGTCAGGCTGGGGGTGGGCCGGGCACCAGGAGCCCTCTGCCCCTTCTTGGGAACTAGTCCTCCTTATGGTCGCCCAGCGCTGGGAACCCAGTGTTCCTTCTGAATCTCCGTTCTCGTGTCCCATTGCAGTGGGACAAGAGGCACTAAGCCTCCTGGGTCTCTCATAACAGTTGGCTCCACCTGTAAACCCAGTTGCCTTTCAGAGAAGTTCTCTCCATCTGAAGTGTGTCCCTGTCCCACCAAACAGACACTGCTGCCTGCTCAAATCCTTCCCACGCTGCACGCCGAGATTCTACCTCTTCTACAAAGGCTTCCCTCAGGCCTCTAGCTAAGTCAAGGAATTTCCTCTTCCTCAGAACCATCTTATCCCTTCTCTCAGATACTTACAGATATCAAATTTAAAAATGAAAGTCATTTCTCATCTATTAAGTCAGGCACCCTGCTAAGAACTTTCACACTTGCTGTTTAATTTGCTCTTTAGCTTCCCCTGATATTGACAGAAACTCCTTGAAGACAGAGATTTTGTCTGACTCATCACTCCATCCCCTGCCAAACACCATGCTCTCAATAAATAGTTATTGGGTTAATAATTTTGAAAATTATTTGAAAAAATAATACATTAGTAGAGACTTTGAAGTAAGCATGCCTTGGAATGACCTATCTGTCCCCATGTCCCACTCGAGAAAGCAGGGTAACGTCCCTGAGAACTTGCCCTAAGGGAGTCCCTGCGGGCATAGGGACTCTGGCTCTGAGTATATACTCGGGCTGCTCCTTGGGTCTTCATTTTCTCCTGCCCTGCAGAGCTCCCTGGGGATACTCACTGGTTCTAGAGTTTAAAGCACACCACTGATACCTTGTAGTCTCCTGAATCTCCATTTCCAGCCCTTACTTCTCTCCCAACCACCACATTTGTCTCCCCAAATGCACCCACATCTCCAGTGGGGTGTTTTGTAGAAGCTTAAAGCCGCATGCTTAAAAGTGAATTCACTCTCCCAGCCTCCAGGTTTACCGAAGCTGCTCGTTGTCGTTCATGGGTAGGTCTGGTTACTAGGATTCTCAGCCATTCCTCCTCTAAGGCTAGAAATCCCCAGATCATCCTCAGACACTTCTTTCCCTCACCCTCCACATGCCAGTCATCAAAGATAGGAGCTTAATCTCAGAAACTAGTATCTCTTTTCTATCCTGCCTCTCCATCCACAATGCTTTGTCTAGAGCTCTCATGAGCTTTGGGTGGGATGGGATCATGGCAACTCTGCTCTCTGTCTTCCATGTCTCCCTGGGTAATCTTCTTAAAAAGCAACTCCCACCAAGGCATGTTCTTGCTTAGGAATCCCCGTTGATGATCCACTGCCTGTAGAATGGAGGCAAAATTCTTTGGTGGGGGTGGGGGGTGCAGAACACTCTTCACTTTCTGATCTCAAACTCCATCTCCTGCCTACTCACCCCACGGAGTCACCCTGAACTCCTTAGGCCAGCATACTGATTATCTTTTACAATGTGGCACTCTTGCTCATACTGTTCCCCTTTTCTGGAATGTACTTCTTCCCCACACTGATTGGATAACTCAGGCATATTTCGTGCCCCAACTCCCATTTCACCATCTCTGAGAGGTCACCCTTTTTTCCTTCCAGGCAGAACTATTTGCTTTGTCCTGAACTCCCACAGTACTTGTTTATATTTCCATAATAACACTTACCACACAGTACTGTAATTTCCTTTCAAGTGTCAGTAGCTTCATTACACTTTAAGATCCAGGAGGTTAAGAACCTGCACTTATTAATTTTTTATATCCCCAGGGTCTAGCTCAAGATCTACCCATAGTGGGCCCTCAGAAAATACATATCAAATAAACCATTGAATATACTCAACGGTTCTCTACACTAAAGGAAGAATTACACTGAAGTAAATTTGCCTCTGGACCCCAGTCCCAGCTCTGTTGTGTAATGGTTAAAAGGAAGATGGACTTTGCAGTCAATCAGATTTACAGGCACTCAAGTCCTACCTCTACAACCTACTTGCCCCGTGACCTCAGGCATGCAGCTCCCACCTCTAGGCCTTAGCTCTCCCATCTCCAGTCAGGGATAATGCCTACCTCACAGCATGTCACGGGCTATGTACAGAGGCCAACATGTAAAGTGTGCCGCACAGAATCTGGTACCTAACAAATAGCCATGCTTATTTCCATTAATTAATGGTATTGCCTGGTGCCAGCCCCTTCCTCTCCCTGGGCCTCTACATTTAAAATGAAGGCTTAGACTGGAATCTCTGAGGTTCCCTCAGGTTCTGTCACTGTAAGAATTTACTGCAGTCCCCAAACTGGCAGCATGACTTCAGTCGGCCCTGATATTTACCCTGCCTGGCAAGATGAACTCGACCAGTTTCTCGAGCTGGAGCTTTGCTCACTGTAACCAAAGTCAAGTTCACCAACAATTCTGGAGCTCCCTAAAGGCATGAACTCGTGCCTTTGCTCTCCTGTACTATCTGGTTTGGAGCTGGCGCAGGAAGACACTCCAGTCTCCTCAGTAGAAGAAGCAGTGGCGAGGCGGCCTGTCTCTGCAGAGGTAGCACTGGTAACAGGGCCAGGGGAGAGGGGGTTCCTAGTCACACAGTGCGCTCCTCATGTAAATGACTTCGTGAACTTACTGTGCAAACCTGTGCTTATCCCCAGCTCATTCTCATTAATGTCTTGTTAACATCTTACTTTGAATTGTGGCCTCTGCATTTCACACATGAGTCTGTTTACATTTCCTTGGGTTCTCCCAGACAGGAGGTGTCTTTCTCCCACAGTTGCCCATTTAAAATTTATTTTTAACATCTTAATATGATTATTTTTGTTCTTGTAAAGTAATAAAGAAAAATAGCTGGTTGGGTTTCTTTCCCCTACATTAAAAACAAGGAAAATAGCCAATTCTTTGGAAGCCAGTTATTTGGAGTAAGATTTGAGGTCTTGCTGAGTGAAATAATTAGGCACTTCTAAAGAATTAAACAGCAAGGCATTGTGGGAGAGCTGCACACTCAGGCCATTCAGCTGACCACGGGCAGCTTTCCCACTCCAGGGCAATAAATATCTCCCGAGAGTCACTCGATGCAGGGGAAGGAACAGGGGCATCCGAGTCAGGCAGACCTGGATTTAAGCTCCTCCCTCCCACTGGGCCAGTTGTAAGATTCAGGCAATTTCTTCAGTTCTATGAGAGTCAGTTTCCTCGCGTAAAATGAAGATAATAATGGCATATGTCTCATAGTGATACTGAGAGAACTAGAAGAAATACTAGGTATAAGGACAAAGTGAGTATCAATAAACATTAAGTTCTCTTCTAAAATGGGGGCATGGTACAAGCAGAATGGAGCTATATATCTTTTTACTCTACCTTATTCCACAAAGGGATTAAGGTGTTTTGTACTGATGCTTCTAATATACCAAAGTGAAAATAACGGGGGAAAAAGAGAAAAGAAAATGAGGCAAAAGAAAGTGATGATGATGGAGTAAGTTGAAGAAATCAGGTTGATTTGCAAAATGCACACAGAATCTTGTGGCCATTATATAGGTGTGTGACAAGGTTTAGGGGCTTGTAAGCTAACTTGCCACCTAAGGAAAGCTCAGCTCTTCCTGACAGAAAAAACAAAAAAAATCTTTTTTTTTCTTATGGCAAATGAGCAGTAAGAGACGGGAGACCTAATTTCCATTCTCTCCTCAGCAGTTATTACACTGTGTGACCCTGTATAAATCACCTTGTCACTCAGCCCTCACCTCCTTGTCCGTACACACAGAAGATTGGACGAGATGAACTCCAAAGCCTTCTCTAGCCTTTACATTTTATGACTTGATTCTGTTCTGCAAAATGTCTGCAGCTTCCTTCTCTAAAAGCATTTGCAATTCATGTGACATTATCATTGAGATGCATCAGTATACTCTTAACAAATCTATTTCTTCATTTGGAAAAGGAGGTTTATTTCTTTTCAGTCCTGTCATGCACCTCATGATAGAATTTAGGGAATCAGCATTCTCAGCATAATAACCACTTGTTACTTAAACAAACCTTACAATGGAACCATGAAAAGCAATTCATGCTAACATGGGCAGATCTGGGTTTATTCTGAGTAAAGGTATTTTATTCTCAGCCTTCCCTTCTTTGGTCTCAATTTCTGATTCCATCAACCTTTCATTATGTATTTGATATTAAGTTTTTTCATAATTTCTTTTGTTTTCATCAGGAAGGTCTAAGGACCTGAGTGACAGAGAACATCAGAAGCACCTGAGGAAGAAGTTCCTATATATGTTCTGCTCATAAGAGTCAGTTTCTCAGAACAGGACTCTGGTCTGGCTCTTTAGCCATATATTCTTGATTAATATTCTGGGTCATAACAGGAGATCAATTTAACTGGCTTTGATTTGGATGAGAGGGTTGGCCAGAGAAGAGAGATATTTTGGACGTTAGAAGTCTTACCCCTATAACATCTATCTCATCCACCACTTTCTTTCTGTCTCCCCTGAGCTGCCCTCTTGCAAATTCGGACCTTTTCTCAGAAGGAAAAACTATGTCCCCGCACCACTGCCTTTACCTCCCACTACTTCCTTCATGTGTCCTAAAGTCCTCCAGATTCTTTTGCTCATGGATGTCCCTCAGGATGGGTAAGTAACTAACCTAAGAACACACAGCCACTAGAAGACAGAGCTGAGATTCAAATTCCAGTCTGTGTAACCTCAAAGCCCCAACTTAATTCTCACCTTTACATTGAATCTCCAGTAGACTTTTATACTAAACTCTCTCATGAAAACTTCTCAATTTTTCTACCAAATTTTTTTTTCTTTTGAGTCTCCCAGTCTTTGGATCGCGACATGATAGCGTGGTTTGCACATTAGAATCACCTGGGGATTTTTTAAAACTTCCAAAGCCCAGGACATATCTCAAATGAATTAAACCAGAATCTCAGGGAGGATGGGATACAGTCATCAATAGCTTCTTAAGCTCCCCAGGAGATTCAATGTGCAGACAAGTTTATACTACTACTGTTACAACTTGACATAACTCAGCCCTGTATTATACTTACTATGATTATAAACCATAAGCTACTTGAGAGCACAAATCTTACTTTAATCAAATTTGTGTCCCCCATGGCACCAAGAAAAAGGCAGTAGCTCAGCAAATATTATTAAATGATCACATTTGTCCAATCTAGGTCCTATTGGTTTAAACACCTACGGACAAATTTACAAGCATCCAAATGACAAGATTGGAAATGCCTGATATTTTTGGAGTGTTTGCCAATGTGGAAGAGGTCAAGGAATTGTCATTCCTTAGGCTAAAAACAGAGGATGCTGATAAGCTCCTTAGCAATTTTCTCCAATCACAAGAAAAATAAAATGAGAATGATGTGTCTCTGTTTTTAATCTCTTCCAAGGAAATGGGTCTAGGCTGCTACAGAAGCTGAGTGGGTTAGACCTCAGGAATCAACTCCTGATGATCCAGAATGGAAAATTCTAGAATGGTCCAAAAATGTCCACAGAGTTGTCTTCTCAAGAGAGGTTTAAGAAAGGATGAGACCACATGTTTCTTTTAGTTCTCGTGAAGATGTTGGATAAAACTTCCACTATGAACTACAAAGAGAATTTAATATTTTCAAGCTGGCAGTGTGGTGAGTTCCTGATTCTTTCTGGGGATTACAAAACAATCCCTTGTATGGGGTCCAAGCTATAAATTCAGGCTCGCAGATTGCTCAGAAGACAGTTCGAGAAAGCAAAAGGCAGATTGTCCAATCTGGCTGCTTTGTGTGCCAGGAGTTATTAATTATGTCTGTTCTAATAACAAGAGCTGGGAGGCAGCAAACTCAAAACATGCAGGGAAAACAAAACCAAGAAAGATGGAGGTTTGCCCCAGTGGGAGGAAGGAGGAGGCAGCGGCCAGAGCGGCAGGCCTGGCAAACTGGGTCCGAATCATGCCAGCGGCAGGTTGCAACCCCAGCTGGGCATGCCTGCTACCACAGCAGCAGACGTCATGGGATCCCAGCGGACCCTCTCACAGCTGCCCAGTGGCCAAGGCCATCACCTTTTTTTCCCGTGCTTTTCTGGGATGGGTGAGAGATGACACAAAAAGACATTGAGAAGGACAAATCACGATCTGCTGCTCTGTGGATCACAGACTATTAGAGTTGAAAAAGACTTTATGGGCGGAATAAATAGTCTAATCCTACTCATTCTACACATGAAGATGCCAAGTTCTAGAGGAGTTAAGTGACGTAACTAACAATGGCAGAACAGGACCAGAGTTTTCTCTATTCATCTCCTTACTGGTTAAGAGTAGGCTCCTTTTCTTCCTCCCTAAGAAACTGGCTTTCCTTAGACTCCTGGAAGCTCCCTGAATGGCCAACGGCCTCAACAGCACATCTGCCTAAGCGTTTCAGCCTCCATCATAGGGGCTTTGAAGCAGCTCTGCTTGGTGGGTGGTCAATGCCTACTTCTTAGAACTTTTCTCATGGTCTAAATCTCAGAAATTCAGGCTCTGGGATGCTATGACATTTCTACCAAATGTTATTATATGGGAACTTCTGCTTGGTAGGACAGACAACATTTTACCAAAGAAGCATACATGTGGTTGGCTATAAGGACCATTCAGCTCTCCTAAGGGGCACCATCCCCTGACCTACACACCAGCATGCAGCCTGAGAGTTCTCTAAGACCAGAACCTTGGAGGGCTATGCTCCTCTCTGACCCACTGGACTCTGAGCTTATTGAGGGCAAGAACTAGGCCTTTTCATCTTTATATGCTGCTTGTCACTGGGAAGATGTTCCATAGATTTTGATAAGTGAATAGCTCCAACACTGAAAGGGAGAACTTGACAAAGTAAAAATCAAAGGAGAGCAAACATGGCAGTGAAAATCTGAGCAGGAGAAGAAATAGATTAAACAATGATATATCCAACTTGAAGAAAATACCCACAAGGGAATTAATCATCATCTCCAAATAGCCCAAGGCCTCTCTTGGGGAAGATGAAGAATAGGGGAAAATAACTATGTGGAGAACGACTTCAGATGAACATAAGCAGCAGCTTTGGGAAAGCAAGTTGGCATCCTGTCTCCAGTGAGGACTCTTGACAGAAAATTGAAGGAAGGAGATTATCAGAAAGGGAGGGAGCTTGTCCTATGCCTTCTACGTGTCAGGGACCTCAGCTGCCTCGGCTTGGAGGAAACATTGAAATTAAGGGGTAAGTTATCTGCAGTAAACTGAACTAGAGACAGCGGTGGGAAAAAGATGAGTTGGAAGGTAGAACAAGCATTCGTGGCCCTCCTGAGATCCCTCTTTCTATAATTATAACAACACTAGTTATTGAGGGCTTCTATTTGCCAACCACTATATTATAACTGCAGCCTGACTGATGGTAATCCTGATACAGCAACAATCAGGAAGACCCATTTCATATAACTTCTACTTGAAAAACATAAAGGAAATTGATTTTTAAAAACATGCTGGCAAGGTTTCTGTGAAACTGGCATACTCCTGTGAGAAACACAAATTGAATACAAATTGAAACAATTCTTTTGGAGAACCATTTGGCAATACTTTTCAAGAGCCATAAAACTCATCTAATAATCCCAGTCTGAGGGATTTACCCAAAGGAAAATAACTAAAAAAGAAGAAACCTGTATGTTTGAAGCTCTTTAAAATATCAAAACCTGGAAAGAATCCAAATTCCCAACATTTTGAGAATGGTTAAATAATTTATGACATATTAACTCCATGGAAAATTATGTAGCCATTAAAATGATAAATGGGAAGACTTTGTGGCAACATGAAAGGCACATAACAAATAATGTTCAAGGATGAGAGTGGAATGCAAAACTGTACATGTGTTCTGATTACAACTCTATAAAAATACTTATGGCTAGAAATTGAAAGGGACAACAGAGAAATACAGAAAAGTGTTGCATTAGATTTTGTATATAATCATTGTTTAAATATTAAAAAAAAATGAAAACAGAGAAACTCTTGCACTAGCTAGGGAAATATGTGACTCAGAGCATGTAAGTTAGAAAGTATCTTATAGGCCCTTGGCTAACACTCTAATTTTACATTTAAGGAAACTAAAGCCCTGAGAAAAGTAGCCTGTCTGCCCCACAATGTTAGTGGCAGAGCTGGGACTACAACGTGGAAGCACAAAGTACAAGATTCCTGGCAGTTTACATTCCAGAGACTGATAATAATTTTTGGAAACACATGGAGTGAAGAGGGCAGGAGGGGAAATAGGGTCGCCTATCATAGAAATTCTCAGTGTGGGTAGTAAGTTCAGTCAGTTAAGTACATAACATCGTTTCTCTACAGGAGACCAGCTACCATCAACTCATTAAGTACATAATGAAACTGAAAGAGGGGATCTGTTTTTCTGCCTTTAAAGGCCATCCCCTCTCCATCCTCCTTACCACATTCCGAGGCCAAGGTCTCATCCATCACTCTACTTAAACATTTTGCGGGCACTTCTTAGGTCTGTCCTGGGAGCTGTGCTCAGCCTGGCAATGCAATGGTGAGAAGGACACACATAGTTCTGGCTCTGATGGTGCTCTCATTTTAGAATTGGAGACAGACAATTCACCTGAGAATAAATACATAAGATGATTTAATACAGTAATGAGTGCTACTAAAAAAACAAGACAGTAATTGGTGAAGAGTAACCAGATGGAGGATGAGTATGGAGCATGGAGGTAGTAAGCAAGACAATGACGTGATCTGATTTATGCTTGAAAGGCCCCCTATTTTACTGTAGGACAATCGCAACAGCCCCTTAGCAACAGTCTCTGACTCTTCTTCTGTGGCCGAAGAAATTATAACAAAATGTGAATTTGATGTGGCCCTGCTCCACCTGAAAACTTCCAAAAGCTCCTTGTCACCCCCAAGGTAAAGCTCAAGCGCGTGGCAGTTCTCCATAATAGGCTTCCATGTTCACGCTCAGCCCGGCCACAGCATGTGTCACATATCCCACCCCCTACTCACCGTGACCTCCACAGAAGAGCCACTGGATGCTCACTGCTCTCTTGGCATGCTGCCATTCTCCTGCAGCTGGGCATTTACACAGCCTGTCTGTGCTCTGTGATTCCCTTCCTCCCTCTTGGTTTATGGAAACTCTTTCCCTTTCTTTAAAGTTTTGTTTGAATGTCTCCTCTTCTTAAAAGTCTTCCCTCACTCTTCCAGGTAGAGCAGATTAGTCACTGCCCTCTGTGGGCTCATAACACTCTTTGTTCACACTTGCATTCTAACACAGCATGTTGAATCATAATTATTTGTGTCTATGTATGGCAAGCAGGGACCATGTCTTAGTCATGTTTTTATATCTAGAGCCAAGCATGGGGTAGGTATGTAGTGTTAGTGGATATTTAGCATATGAGTTGGTTGACAGATCATTGGTTGGAAGGATGGGTAGGGGGATTAATGAATTACTAAATGAATGAATACAGTCTATCCCCTCATGTTAAAAGCAGAACAGCTCTGATCTGGTTTGTCATCTGTGAAATGAAGGATCAGACTAGGTGATTTTTAAGGTACTCCAGCTCTGATGTTCTAGGTTTTGGGCATCCCTAAATCATGACTGGTTATTGCCATTGGAATCAGACAGCCTTCTTGGTCTGACTGCGTGAGAGAGCTCAAAGAGAGCTCTGGTTCATGATTAAGGATCAAAAAGCCGGTGGCTCCCTACTGCGCTGGGATAGATAAAATCTGGGCACGGGCTGGAAGTCCTCCTGCCCCAGTTGGCAGCACTCACCATACCCCAACATATCTGCTGAGGGAAGCAGCCTCAAGCAAAACAGGTCTGAGGCTGGCTCCGCAGCAGCGCAGCTATGCATTCCTGTAAATTTCCAGGGCAGTGCAGAGGCCTGGGTAAGTTAACATGTGCCGCTATGTTTGTTGCATAGTTCCAGTCGCTTCCTTTGCTTACTGCGAAACCTGTGGGTGTGGATTTCAGGATAGACTTGTGTAGATTTAGGCCAGAGGTGAGGCCAGGAATAATTCCTCTGTTCTTGATAGAGAAGGACACACCATTCCCTCTTTATCAGGTTAGAGGAGAGTAACCTGAGATTCAAGTCAAGCCAGGGGGCTGCTGTGGGACAGCCATATGCTCAGCCCTATATCAAGTGCTATGAAGACAATGAGGAATGAAACGGGTCCTCTTCTCAAGTGGGGGAATCATTCTTTACACTCTAGTGAGGGAGGTGAGTGATGTATTTAAAATGGCATAGGTAAGTTCTTTGGGAACCAGAGAGGGAAGAAAGTGTGTGTAGATGAGGCTGGAGGAGGAAGGAGGGAATACTTCACAAAGGAGGAAGTGTATTCCACAGACAGAAATGGCATTGACCATGTCAGTCAGAAAATGTGCTTGGACAAGAATGCAGAGGGGTCAGAGCACGTGGCCGAGGAGGAAGGTAGGCAGTAGGAAGGGGGATTTTTTCACCATGCTTGGAGAGGTGGGAGGGAAGGGGTCAGCCACCTCTTAGAGGACGACCTCATTATGAAATCAGTAGTACTTAACCAATACCTATTTTTGCCAGGCCTGGTTCCTACCTTTGAGTGCCAGGCTCCAAGATTGAGAATGCTTCCTGTAGGCAACGGGGGTCCCTGGAGGGTCCTGAGAGAGGAGAGGTGGACAAGGACAGCCTTGTCCTGGAGACGTCCCTTTCCTGCCTACATGACCACTGGCAGAAGTGGTGTGGTAGTGACGTCACTCAAACTTCAAGGTGTGTTGGACACACGACCTCAATGATCCTTTCCTGGGAGCTTCTGTGATCAATTCTCTATTTATAATCACCACAAGGCTTTTACAGAAAATATCAGGATAACAGGTACATGCAAAACACTCTCAGATTTCTCTGAGAAGCAGTCTCCTGGAGCTAAAACAATATGATGTAGAATGCCAGATATCAAAAGTCCATTTCTGGCAATGGTAATAACAGGAGTTGGGGCTCTCGGATCTTAGGACTGGTCTCATGCAAAATTTCCTCCTTTACTGTGGAAGACAGTGGGGATCTCAGGCTGCTGTGGTTTCTCATGTGCAAACAGCAGATTTCCAGGCCCATGATCAAAGGCAGGAATGAGAATGCAGAGAACAGTGAAAGGAAAAGAGACAAGTCAGAATTTGAGACTACAGAAAAGCAGCTCATTTCAGAGAGATTGAGTCCTGCCTTTCAAAAATGCAATCAGCATTAAAATCATGCATTTCCTTCTTCCCCTTCCTACACAGGGAGGAGTTTACCATAAATTGATTTGGAAGTTAATCTCACCTTTGAAAGTACCCGAGAGGCAGAAATAGCAATGAATCAAGCTTCAAAACACAGGCAAGGCAAAGGTGCTAGGAATTTAAACCCGTCTGGTAGCTTTTTTATTAAGTTAGTCTCGTAAATGTGGAGAGTTGTACGGCTCTTTTGCTGTTTTTGAAAAGTTTTCATTTTGGTTGAATCCCGGGACCTTATTAGTCCTTTGCCCTGTGAACTGTCTCAGAGCCAGGGCCACGGCTTGGGTGCAGAAGGGCCCTTTGATGATGTCAAAGAGCATTGATAATGATGCATCCCTGGAGTCCCCTCCCAAAGGGAACATTTCTTCTCCACCTCTCTGTTTTCCGTTGTACAGATACCACCGCCCCCCCATAGTAGGGAGTCACGCCACTAAGAAGAGCCTGGCCTTAGCCCCAGGAGACGTGGGTTCCACCGTCATCGCTAACCTTTGACAGCCGTGAGAACGTAGCAGAGTCACGCTCCCTCTCCAGGCCTTACTTTTGTTTTGTAAGAATCCATGGAATGAGATTTGTTATTTCTGTGGGCCCTGCCAGAACTATGGAATTGAGCTATGAATTGAATTTGATCAGATGCTAAGCCAGCCAATGAAATGAATCAGATTCTTTTTTTTTTTCTCAATTTCTTGGGGGGGAAAAAAATGGTAAAACAATAATTCACCATACACCAGGTGATACGCTAATATTTATTTCACTTGAGAAAAACCCAATATCCGGGATGAATTATTCTACTAAACCGTATGGAACTCCAAAGGCCTGGTTTGTAGTTGCTACAGATGCAGCCCAATTTTCCACACCTTCTGTATTTCCACCCAGAATTCCAGAAAACAACTCTTACCGATGGTTTGAATGCTAACAGATCCTGAACTATCTTACTAATTATCAAAGAAAGCTTGAATCATGCCAGTGTATGATTTTAATGTTTTAATTTTAATGTAGCAAAGTATGTTATAATTTACTTCTTTGGAAACCAAGAATCAGTAAATAATATAGATGATAACCAGAGAAACCTGAATTTTCCACTGTCCAGAAAACCCCATTCCCTGGCCATCTTAAGCAAACAGGAATTTACAATGACTTTAAAATAACAGTAGCCTCCAAGGACTAGATTCTGGTAATCTCAGGCTTGCCAACTGTCCAGCAATATGTCAACTGTAGAGATCACTGTCCAGTCCAGTTGGGCATTACCGGGATCCAATCAGACTCCACTTCAGAAATCATGGGCGGTGTTTCCATGGAGCTCTGCCCGAAAGGAGGTGATCTAAATCTTGCATGAGAGATGTACATCAACAGGGAGCTTTGCCTAGAACACTGTGACCTAAAAAATCATATTAAGGAACTCAGAATCAGAGTCAGTTTGAGAGACACCAAGTGACCTTGTGCAAGGCACCTTGCAGATTGCCTTGCCTACTTGACTCCCCTAATAAATGGCAACTGCCTCTGTGAGTACCTGGGCCAGCGGCACGCCCCAGCTGGGAGCAAATATTCTGATTTTCACTGCCCTAGTTTTTAAAGGCAGCCTGCTCCTTCTATTAATCATCTCGCTGTTTGTTTGTTCTGGAAAGGCAAGCACTGATTCAGAGGGAAATACTGCTTAGTGGTTAGACTGGAACAGTATCTTTCCTGCATCTGCTTTTGAAGATCCTGCCATTTTAGTTTTTGGATTCCCTGAAATGCCCATGATACATTTATTGTGGAGTTTAGGCCAGGAAGGATTTGGTTCCTCCACCACTCCCACTCCATTCCATGTATAGCTCTTCTTCCTTCACTAGATGAAGAGGACTGTACAAAATACAGTGCATTTCCCTTTTGGCCTAAGCTGCCAGGAAGCTCAAAATCACATTGTATGCTTTGTTAAAATCATTCTGCTTCTGAGCTGTCTTCCTGTCTTCCTCCTTACTGTCCTCTTCATTCATGAGCAGGTCTTAATCTTTTATCTATGTTTTGATGATGCTGTTACCTCTATATCTTGCAAGTTACTTTGAATGCTCCTTGGAAGAGGCATGAAAATAAATCAATAATATGGATTAACATGCTCCATAAGTACTTTGCAAATGCGAAATTTTGAAAGATTAATGCTTATTCTATGATGAAGTCTGAAACTTCACTTCTAACATATATTAATCATTAATATTCAAAAGCTTATATATAGTAATAACTATGAACCTTTGCATAGTCTTCACTATTTACAAGGTAAATAATTTCAAATGTGTTCTCATTTTGTAATTAGTGTTCACACATTAAAGATGAGGAATGTAAGGTTTAGAGAGATTAAGTGGTTTACCAGAGGTCCTAGAGTTAATAAACTCAGATCTTCGAAAACCAAATCTCAAAAGCCAAGTCTTTCATCGATCCCCACTCCCTCAACATCATCTTGTCTTCATTGACTTCTCATTTAAACCAGCATTCTTTTCATTGTCCTTAGACAAGCTTTGTTTTTCACTGTATTGTTCAGACTGAAGCAAAAGAATAGCTTAGCAGCTATTTCTCTTGCTGAAATGATCTGCAGAAAGTCAACCTTGCAGAATGGTCACTTCTAGAAGATCTGAGCCCCCCATCAGCCTGAAGTTCCATAGCTCCATTTAACTGACACATCAGATGCAACTCTGTTTGAGGTGCAATGGGAAAATGGGAAAAATGTGACCTCTAAAATGCTTTTCTCTTCTAAATAACTTATTTAAAATACCTCTGTCAGGCCTCCCTAGTGCCTGAACTGCACACAGAATACCAAATCCACAGAGTGTTGGAACCATCAAGGAGAAGAACGGTTCTTTGCTTCTTAGGGCTCGGTGAGAAAACACATGCTATCCTTTATACTCAGAGCCTCAAGGTCATGTCGTTCCCCCAAGTGCATTAGTCAGCTAACCTGCTTTAATAGAACTTTGAAAATGAGGTAAGTGCTGTATTTGTATTTGGTTTTCTCCCATTTCAGGCCACCCACCCACCACCAACTGCAAGTTGAACAAGTTTGGGGCTAGTTTGTCCAGAAGGTTCACTGAAGAACCTTCCAGGAAGCCAAGCACCCTAAAGGAGATGTGCATCTGACAACCTTCTCTGATCTCCTGCTCCAAGTGTGGCCAGACCTGATTCTGGTTTCCCATTAGGCCTCAGATCCTACCCACAGTCTGGGGGCAGGGGAGGCGAATCTCAAAGAGCTAGAAATGAGTCACTTTCCACGCTCAGCTTCAGGCGTGCGGCTTCCTGAAGCACAGACGAGGAAGCTCTGAATTTCAGAGTGATTTTTTTTCTTTGCATATCATATCCGGAACTGAAACCACCAATTCATTTCACTTAAGATTTCACACTACACTCAGATCATCAATAACATTCCAGACATAAGAGACCAAGACTTTATCAACCCAGTCATTCCGTGTCCCTGTTGCTCTGTTCTTTTGGTAGTGATGATGTTGATTTCTACCTTTTCTTATTTTTATTCAGTCCTGACAATATAGAATCTGTAGGCCTTTGTTTTTTTGAAGGTGTTTATGAGAATTAGGAGCCAAACATCAACTCTGCTGAGGGCTTACTCTACCCATAACTTTCTGCTCTCCTTTGCTAGCCAGCTCTGCTGTGTGTGAGCATAAGGTCATAGATTCAGGGTCCCATTCCAGGGGAAAATGGACTTTGCTGAGATCTTCCTCATTGAGTTAACAGGTCACTTCACTAACTGTGGATTCCTGCAAACTACTCTCATGAAATAGGAAAGCTACAGAAAATATACACATCCTCTGATGCCGGCCACAGCAGCCATGTATTAGGAGGAAGAAGGATCTTTACCATTTAAATAGTACCTTACAATTTATAAACCACATTCACATCCTTTCTCTCTCTTGATTCTTAACAGAACTTGTGAAATCAACCAGACAAACATTAGCCTCCCCAATTTAGAGAGGAGAGGATCAAGTGCTAATAAATAAAATAAAGGGTAAACAATGGCAAAGCCAGAGTCTTAAGATTAGAAACCAGTTCTATTGATTCCAGGTCCAGTATTCTTGTAACTCCCATCTAACCTTATATATAATATAATATTACATCATAATCCATGACCTAATGTTACTTAGTCATTTGTTGACATTTTAAAATTTCAGGGTTTTCTGTAAGTCAGGGTTAATGATCGTTGGTCATTACTTTAGTATAATCCATCTGGGTCTCTGCTTTCTTTATTTAAAAAAAATAAAGGAATGGCATTAAATTCTGTGTTGCTTTAAGTTCTAACATCTGTGGGTCCTTGTGTCAGTGACCACTGAATCCATGGAATTACCCAAAAATGTTACCTAAAGTGTTCACTCTGCAGCATCAGCCCCCAGGATGATAGTGGTTTTAGGTAAAAATGGTTGCTATGGTCAAAGAAGTGAGGGGAAGGCCGATTATTCCAGATGAAACAGGTTGCTCTGCACCAACCCTTCTCAGAGCCTTAAGATGCAAATCTACAAGGGGAAGGGGGCCATGGATGTACAACATTCCTCTAAGTTGGTCCTAGACATGGATCTCATGGAATTCGTATTCCACGGAGCCCATTCTGGTAAACACTGGGACATTCTCTGATGACCCCACTGCTTTCTCCAAGCAACAACATGAATTCCAAGGGAAATATTTTACAACCACCGTAGCTCACCCCATGCCCCCCGAACCCCATGCTGGTGCTGCACCTGCTGGCTCAGGGAAGGTGGTCATGCAAGCCTGGTACCACCTGCACTGAGCAACACAGAGGCACAATCTGGGTCACTTCAGCCGTGGAAGTCTTTATGCTGGAAAGAAAAAAAAACAACAACCCATAATCCATCTGAAAACAAGGACTTCCACATGTCACCTGAATATAGGATTAGAGGCAGCCCCTTTTATTATCTTGGAAAGTTCCTGCCCTTTCCTTTCCCTGAGATCAGGAACCCATCATTCCCTTGTTACAGGAGAAGAAAGAGGCTGCTCCAGTGTTTCCCATTCTGCCTATTGTCATGCTGACTCCATGGTTCCTCCAACATCCCTCCTCTTTGGAAAAAGGAATTCTAGACTATCAGAGAAGTTCCTGGAGGTGTGGCAGACCACAGGGGGCTTCATCCAGTCTGCAGCCTCTCTCAATTCCACTCTTCCCCTTCAGCATCCCTTCCACAGACTCTGGAGTGAGGTGCTCACTTTCTCAGAGGTGCCCGGCTCCATGTTTTAACAGTTTATATTATTTGAAAGTTCTGAACCACACTCTCTTAGGGGAACTTACTCCTATGGTTGGCTCTAAACAAGTGTGACCCTGCGTGCGTAAGCATGGAAGGCATCTATGACAGGTTGATAGACTCTCCGTGTCTTAAGTCCATATCTTAAAAGCCCCATGAGGAGCATATACTTCCATTCTCAAACCCAGCATATCTTGTGAATTAACTTTCAATCATCTCTTTCAGTCTCCTTTGCTCTAAAAGGATAGTGTTTGTGGTACCAAAGAAATTATTTACCTATTTGATGGAGATCCTGCACTCAGAGTTTAGGTTTTCTGCCCTTGGTTTAGATCAGCAAATGACATCTTAAAGTTCAGTGTAATGTTTCTGCTTTTGACCTCAGCCACACTCATGCTTGGCTGAAAATTGCTAGCTGTATGATGATAGACTGAGACAAATTATCCTTAGTTCTAGAATGACATGAAACTTTCTAGTACTGGACTATGTAAAGGAAACTTCAGGCTGAAAGAAGGCATATAGGCAAACAGACATTTTAAATGGCCTTGGAACTTCTGTTTTATTTGCAAAAAGTCAGTCTGATTCTCCCCTTGACTTGGGTAGATGTTATGCAGTCTTTATCAACCATCTAGTTAGTATTTGGAGATTTTATATGAATATTTCACTTCATTATTGTATTTATTCCCATAACAGTCATTTCAGGTCTGATACAATTGTATCAGATACACTGATGCTTCCGAGGCTGTGGTTATGGCTAACGTTTTAGTCTTTTGTTCTATTACTAGAATCCTGGACTACAATTCAGAAGTCATGGGTTCTAACACCTGTGTGGCCTTAGGCAAGCCACTTTTTCTCTTTAGCCCTCAGTTTCTCCATCTGTAACATGGAAGAGGTGTAGAGTGAACTAGATGAGCTCCAGGAACCCTAATCCTGTTCAGCTTCTTGCAACTCCTTGTCTTTGTTGACAGTGTGAACAGAGAGGGATTAGAAGCAGGGGGACCGAGGAAGGCAAACTTTTCCCCACTCTTCGACACACTCAGGGTAAGTGACAAATACTATCTTATTATCTTTCCATCTAAGAGGACAACATGCCCATAACCATTAATTACACCTGGCCCAATGATGATTATTTTTAAATATAGAAATCCTGCTTGGTTCTAGTAAAGAAATTTTTGAGAGAAAGTTCAATTGAAACCACTAATGCCTGCCTAAGATGGTATGTGGAACATTGTGGGGGTGGGGAGCAATAAGCCAGACAGTTCATCTTAGGGGTAACCTCTTTGGTTTATGTAAAATATATGAGTCAAAGCAAATTCATTCTTGTAGGCTGCCATGCCTGAAAGAGGATGAAGGCTCACTCAAAAGAGACTGAGCCCTTCAGACGAATCTATCAGCTATGTTTCTCTGCTGTATGTTGCAATGTATAATTTCCAGAGGAAAGATCGTTTTCAAACCACATAAATGATGATGTTTTTGGAAAAAAAAAAAACAACACCAAGGAAAACCCAGCTCTCCTAAATGTAAAGATTTTGATATGAACTTGCCTATTGTTTGTATTTCACACCCACGGTCTTGATGCCTATTATCTCTGAAATCATTTCAGTTTCCAAAAATCATTTGAAACACTCCTACACCCGGGGCTTTTGATAAACAGTCCAGCTTCTGCAGAGAGAAACTCTGTGTGTGTGTGTGTGTGTGTGTGTGTGTGTGTGTGTGTGTGTGTGTGTTTGAGAGACAGAGAAAGACGCGTTGTGAGCTGCGGGGGAGAGGGAGGGAAAGCGAGAGTGCACTTGTGAGCCACGCAGCATGGATGCCTGCAAAGACCTGAAGAGGTTTTACTTTAGTTGACAAAGAAATCCTACGAGCCTGGGTCTTCCCTCCATGCATCTTTTTTGGAGACCCCAGAGAAACTTTGGGTAATTTCATCCTGATGCTAAGAATAAAACAACAATTAATACTTTTGAGCATTGACAATGTCCCAGGAACTTTGCTTAGAGCTTTAATACATATGAATTCACATATTACTCACTAGTCTATGAGGTTGATACTATTATTATCCTATTCTACAGATGAAAAAACTGATCACAGAGAAGTAGTTCCCCAGTCTCTGGCTCACTAACACTGAATTAAAATCCCACCTGGCCACTTTCAAGACTAAGGATGCCACTTCCTCGAGGAAGTACTTTCAGTAACATGGAATCTCACTGTCCTCTGAACAGCCCAGAGATTTCTCATGGCATTGAAGCCACTGTCTTTAACAGTAATCTGTGCACATGCCAAATCATCACTGTAATACCGTAACTTCCTTATGATCAGTGTGGTATTAAAATTATCTCTGTTTTCCCACAGCCATAGCAAAGTGCCTGGCACTGCATAGGCACTTAGGAAATACCAGTTGAGTAAATGAATGAAGAAACCCACATTTCAGACTGGACTTGTCACCATTATTTTAGAAAAATCAGTGCAGTCATATCTCCAGGGTCAAAGTCAGCTGAATCTTGAGACAGCTATCTATGACTTTTTAGCCCTCTGGTCTTTTCCTTTGAATTCATCTACACCTTGATTATGGTATGTGCCCTGTCCTTCTGGCCTAGAAATTGGTTTCAAGAGAAATACTGTAATGAGAGAGAGAAAGCTTAAGTCTCTTAAGTTCTGAAGTCTGTTGTCCTCTCCATTGCTGAACCTGAAATTAACTTCATAAAGCTAAACTGATATAGTTTATCTTAGCTTTCGAGGAGTTCAACATCCTTTTATAATCAGCGCAGGAACCTATGAGAACACAGGCCAGACCTCATCCCCAAAGGATAGCAAGGCCATATAGAAAAACTGGATAATGGTATCATCTTATAAGGATCTCATTAAAATAGATAATCCCCCAAGGGTTACCTACTTTAACCTTCTCATTTGGCAAATGGGGATAATGTGGCTCAGAGAGAAGAAATGAGCTGCCAAAGGTGATAGACCAACTTAATAAAAAAAGTGGGGATAGACTCAGGACAGGTAACTCCTTTCCTTATTATATTTTGGTAGTCTTCATGACTAGGTTACAGGTCAGTGATTCCTAAAACAAAGTCTATCTGGTTACATCTGGAGTAAAAGTTTGATTTGAGTTTGAGAAAGTCCTCAGGCTTAGGCAAGACCAATCCTGAGGGACTAGATGACAGGTGGGGGGTGGAGGGGCTTTATTTTTTTATCATATACTTAACATTTGTACCTACCAAACCATGGCAGGAAAAATTAGTTGGTTGGCGTCAAAAGAGCATGAGTCACTGTTCTCAGCAACAATAAATCCAATTGCTGGCACAGAATGGATCAAATGCAAAATGACAGCTGAGATTGGAGCATGTTGGCCTCCCTCCATCCAGGGTTCTTCAGTCAAAGGCCATGCTGGTAGAAAATGTTACATTGTCCTCACAATGGTAGTCAAGGGTTTTAAAGTTGTTATGTTCTCTTGATGTTGCCAGTGGCTAAAAAGCCAGCAAAAGTGAACGGTGCCTGAACAGATGGCAATGACAAGCGGTGAAATCCCAGCTTTGTTCCCGACCTTGTCCATGACTTCAGACATGCCACAGGCCTCTGTGGGCTGCATTTCACCCATCTGAAAATTGATGGGGTAGGCCAGGGGACGTGCAGGGTCACCTCCTAGGATTCCTAGGATTCACTGGGTCTATGAATTTATCAATTCCTCCTTCCTCTAGTGTAGTTTTGTGAGTCCTCAGGGACGCAGCAGCTCAGAAACTTATCATTTTAGTTAACAGTCTTGACAGCATCAAGTAAAGTCCATCTGGGGCTGGAAAAGCCACCAGTCATAGAGTCAGAAGAAATTCTGAACTCTACACATAGGTGATCTTGAACAGCTTCAGTTCCCTTTCTGAACCTTCAATTGTTCCTCTGAAAAGTCTGAGTAATAATATCTGTTTCACAGAGCTGTCCTGTGGGTCAGATGAGATTATGGATGCCAAAGTGATTGTAACCTGAAAAGCACAAGGGGTTGTGTGGGTGAGGATGAGGATGAAGATGTAGGTGAAGAGTTAAGAACCGTTTTTGATTTTCCATAAAGATACAAATGAGCTACAGGTTCAGGGACAGCAGATGGGGGAGGGAGGGAGATGTTCCCTCTGGTGCTTTGCTCTGTCCCTGAGAACTACACCAGAGGGTCCTGACAGCCCTGCTCCTGTCTTGAAGTCCCATAGGTAGTATCCCCTTGTCTTACATCTTACACTTCCCCCACCCTCCTCACTGTAGACCCAGCTGGCTGTCAAATCAAAACCCTGGCACAGATAGCTCACCCTCACTTCTTTAACCTTCTAGACCATCTAAAAGAAAACAGCAGAGGCGCTCCCTCCACCCACGCATTTCCCTTTGTTTTGAGGGCCATGGCAGCCCGGCCTTGTGGCAGTTAGACCTCTGGGCCAGAAAAGCTGCTCCATCTCCACGTCCCCTCTGGCTACCAGAAGTCTGGGTGTTGAGCAGGTAATCTGGCATTTTTTCCCCACGGTAAAGCATGATGATATCTGATAGGAATGTCACATAAGGTAGAAAATATGGCTTTTCACATGGCTCCATAGGCTTATGGAGCTGCAAAAGACATTAGGAACTACTGGTATAAACCCTTGTTGTTTACAGATGTACAAACTGAGCCCTAGAAAAGAGAAGCAACAATGAGTGCCATTTAGAAGTAGAGCCAGAAAGATCTTTAAAGAACATCTAGGCCAAAGTCACCATCGGACAGATGAGAAAACTGAGGCCCAGCAATGTTAATTAACCTCTTCCTGAGTTAAAGACCTGTACTGAAACCCGTAACATCTGATTTGAATTTCAGTCTCATTTCATAAGACCGTATATACAGTACATAGTGTGGAAACTGTGCACATGAAATCCAGATCCTGAGGATATGTAGATAAAATAACAGGTTATTATAGTAATGTGAATTTGGGGAAAAAATACATTTATATCTGTATTTAAGAATTCCCATTTTGCTCTATAAGAGACACATACTATACTCCTGTGTATAGGACATGATGAAGAGCATAATTCAATTTGTGGTAGAGGTTTAGATGGGTATAGGCATAAAATAACTACAAAGAGTTACTTTAATACCAACCCTGAAGCTCAGAGAAGCTCTGTAAAAGTCAATTTTCTATCATTGGAAAACAGCTTATCTGTGATGGTACAAAGCTAGGCCCTACTGGGTAAAATTTAAGCTTAGAAACTGAGGAGTCTATGTGTGTCTTGGACCCAAAGCCTATTACTTACTGAAATATTATCCAGCTTTGGGGCCAGAAGAGTGGTGTGCTGGTAAATATTTAACAACTGGTTCTAAAGGGAAGAAGTGTAGTAGGAGGAAGCCTTCATTTGTTGTGTTTTCCAATATCCTCACTGTGAATATTCCCACCATGGCTACTTTCAAACTACCAGTGCAACATCACTGAACATGGAATTCGGAAGAGATGCAAAGCAGCATGCCAGTATATAATACTCCTGACATATAGTTACAAGAAATATTAATAACCTCAAGAGCATACGTGATAACAAAGTGTCATGAAATGAATAGGAAGTGGTGAGTCTTGAGTATTTATCGCCATTGTTTTTAATATAATGTGTATGCTTCGGTGATTTAATTTTTAACAATGGCTGTTTTTTCAACTAGTTCTCAAAATTCCTGATAATTTAAGAATCAGCTCTTACAAGCTGTAACAAGTTGGCTCCCAGCAAATCACTGGGTCAGACAGATCTGAGTTTGAATCCTGACCCATCGTTCCACCAGCGACGTGATGTTGGGTGGGGTTTTGAACTTCTCTGAGCTTTAGTTTCTCAGCTGTGGAAGGTGACACACAGCAGTGACTTCATGGGTTTATTGGTGATGCTTAAATGAGATAATGCTTAGCACAGAACTATACATAGTACATGTTCAACAAATCACCATTATTGCATTCAAAAACCAGATTAATTCACTCAAGAAACATTTTGCTAGGATGTATTTTGTAGGTGCTTCCTCCTCCTTTCCAGTATTAGGAACTATGGGGGTACAGAGGACCTCAAACGCTCTTGCCCTGCCCTGGAAGAGTTCATGGTCTAGCAGAAGAGGATATAAGATAGGAACACCAGGAGGTGTAATACAGAGCAAGCTATGATCAGTTCATAAAAAAAAAAAAAACCTTGGGAAGGGCAGGAGAGGGAGAGAAGGAAGGATTCACAAAGCTGACTGGGCCACATATTTCAGAATAGACTTGGATTTGCATCCCGGGAAGAGTGAATAAAGGGAGCAAAGGCACAGATAAAGGACCACAGAGGAGCAGGCACATGAGATTTGGTGGGACAAAGACCACAGAGGGTGCTGAGGGGACTGTTGGGAAAGAGGCACTTTCCAGGTCATGCAAGCCTTGAATGCTGAGCAATTTGCCTGATGCTCTCTTATGTAATGATGAGCTAGGAAAATGTTTTCCTCTGATCAGTGACACAAACCAGATTTTTGATTACCTATCATACTATTTTAAATATTTGTTCATTGACTAGATCTTAATAATTGAATGAACTGTTCTTTAACAGGAATAGTTAAGAGTTAACTAGATAGTGAAATACACTTTTCAATTATGTAAATTTTCCCTTTGGGGGGAAAAAACATCCTGGGTTCAGGGATAGAAAGTGGAATTATAATTCCAAGTTGTAAACAAAGTCATTATTTAAAGCCTTTGATAAATATGAGGTGGGCTCAAGCCAGTAGCAATATTTCATGACTTTTGAATTGTCTACTGAATTCCTCTTGCATTATGCTTCACATAAAAAAAGTCATATGACCTACATCTTTATCTGCTCCAGTCTTAAGCTTCTATATATAGGCTTCAGTTATGAATGTTTTTTCCTATGAAAAGGTCAGACCTTGCACATGTAACATTAATGCAAAGCCTTGCTTATTAAAAAGCAGGCAGGCGAGTTTGTAAAAAGTTTGTAAAAGAATATTACTGATGTGGGGAAAAGCTTGGCAGTTGCTGGCAAAGAAATGGCCTCCAAACTTTCTCGGAGAGATGGGGAAGCCTCTCTCGTGATCACAGAAGAATTTTCCTTCTGGCTATAGCACCCTGTAGCTGTCTGCGCACACACTGACAGAACGAGGCTGGGGCACTCCCACCCCCAGCTGTCTCCGGCATGCCGGTGCACATACTCGCCTCTCTCAGAGAGACACCAGGCTCTGGTAACTCCTCCTCCACACCTCAACCCCCCATGGAACATCTGGAGGTGGAGCTGGGGAAGGTACCTCGGCCAGATAAATGCAAACCCAATTTGGGGTTTCCGGTCGTATGCAGAGTGCAGCAGCCACCCTTGGCCAACATTGCAACACCAGAAAGAACTTGGGGAGAGTTGAACTCTTACTTTTAAGCCAAAAGTTCACAGGTTCAAATACCCTTCTAATGTCAGCTGCTCCCTAGGCTAACCTTTGAGTCTGGAAGTTCTGAAAAGATCTAGCTGCATCAGGCAAAGAGGCCTGCCAATTCCATTCGGATCATTTGTCAACAATGCCTAACTCTTTCCCAGACTGAAATTACTTAATAATTATGTGAACTAGATGTGATACTCCCTTTCTTCAACAAATATGAAATTGAAGTTCAAAGAGGTTAAAGGACTTGCCCAGGTTCACTCAACAAGTCAGGCTTCTGTTTATTTGACATGTGGCCAAGGAATCAGTACTGGGCTAGGCAGTAGATATCTTTGAACCCATTCTCCATTAGGTGATATCTACTTGCTAAGACAAGCCTCACTGGGAACCTTGCAGAACAGGGATGGCCCAGTCATACTGAGTAAAGTATTGAGGGTCAGAAGAACTTTATGGTTTTAGATCATATAATTGCAGAGACTTACTCATTTATTTGTTCAATAAATATAAATTAGGAATATACCAGGCTTATTCTAGGCACTTACTCTAGACACTGTGTTGGGTCTAGATACAGTGTTTTGGACAAAAACAGACTCTCCTGACCTCATGCAGCTTAGACTGGTGGATTCCTATGCATATACGGCAGATTATTTATATACTTTTTCTTTGCTTACCCCTTCATTTGCCCCCTACAGTTTGAGCCCCTGCAACAGGAGCCATGTCTAATCCATTTGTGAATCTCACTGCCTGTACCCAGCAGGGATAGGGTTGCAGGTATGATCTGTGAGGTTTCTCTAGACATTCATTTAAAGTAGGGGCTTCTTAAAAGAAATTAGAGTTGTGATTCATTTTGGGTATTTCATCTATTTCTTGACTAACAGTGATTCCTGCAGCCCCACTCTTGGTCTTTAGCTAAAGAAGCCATACAGACAGTAGCTCCTTCTTACCTTCCACCTTCCAAGCACCATGTCTCACCCACCTGGCTGGATTTCCTTCCCCTAATCTAGCTAAGTCTAGAGGCCAAATCCAGCCCCCTTAGATCCCCACAAAGTTCCCTTCTGACAACTAGGATAGGTTTGAGGCCTGTGGTGGTTACCCATATGGTGATACTGAGATAATGACATTCTTAGATTTGAATGAAACGGTGCTGAGAACTTGTAGAAAATAATAAGAAAATAAAAAAGCAAAGACTCATTCCAACAATAAGAACTGTCCATGGATAGTGAGCTGATTGGATGGGATGAAGATTCCCCATCACTGGAGGGATCTATCAGAAACAAGGCCACCAGCCTGACAATGAAGTGGGGAGAGTAAACATGGGATGGGGACACATCACTTCCAAGACCCCTTCAGTCCAATCTTCTGAGACCACCTCCCAGCTCTGCACCATTTTGAGTATCAGTGATGTAACTAAATCCCTGAAATTTCATCCCCTCTTTTCCCTGATAAGGGTTCCAACTTGAAAAATTAACTTTCATCTAACTTCTTCTTTACCAGTCCACAGATGATGGTTATAGTGCTAGTCTAAGATGAATAGCTTTCTTCTAATACATTAGTTTATCTCCCTTAAAGTTCCACTTTTGATGTATTGCTCACCTGCTTGAAAGCCCTTCTTAGTTCCCTATCAACTCCAGGCTAAACCCAAATCACTTTAAGCCTGGCACTCAAAATCCTTCACCATCAGGCTCTGTCTCTCCTTTCCAGCCTCACCCTGAACTACTCTTTATCCAGCACCTACTTCCCCAGTCTGTTAAGTGCAGAGTCCCTGGAACATTCCTCATCTTTTCCATGCACACATTTTTCTTTACATTATTCCAATACCAATCATATTTGTGGTATCTATTTCATTATTCCTTGGAGCACTTCCTTATTTGCTTATGCTTCTGTGTCTTCATCATCATGTGTCCAGTGCCCAGTCTAGCTCTCAGGCCACGTCCATCGGCTGGAATTAACTTGGATTAGAAAACACTTTTCCATGCAGGGGAGCAGAAGGGCACGTTGGCTAAGAGCACAGATTCGGCAGCCAACCTCCCTTGGTGTGAGCCCTGGTTTTGCCACTTCCTCTTGGGGTGACCTGGTCAATTTCTTCACCTCCCAGGGACTCAGTTTTCTTTTCTCAAGTGCAGAATGGGACAAACAATATCCTCTACGTCATGTCATGAGGCTTAGATGAGTTTTTAATGAAGTGCTTACCTCAGCGCCTGGCACACACCTACCCACTTAGGTGGTGCCTATTTATTCTTTAAGGCGCCCTTTTATTTCTCTCTCTTTCATGAATTTTAATTCTATTTTCCATGTATAAAGCACTTCAGAGTTTACAAAGATCTTTCATATGTGTTTTCACATTTAATCATCACAGTAGTTTGGAGGTAGGTGTTGCCATCCCCGGAGAGTTTTGGTGACACAGGTAAAAGCAGGGGGAGGGTGACTGTGGCAGGAACTCAGAAATTCCGGTTCTCTGTCCCGAGTGTATTTGGCTACGTGTTGCTCCAGCATGTCACACAGCATGTCAGTGTGGACCATCTGGCTGCAGCGCCATGCAGCACGTTGCCAGATGTTCCCCATCCCAGCCCAGGGGAAGGGGCCGCGGAAGCCCAGGGCCAGGGCTGCCTGATGCTCTGCCCACACGCACCTCTCCTTATTCCCGGACCAGGCCTTGTCCCACCGCAGTCTCAAGCAGGGGGGCTTCACTGGCGTCAGGCACTCCCCAGAGGCTTTGTGGCCTCATTTCACCCCTGCTGCAGATCATTCTGTGATCTCTGCTGCAGCTCTATATGCAAACTTTCATGCTGTGGGATGCCAAGTAATGTAACAGATCAGAACACTCAAGTTAGAAGGGATCTTGGAGACCACTAAGTCTGATCTCCCAAAGCCATTTTATAAATAAGAACACTGAGTTCCAGGAAAGGAAATTACTTGTCCAAAGACACCACTAGTTCATATGCTTCTCAAGGCAAGACCACATTCTATCACTGGAGACATAAAGACAAGACACCTGCTTCAGGAAACACACCGTCTAGTAAACTATGTCCTACTCACCGTATTATCTCAAATAGCTAACCCAGTGCCTAACACACACATGTTGGGTGCCCTGTGAATGTTTTCTGAGTAAATGAACAAGTAAACAAAGGAATGTCACTGACCAGTAACTAGCTAAGCTGGCCCTAGACCCTGGGCTCCAGATTACCAAGCTGGAGCTCCCACTGCTCACACTTTCTGTCTCCTCCATTCACACTCACTTCATAGGAAGGTTTGAGAAACAGCTCATAAACATGACCGAAAGCTATTGTAAATAGTCAAAGTCCAACATGCTTGTTTATGTTCACAAGTGGGTTCCCAGTCCTCTCACAGAAGAGTTTGCTCTCTCATCTTTCCTGAAGTGATGAAAGCTAAACAGAAAAGCAGAGCTTCAGCAGAAGACCAACAGTGATGGCCCCAGGACCTGCCTTGCAGGATGCCACTGCGGTCTCAAATGTTCCTGTTTCTTTGCTGTACAAAGAGAAACAGAACATTATGCATGTTGGTTCATCATAGATACTTTAACATATTCTGAACGTTTACTGATTTCACTCTTGCCATAGAGTATCCAAGCTGGACGGTGCCTTGGAGATAATCAGGCTTAATAATCCCTTTATGGGATAGACAGAAACCAAGAGTCAGAGGAGGAAATTGGGTGGCTCATAGTCACACAGCATGTCATCAGCTCAGACTAACCTAGAACCCAGGCTTCCTGGCTCCAGTTAAGAAAGTCTTTCCCTGGGCCATGCTGTTCCACTTGGCGTTCAGGTGGTGGCAGACCGCCCAAGCACAAGCTTCCCAAGATCCCAGGGCCTGGATGACTTACCTTTTCCTCTTGCACCGCTGGCACAGTGTTTGGTGCTTCATGGAAACTCCTTCCCTGCTCAGCCCTGCGGAGTTCTCAAAGAGCTTTCCTGTTCATCAGAGTCTCCTGTTACAGATCGGGAAGCTGCAGGTGACCCAATGGAGCAAAGGGCTCATGGCCTTGAAAAAACGTTAGCAGAGCTTGAACCTCAGTCTTCTGACAGTCGGTCCATGCCCTTCTTTTACACTGCATAACAATCTAGTACCTGTCTAATGACCAAGTGAAGGGATGATGGTGGGAAGGATGCCTGGGTGAATGACAGACTGACAAACATCATCAATCAGTCGCCTCTGGGAAACAGACTTTTAAAAAATAAGCAACTCCGGACCCTCCTTGTGCTTGGACCCACGAGGACCTGCTTCAGTTCTCTCACCTTTGGTCTCCCTTCCCCAACACTTCCCATGTGTGTTTAAGGGAAGAGGACAAATGAACAACACCAAACATCTGTATTTTTTATGGGGTCAATTTCTCTGATGCTTGTTATATCCAATGTGGATGTTTCCAAAAAAAAGCACAGAGAAAGACATTTAAACCGCCCAAATATCACCGTCTAGAGATTACTAGTAGTTAGTAATTTGGTGGACATCCATTCTTTTTTAGTCTTTTTGTCAGAATGTATATATAATTTGTTTAATAGATTCATACTGAATAAGCTGCTTAGTAATCTGTTTTTGTCACTTGATAATAAATCGCAAATATCTAGTCAGGTCAGAGTGAATCAAGTGGGAAAATGAGTATAATATTTTGACATTTGACCTGTTGAGATTCCCAAATACTGCTTTCCACTGATGGTTTCAAGGGCCCAACAAGGCCATTTTATTAGGTTTTCAAGCTTTTCTGTCACTAACATGGCCATGTCTAAACCATTGTTAAGGAATGAGTAACTATAGCAGCTTGGAATAACAGGTTTCAATTTGCTAAGTGCTTTTATACACACACACTCACACACACACACACACACACACACACACACACACACACACACACATACACATCATTATTTTAAAGATGAAGAAATTGAGGCCCAGGGAGATTACATGTACATGCCCAGGATTTTTGTTTTGTTTGTTTGTTAACTAGTACCTTCAGAAATCAGATAAGTAAACAAAAGTGAGTCAACGTTCCAAGGAAAGTTTCTTATGGTTGAAGATTAGTAGAAGATTCTATTCACTCACAGGGGAGTGGAGACTCAAACCCATTTTTGATCTTTCATTCCAGAGCACTCTTTCTATCACGCAGCCCTGCCTTCCTGACTTAATTTAGTTCATTTCACAGAACAGAATGCGCGTACATGAAGGCGACCCCCCTCCAGCGGTGTGAGTGGTGACGGTGCATTCTATCGCCCCCACACGTGGGCTGCCTGCCTGTCATGTTAATCAAATAATAATTTGATTGATGTGGGCCACTGGTCAGGACAACCTCTCCTGCTCAGTGAGGCACGGGCCACTGGGCATGGCTGGCTGGAGGGCCAGAGAAAGGTTGTGATTCATTTCTGCCCCAGGCACCCACCTGGCCGGCCTGGTGCAGGACTATGGGAGCAGGAGAAAGTGAGAGGCTGCAGGCTCCCTGCCTGTGAGCTGGGCCTTGGGAGTAATAGTGAGAAGAGGGGTGAGAGAAGCAGCTGCTGAGGTTGATATTTATATAATGACTCTCTGTGTTTGAGGCAGGAAATGAAACCGAGGTTCTGCTGAGACACTTTCCTTCCCCCACACCGCTGCCCATGGGTGGCTCCAAAGGGGTGCCATGGGGGGGAGCCTGGGTTAGGTTCCAGGCTCCAGGCTCCAGGGTCATCACTGGGGTGTCACAGCCAAGGCTTTGCAGACTGCATCCCAGAGACTCCCCTCACAATGCTCTCCCAGCCTCGGCCTTTCTTCTTCCTCTCCATCTAGTTCCCCTTCAAGATGGGGAGAGCCCTGCCATTCCCCTACAGCTTGGCAGGAATGCTGTAAGGGAACATGAGATAACGTCTGTAGAACACAGGGTCAGTCATGCATCTTTGCAGAATTAGCATTAGGCCCTCTGTTACATTTCTATGACCATTCCCAACACCATCACCCGTGGTTTCTGTGGACGGCTGTTCGCTGACTTTTCTACCTGCTTTGAGCACACTTTCCGCCCCTCTCTTCTCCTTTCCTTTCAAGCATCAGTTATAATTTCAGACTGTCTCAGGCTTCAGAGCACATATCCCCATCAGTGCTCATCTTCCTTCTTTTAAGCCCAGGCTTAGGAATTCGATTCTTACCTCTCTACCACAGAAGGGTATTTTAATATGGGTGGTGTACTGCCTAGAGAGGCCTTCCTATTCTGCTTCCCCCCTTAGTATGGGAAGCTGTTTGACTCATGCAGTGTTCACAGCCAAAAAGGACTTTAAAAAGCATCTACCCCCCCTCACTTCTCAACAAAGGCAGGACCATGAGCGGCGGCATTGAGGAGCTTGGTAGAACTTCAGAATCTGAGGCCCCACTCCAAACTGAATCAGAATCTGCATTTTAGCAAGATTTCTAGATGATTCATGTACATGTGACACTTCGAGAAACACTGCCTTAGCTCAACATGCTCGTTAGCTGGTGGAGGAGGTAAGGACTCAAAGAGGGAGCTAGACCTGCCCAAAGTCACATTAAGAGAGTGTCATTAGGATGGAACTTAGTGGGCTGTCTAGTTCAAGACCCATTTCTCTTCATGAGGCCCTAATGGACATACAGCTCCAATGCCAGCACGATGAAGCACACAGGGCAATCTCTCTCCTTTTTTGTTAATTTTTTACTCTAAATTTCATTTATGGGTATTTTTGTCATTTACTTGACTATTAGAAAATTAATACAAATTCCCTCTTTCAAGGTCTTGTCTGGTCTAAGTTGCCAATCTAGTGGCTGGGTTCCACAGAGACCAGTGTGTTTAATTAGGCATGTTCACCCAGGGTTTATTTGAAAGGGAGCTTCTAAGTGCTGGGAAAGGGAGATGTGTTATCATGTATTTCAGCCACCCCAGTCTTGCCCCTCAAGCATCTTGCCAGGAAGAACTATGAGTGACAGCATATTTTGAATCACAAAATGACAAAACTAGAAGGGACATTAGAGATCATCTCATGCAGCCCCTTCAGGTCTTTGATGGGGACACTGAGCCACAGAGGGAAAGAGCTTGCTCAGGCTTACCCAAAAAGTGAGCACACATGAGACAAAAGTTCAGAGCTCTTGCCTCTCGTCGGGGCTCTATGGTGAGTAGTTCAACCCCTGCTCTGCTATCCACTATAGATTTGAATGGACAAACTCTATAAATAATGCCAAATGGCATTTACCCCAGAATTCTGAAGTAAGTCATGGGTAGAATTGTGGAGCTATCATCCAGAATGAACAGCCTCTCGTCAAAAATGGCCACTGAGCCAGAGGTAATGTCACACTGTTAATGGGATTTCCACCCACTTGAGGGCTACCTGGGATTTACAAGCTCTTAAAGCTCACTGCCATGTGTGGAGTCGATAATAAGGAGTGAGAACATGGAAATGTGATTAACATAAACTATTATGGGGAAAAAACGAAATGAATTTAACAAACCAATGTTCTCTAAGAGACTGGGGCTGGGGTCTAGGTAAGGGACTATTGAAACACAATGTTTTCAATTTTCGTAGATTAAAGATATCTGTGACTGGATAATTACATCAAAGAGCAACCTCTCTGAATAGAAAACATTAACAAAGAGATCTCCAGAAACCAGAAATCCCCCTGAATTGGGTTTTACTTCACATTTTAATAAAAGACATGGGAGAAGGAATACAAAGTAGTAAAGCCTCCACTTCTGTAAATGTGGCTGAACATTTCTAGTCAATATGATGCCTCACTTTCAGGCTGCCTTCACGGTTTGACCACTAGTATCCCACTGGACGCTCAAGGCATTCCCGGGAGGCAAGCAGAGAGAGGTCTGTCATTTCCATCTGAGGTGAGGACCCCAAGCCTCCGGTGAATGATGTCTTTCCAAGGCTTTCGTCACTTCAATCCCAGCTGGAATCCAAATTTGGTGTTCCTGCTACTACACAATGTTGGTTTGGGGTAAAGAAATACCATAACAAACAATAATTTATTTGCACATCTCTTTAGAAGGTACAAAGCATCTAAACAACTCTGTGACTTGGGGAGGAACACAGCTAATTGTTGAGAATCTGCTGTGTGTGGCCAGAGCTACATGAAGTGCCCAAATGGTTGTCTCATTGAATTATGACAATGAGTCTCTGGGGAGGGTGTTGTTTTTCTCTATCTGCATATTAGGAAACTGAGCAAGGTTAAGCAACTTGTCCATGGTCACAAAGCCAGAAATTGATGGTGCTAGAATTTAAATCCTAGATCTATTTGAGTTCAAAGCACATGATTCCAGGTCAAGAATTTCTATTATCTCAGTGTTACAGCTGAGGAAATAAACTTAGAGATGTTAATGAACCAAAATTGTAGAGCTAATAAATCATAGAGAAAGGACAAAAAGGGAGTCCCCTGACTTAAAATCCTGGGGCATAAAGATCTCAGGAGAACAAGAAAAAAATATATACCATCTGACCTTCAGTTTGGGCAAATATAAAGTAGAGCTCTTAAATAAAATATACCCCAATTTCTATTTATAAAACAATGGACTCTAACACACCACAACTCGGGAAATGTGTTTAAGAGTATTTCATTTCACTTTCACAACCAGGTGGAACATAGATTCTGTACCAGGTACTTGCAGGCCCCTTTCATGGATCATCTCTTTCTTCTCTCAACATTTTTTTGAAGCACTGTTTTCCCCATTTTACAAAGGAAAATTCGTGACTTGTCACACAGTCGTAACTGGAGGGGAAGAAACTGAGATCAGCTCTGACAAGTCTGAACTCCAGTAGCTATTGAAGCTGAGACACTCACAGGCATGTTGGGTCTCATCAGGAAGAGAATGGCAACCAAATAGGAAGGCATTACCCCAGGCTCAAATGAAAGCAGTGTGTGGGCTCAGGAAACATTGGCGGTTCTATTCACGGACCTTCAAGAAAAATTCAGTGGAGCTGGGAAGGTGGGGGCAGGACAGAGAATTATTCAAATCCCCAATACGAGGGAACTTGAGACAGACAACAAAATTAGATTTTCTCAGTCAAAAAAGAGAAGACTCAGAAGGGATATGACAATGCTTGATAGAATGGGTCTATGTACTTAACCAGCAAATCTCAGAAAAACAGAAATATCTCAAACTCCCCTTACCCCAAACTTTGCAAGAGTTAAATTTAGATGAAATAAAAATAGTAGATAGTAAACTTAATGAGCCCAAGAAAAGGTAAATGGCTGGGAGCACAGATGCACAAATAGGGTTAAGAAGTGATTATTTAAATGCCATAAATATTCATAAATTCCACATGAGTTTATTAGAGATGTATGAGAACTTAGAAGTCACCTGGTCCAACCTAATGCCACATGGGCATCTACTTGGTCACCTCCAATGGCAAAGAGCTCACTCTCTCCCCAGACATGTTATTCCAGCTGTTGACAGCTCTACATGTCAAAAACTGGGCATATAGCTATAGGTACCCCTATAGGATATCTACCTTTCTTAGGTTTAAACAAAACTTATCCCTGTTTACTAAATTCATTTTGGTTCTATCTTTGTCTTTGAGATTTCATGCAACAAATCTGAAGTGTCTTCCTCTTTACATCCTTCCAGGCAGTTATTCACAGCTCTTACTCCTAGTTGTTACAGTCAATGTCATGAACAAACTTCATATTTAGCCATCAGCTGTTCAGGGGAACCTTCAAAATTCTATAAGAAGAGTATAATGTGGTATTTCCAGCTGTGAGGGCTAATGGAACAAGTATTGGACTAGGAATCAAGAGATCTAAATTCTAGTCAGGTCCTGTGACTTTTTATTCTGAAGTTCATATCACTGCATCTGCCACTGATTAGCAGATCGATCGTAAAGGGCAGGGACCTCACACTTCTGGACCACAGTTCTATTTATCTATCCTCTATTCATCTACCAATCTATTTATCTATTTAATCTTTTAACACATTCCTCTTTCCTTAGCCTGCAGAACCATTTTCCAATTGCCTTTTGGATATCTTTACTTTCATGCCCTGCAGACAATTTATACTTAGTATGTCCAGCACTAAATTCACTCCCTCCCACTCCCCAACATATACTCCTTTTTTCTCTAGATTTATTGAGATATAATTGATATATAAAATTGTATAAATTCAAGGGATTGATTTGATACCCTTATTACAAAATGATCACCACCATAAGCTAACACCTGCATCAGGTCACATAATTACCATTTCTTTTTGTGGTGAAAACACTGAAGTTCTACTTGCCTAGCAACTTTCAAGTATTTAAGACAGTATTTTAATTATTATCACTACCTGTACATCAGATTCTCAGAACTTACTCATAAAATGTTTGTACTGTTTGACCAACATGACCCCTTTTCCCTCACCCTCCAGCCTTGGGAACCACCATTCTAGTCTCCATTTCTTTGAGTATGGCTGTTTTAGCTTCCATGTATCAGTGTGATCATGCAGTACTTATCTTTCTGTGTCTGACTTATTTCACTTAGCATAATGTCTTCAGGGTCCATACATGTTGTCTCAGATGGCAGGATTTCATTTTTTCTCATGACTGAAAAATATCCCACTGTATATTTTATCACATCTTCTTTATCTATTCATCTATTAATGAACACTTGGGATGCTTCCATGTCTTGGCTATTGCGGGTGACGGACCACAGTTCTATTTACTAACTGTAATACAAAGAGGCTGAACAAAATAGTGTTCATTCTCCCTTCTGTCCATGATTCTCTGGCTTAGACTTAGTCAACCAGTAGTGCTTCTGAGATTCAAATTCACTTCTGAAACTCCCCTCAATATATTATTACCAGTCCCTTAAGATGGACTGACTCACGGGGGTGAAATTTCATTGACCACGACCACTGGTTACTAACTGCTCTACCCTCATTCCCTGGGAAAGTAGGTTCATCTAAGGATAGAGCAGATTTCATCAGATTTGTGTTCATTTTCAGCTAAGCTGCTTACTAATAGCCAGAGAAAAGTTAATAAGTAGAAAGCAAGCAACGAATAGAACAATTTGAAATTTAGTTGCGGATCTTGAACCTGATCCACAGGACGAGGACTAGCCAATAGATGTTTAGGGCCAGTGATGCTGGTCTTGTTCCTACACGAATGGGAGTTACATGAGCAAAGGAGTCTCCTGCCTCCTTTGAAACCCTATGAGAACAGTGAAATGTTAGAGGGTCCCTGAGCATTTGTGCTGAAGAAGGTCATGCAGCCAAAGGGCACCGCTGGAGAGCACTTAGGTGTCCAGATATTCCCAAGGTCTCCCGCTGTTTGGCATAACTAAAACTAAAACAACTCTCCCAGGGCCCGGTGTTGTAAGAGTTTTAACTTTATAATTGATTAAAGAGCTACTACATGCCACGCACTGTGCTAAGCTCATAAACACATTTTATCGCATTTAATCTCTATAATAGCTAAGCTCTGAAGGAGCTGGGATTTCGGCTGTCTTGTTCATGATTTTATCTCACTTTCAAGAACGTCACCTGACATGTAAAGGAGCTCAATAACTATCTGTTAAATGAATGTAAACAAACAAATTAATAAGGTAGATGTTATTAATATCCCCATCTTAAAGATGAGGAAATTGAGACTCAAGGAAATAAGCTGATGAAAAAAGATTAGGAAACAGGAGAATGAGCATGTGAGCCCAGGTTTTCTGGTGTCAAGATTTGTGCTCTTCTCAGTAGAGCGTAACTGCCTCTCAGCTTAATCACTTTAAAAATCTAAAATAAATTTGGGGTTAATCTCTTCAAAGCATAAAGTAAAATTTTTGGAACAGGCATAAATTTCTAAAGGCTCATCTTTTTGCCATTCAAATCTTTCAGATATAATTGACAACTATAAATTCTCTACCCAGGAAAACCACAATGAAAAGATATGAAACGTTCCACCTAACTTAAAAAAACAAAAACAAACAGTTTTATACATTTCATGTGAAAGACATATTTCCTTCTGAATAACCTTTGGCTCTGGAAGAATGGTGGCTTGGACCACGAGTGGCTTAAAGACAGAAGCTGACGTGCAGAGAAGAGCTGGTCAGGAGCGCGTGCCAGTGTGTCTGAAGGGCCACCCACGGGCTCTTCACCCCTAGTCTCTCCCTTGCTCATCCCTCTCCCCCATGCCAGTCATGCAAGCTCTAGCACCAGCCCTTCGGTCAGGAGACGTGAGCTCTAGTCCAACAGTCACTGTCGGACAGTCACAGTGGACAAGCCCACGGCCACTCTTGACTATGTTTCCCCACATGAAAAATAGGGGAGTTAGTCACAGGGACACCAAGGCTCCCTCCTCTCTGCCATCCCTTCCTTACGTTATTCTCTCTTTTCTCCCCCGAACAGTGCAGCCACGGGCAGCGCAGCGTGGCTTCGGGGACTCCCCACCACTGCCACGCCAGCGCTTCTCCCCGCCGCTACGCAGCGGCAGCTGCCTGCTCCTGCCCCGCTAGTGCTCTGATTTCCCTATGCAGATGAGGCTGTGAATACACACGCTCTGCAAAAGTGAAAAAGCCCTCAGTCTTCACGTTCTTTCAGCCTGTCACTTTCCCTAAGCCAAGAGTGGCCGAGGTGAGGCTGCCTTTCCAACACACTCCTCCCTTAGGGACTCTCTCCCATGTTCCACCTGCACAGGTGGACCTAGGTTTGAGGGTAAGGAGGAATTACTTGCTGTTTTTCAGTAGGGTTTTCTACTTCATGGTTTTCTTTAGTTTCCTTACTCCCCACATATGTATATACACATACATGCACTGACACACAAAACAGTGGGCTTTTTTAGTTATTCTAAGACATAACATTGGTCAGTCAATGCCCATTGGTCTTGGAAAAGACGGGCCAGCATTACTGCCTAGCTGGGCATCCCAGTCCCCCTGCGCCCCTGACTTGGTCAGGTTTGTCTTCCTCGGACAACCTCCCAACTTTAACTGATACCATGATGTCTTCTGACAGACCATTTCTGGAGACTGGTGGAAACCTGGCCCATTCCTGAAACCTGTGCTTCTCCAGCGTGTGTCCCCACTACATCTTCCCTCATCTTTGCCCTTGCCTCCCCTTCCCTGACTTAGAATTCCTTGTTGCCTCTTCCACAGTTTCAGAGCACAGGATTTTCTCCTTTCTTCCTTATACTATTCATTTGATGGTGTGCTTTGTCATGGTTATTTGGAACCACGTCATCTTTTTCCAAGTAGACTGTGAATTATTCGGGAGTAAGGGCTGTGTCTTGCCCGTGCTGATATTCTTCACTGTCCTGATTCACCTAAATACTAAATGTGGATAAATTCAATACCCTTGATGCCAGGCACTCCTTTCTCCCATGGCTTCTACTGTGGGAAAGACATACGGGGCCGTGTAGGGGTTAAATGGGAGCCATATGATTCATCTGGTCCCCCGCTAAGATGCTTCTTCCAACTTCTGTTGACTTTTCCTATTACCAGGCGAAAAACAAACACTGTCGTTTCCCTTGTACCTTTTTTCTTGGTCCCCTGGGTTGCGCTACTGGGCCAGGCTCTTTTCTTTCTGACCCACCTTTCTTTGAGTGTATTTATTTGCATTTCCCTTAACATGTGCCTAAAAACAATATCATCAGTTTAATTTTGGGCTTCTGGTTAACTTTCTTTGAAGTTTAGATGTGAGAGCTCTTCTGTCTCCTGTCCCAACAAGCATGAATTCACTTATGTCTTTATTAATTCATCAAATAATTCAACAGCAGCCAAGACACTGAGGGGTGCGAGCTTGGAAGTGACCCTTCCCCTGACTGCTAGGCAGTCTCAGTCTGCTGGGGAGAAAAGACACACACAGACGTCGTTATGATGCGAGGCAGATAGTAATAAAAGCCCGAAAGAGGAGACTAAACCATCAGGTATTATGAATATTCACAAGTGTGAGAGGTCACTCCCCAGGGAGAGGGAAGAGGGCAGGAGAGGAGAGATGTCATGGGGAGGTGGACTCGAAGCGGGCCTGAAGGAATGAAGTTGGATTTGCGCTGGCAGGGAGAATGGAGCAGAAGTTAAAAAACACCAGCTAAGCCCAGAAATGGAAAAGAAGAGCACCAGGCAGAATACATAGCTCCCTGGGCTGCAGCGCTGCATGCACAGACAGAGCACAGAGGAATACGGCTCAGCAGGTGGGTTGGGAGCCATGTGGGGGTGGAAGGGAGCAGGAGGAGACTGGAGCAGGGAAGCCAGCGGAGAGGCATCTGCAACCTTCTGTAGAAGTGAGAGGGTGGGGGCAGGGAAAACGGAGGAAGGTATGGATGTGAGAAATATTTCAACAGAGATGCCTAATTCCTCCAGATCTCCTTGACTAATTCTCAATAACTCATACACCCATTTGCATTGCAGGTGTCACAGTCTCTACCCCCACCCCTTTGGAAGCTTATGTTTTTATCTTGCAGGTGCGTGACTTTCTGACCAACTATTTGTCTTCAGCCCATCAGAGCAGGTCAACCGTGCAGCTCAGCAGTCTCACCGTCACACTTGGCCTCGGTTGCTCCCGTGCACTGTCCCTGTCCTCGGCAGTCTCCATCTGTGGCCTCGGAGAACAAAGCTTAAGTCTCCTGTGCCCTCGTGGGTGTTTGGTCGGAAGATGACACCTGGACAAGGACTTCAGCACAGGCTGGGGAGGAAGTGGCAGAGGGGATGAAATGGAGCCCTCGTCAGATTTCATTAGCGTCCTCACCCTGACGTAGCTTCATTGCGTCCCTCTCTTATTAGGCAGCCAAGCAAAGATTAAGTTGACAGAGCCTGGACAAGGCAGGGAGATTGGAAGGAACCAAGAGGAGCTTATTTTGCCCCAGAGAAGCAACCCAGCAGTGTAACCACCACCATCAGTCCCAAGGGTCGCTGGCATGGAAAATCAGAACTGGGAACACAAAGACATGACTATAGCTCTGCTGAACTATGTGACCTTAGGACTCTTTCTCTCTCTCAGCTTGTTTTGTTGTCTATAAAATAGGAATTAAGACATCCACCTTATCTACCCTTGTTGACTTGTTTGTAAAGCTAGAAGAAGGTAAGTGAGCGTGGAACCATTTTGAATATGTAAAACATTATTTCACAGCTTTATTCCCATTCAACTCAGACCCCACTAAATAGGATAGGTAGACATGGAGAGAAGAAAGAGAAATATAGATGCCTAGAGAGCTGAGGCTGTGGGAGTCCCTGTTTCCAACAATACATGGAAGGTTGGCCCTATGAAGTATCTCATTAAGTGTCCTCATTTGACAAATGATGAAACCAAGATGCAAAGAGAGGGAATGAATGAATGGTCCAAGGTCACAAGGTGAATCAGAGGATAAACCCAGGTCCTGAGAGGATTCCAAGCCAGGCCTTTTTCCATCCCACTTCCCTGGCTTCCTAAACTGCAGCCAGAATGGAGACCACGGGCCCAGAGGCTGGGCTTGCTCCACTCCTGAATTATTGTTGAGTAACTAACTAATCAGAACTAAGGAAGGACTTAGCATGGGTGGATCAGACCCTATTTCTTTTGAACATTTTACTTAGAAACCTGGATTACCAGCTCCCAAGATCCAGAGGCTCCAGTTCTCCAATAAACATTTTATATGTACCTCACTTTATTTCACCTTTGTAACAACCCTAGGTGGTAAATAATCTCAGAATCCCCATTTTTAGGTTAAAAAAAGCCCTGAGCTTCAGATATCTTAAGTCTCAAGCTAGCACCAGGTTTATGCCTAAGACCTCTCTAAACCACAGGGAGACTTCTCATTAGGTTGCTGCAGCTTCTCCAAATCCGTTTTGCACGGGCCCTTGCAAAGTATTGGAACTGTCCAGTGGCAGGGTCCTTTCACCCAGGAGAGGCTGTGAAATACAGACTCTGCTTTATCACCTAGCTCGTGTTTCTGTCTTTTGGTTCCTTCACCACTACACAAGCTTTTTCTGAGGACAGCACTGTGCTGGGAACCTAGAGCTGAAACACACCGCTGCCTTCAAGATTTTGAAGGCTGGAAAATGTAGGGGATGGAAGGAGACACACTGTCAGTAGCTCCCTCAAAGGAGGACAGTTGTGTCACCTGGTAGAGGCACAGATGTTTATCTGGGGGTGTAGAGGGTTAAATAAAGAAAGAAGCATGTCTACACAACTAGAGGGCCCATGTGTACAGGGAAGGCAAGCTGGGGTGGGTAGTCTTGACAGAGGGGAGGATGCAGGATGAGGAGGGTGAGAGTTCAGGCCAAAAGATCTGGGGTTGGTGTTCAGAAGACTCTGAGGCTGTGCAAAGCTGCTTGTTTCTTCCCAGAGCTTGCCAGGGCCAGGTCAGCCCAGATGTAGGTGGCGGCTTTGTGTGACTTCTTAGAACCTCAGTTTTCCCCTTCTGTAAGATGGAAAAAGTGAATGTTGCCAATTGGGCAGCTGTGTGAGGGTTTGACCAGGGGAAGCAACACAAAATGCATTGACATTTTCCAGGGTAAGATGTAAAGAGAACACAAATCACAGATATTTACAATTGCAGCAAACTGAGACTCAAAAGCCATTGTTACCAGCCACCAAGCACTCCCTCTGGAAATCCTGAAAACCTGCTGCCATGGGGCTGTGCCCAGATCCCAGCTGGAAGCAGACATCTCTTCTCAGCTCCTGCCAAACTGTTCCTCATACAACAAACACCAAGCTCCCTGCATAATTCTACCTACAGAGAAGGAAGTGCCCCATTCTTCTGTCCTCCACTTTCAAGAACCAAGCTGAGTCCCCAACTCCAGGTCATGACAAGCTTCTTTTTTGTCATCAAGGCATCCCCTGGCAGCCTTGTCAAGGCTAGAGAAGGGCATGGCTTGGGAAACACACCGGTGTCCCACCAGTCTCTTCATGCAGCTCTTTATTTATACAGCCTCCCCTATGCCAGAAAGCAGGGTCCTGACATCAGTAGAATTTCCCCTTTTACCAGAGGAAGGGAAAGACCACATTGATTTCAACATTTTTCCTTTTTTTAAAAAGGTAAATGGGTAAATGGAACGCCTTTTCCAAATGTTCTCTTTTATCTTTCAAAATGTATCTTTTATATGTATATACTACTACAGAACCCCTGTTGGTGACCCCTGAGGAACCTCAGAGGAGTTTTAAAACAGTGCCTCCCAAACTCTGAATGTGCATAAGAACCCACAGTGGCCCTGGTTAAAATGCAAATTCTGATTTAGAGGCCTGGTATGGGACCTGAAATTCTGCATTTCTAACAAGCTCCCAGTTGCTGTCCTCACTGGTGACCCATGGACCACACTTTAAGTAGCAAAGATCTAGAGCTCTAGGAATTATAGTTTGAAAACCCCTGACATTTAGGATAGAGAGACAGTGAGCCTCCCCATCCCCCATTCCTGGAGATATTAAACCAAAGCTCCTGGGTCAGATTCTCCTTCTCTGGACTGAAGTCAACTTCTGCAATCAGCTCCAAAAGCCAAGATCCTAGAATTTACCTCCTCCTTACCCCCATCTGGCTCTATGTGTCTGTCAACCACAAGGCAGTCTGGGAAAATTCCTAATAGGCTTGGCCATGAGGAAGAGCTCTAAGGCATAGCCTTCACTCCAACAGGAAAGTACAGAAGCTTCAGATCAATCCTCTCCACACATCTCACCAACCGCCCATCCCTCCCCCTCACACCCTTTCCCCTCAACACACACAGAGAACAGAGGGAGGGTGAGAGAGGCAGAAAAAGAGAGAAAGAGAGGTCAAGCAGTGTTCCCACTGGCTCTTGAAAAAGATGGCCTTGTGGCACCCACCTTCTCTCTGCCCTCTCCTAACCCCAGCTGATAAATGATGAAAGTCATCTCCCTCAAACACTCCCTGTCTCTTAGGACTGAGATGCTCCCAGTGAAGACAAAGGTATTTTTAGCTGTTGCCATGTGGGCCCATGCTCTGCCAGTCCTCCCTGGACATTAAGCTTGGATTCCACAAATGCCAGATATTCTAATCCAGGAGGCACAGAGGCCGTACGGAAATCTGAGTGCATTGGAAAATGGAAAATGCAGCTCATGGCCTTTTGAGGATTTTATCCAATGCTGTGTGTGGTAAAAACAACAGTAACACCTAATGCTCAGATATGTTCAGCATTTACACAGTACTTCTGCAGGCATTGCCTCATTTGATCTTCCCAAGAAGTTTATGGGAAAGATAAGACAAAATGATTCTTATTTCTATTTAATGGGAAGGCCAGGTGACTTGGCAAGTTGACAGAGCTGGTTGCCACCAACCCGAGTCTTCAGCCTCCAGGTCCAGTCTCAGTGCCCTTTACCATATCTCCATGCAACCCCAACATTTTGCTTCTCTCGCCAGCTTGGTTTTGTTTTATGCAATCCTCTGCAGTGGATTTGCTCCATTACAAGGAGCAGTATCTGCAGAATTTCCTGTTCATGCCTGGGGTAATAAATGCTTTGAAAAAATGGGAGACTAGAGAGAAGGAAGAATGAAGTGGCCTGTATCAGTCATGGTTCTGGGGGAAATATAGGGCACACGCATAAGAGAGTGACCAAAAAGAGATTAATTAAAGGATAATTTACAATGGTATGGTCAGGGTTATGGAAAACCAAGAGATGGTGATACACCCTGAGGCTATGACCAACTGGGAGCTGTTACCAGCCGTCAGTCTGAAAGGGCAAAGGGAGAGGTCACTACCAGAATCTGGCAACTGTACTGGAAGCTATAGGAGATGGCTGCCCAAAGGAGCTGTGGCCTTTGACAGATGCATGCAGCCATTGCCAACCTGCACCCAGCAGAGAGGGGCTGAGGGAAGGAATTTCCACACTCCCTTCTTCTCCCACCCTTCCATCACCTAATCGGAGCTAGGCTGAGTCCAACCAGAAAGCATGAGAACGTACTGATCACCAAACGGTTAGCTTCCTGGAAAGGTGGGAAGAGCAGGAGAGAAAATGGATTTGGAAGATCACCCAAAGAAGACCCAGCACACAGCTGTTGGCAGCTACTACAGCCGAGTAATTGCGGGTGGGAGACATGGCACAGCGTATAAGAGGCTGGAATTTGAGGAGGAGGCAGTTGCCTGATCCTTCCAGAGTGGAGCCACCCCAAAGCCCAGCTGCAGCTCTCTGGGAGCCGACCTGGCCCTGGGTCTCAAGGGTACACGAGACAAACCAGACCAGGAGCTCCCAAGAGGCCCTACTAACCCCACAGGCAGGGGTGGCCGTCCTGGGCCTGGGCTTGAATTCCAGCCTCTCCGTTCCGCTTCGTGTGACCCTAGATAATTCCTTTACTCTCTCTCAGACTCTGTGTCCTTGTCTGTGACCTAAGTATAATAATAACATCCCCTACGCTGCCCATCTCAGGGTCTCAGGACAGGCCAGCACTTTGCACACTGGAAAGCCACATAACAATGCCATGGATTCCAAACAGCCTAGACCATTGAGGTCTCATCTGTGCTCTCTAAACACAGCCCTAGAACCATCTCATTCACCTTCTCTCCTATGGAAAGAAGAAGTTGACAAAGAGGTCCCCAAGGTGGCAGAGCTGGGGCCACACAGGCCTCCTCTTACAGTTCCACAGTGTCCCTCCTCCCTTCCCTTCCCGTGAAAACCAGATGAGGTAAGAGACAGGGAAATATCTTGTCAATTAGATCCGTAGTTGTTTTAACTGTAATTAATAACAATCCTTCCCCCACAAACCTGTCCCAGGGCTGAAAAGCCCCATCATTAACTATGTCTCCAAGGGTGTGGTAAAGTGTGAATATTTTTACCAGGGTAAATCTCATGAGGACCCAAGAGCACAGCAGATGTGTTCATCAGAGTAGCTAAGGACAAGCGTCACATAGCAGAGGACATGATCCTGAAGACACAGGACACAGGACAGGTCAGTTGTGATGGGCAGTGGGCGACAAGAAAAACCAGAGCTTGGTATGTTCCCTACAAAGGAAGGAAAGCTCCTGGGGACATAAATGGGGACATGAGAGTCCAACCCCAATTGGCTAGAGGAGGAATGAGAAGAGGAAATCCCAGCCCAGAGAAGCTGGTGGGCTTGCCAAGGGTCTCCCTGGGAGCAGGCCCTTCTTAGCAGGCAGACCCTCCAGGCAGCCTTCAGCAGGCATTTCCATAATGTGGACCCCTCAATGGAGAGTTTGTTACAAGAGGATCATGTGCCACATTGTGGCTTTTAATCTGAAAGCCAAAATCTTAACTCTTTGTGAATCTTCAGCGTTCAGACCGTCTGGATCAACTCACACTCCACTGAGCTAATTCTGTTCTGCTTTCTCTCACATTTTCCATCACTTCAATCGCTCCTCTGCCCCACCAGGCTCAACTGTTCTTCCATATATTCACTTAATGAATATTCATGGGTCAGGCACAGTGCTTCTCACCAGAAATACAGTGATGGAGCCCTGCCCTCACAGAGCTGACTGGCCAGAGGGGATTGATGGAAGCCAGCAAACTCTGCTGAAACAAATGCATGAGCAAAGACTGGCTCCATCCAGAGCCCAGGGCTGAGCAAATCCATTGGGTGCTCCTGGAAGCGCTATCGTCAGCACCGATATCCTAAGTAGAATTGTACATGGTACATCCAGAGAGCCCAGTCCCCTCCGTACGAAGACAATGGCAGTGTGATGTTATGTGTCAGAAAGTGAGAGGCAGTTAGACCCCCTGAAGGCTAATGCCAGCTCCACTGCTTAGTGTAGGACCTTGAGCCTCCTTTCCTCCTCTGGATTACTATAATATTTATTACATATTAAAGTACATAAAATTATAGCACCTCCCTCATGGAACTGTCATAAGAATCTGGCAGTCAGTACATGTCAAGTTCTAAGAACAGTTCCTAGAATTGCAGATACTCAGTAGTCACTGTTACAGGTAAACTGAGACCAAGGGGGGACATGACACACCTAATGCCTGTCACCTAGTTGGGGGCAGATGCAAGGTTGGAACCAAGATGTCCCAATACCAGGCCAGTGTCCTTTCCACTACACCTCCTACCTTCCCATCAGGAAATCCACAACGTGAATTTAACCATTTGAATTTTTAAATAAACTAGGAAATTTCAGATTGTATTATCCATACAGGCCTTATTTTTTATTTGGGTCACTAGAAAGTTTACATTTCTCCCACTCAAGTAACCCCATTGCCAAAAGCCAATCATCTTGTCTCCCCTTCTTCGCTTAGGAAACTGAAGCCTCTGACCCCACACCATCACTCAGGGCCAAGCATGTCCTCCCCGCCTTATCTCACTGCATCACTGTACCCTTGCAGCCCAAAGCTTTATGGTTACATCCCCATCTCTCTTCTTAACTTAGGGTGAGCTCTGTTTTCACAACCCCATTGGCTAGAGGTTTGCAAACAAGTGCAGAACCTGTGAGGCCCTGATGGGAAGATTTGGGGCCCTTGCCATGGGTCTGCAGGTCCGCCCAATTCAATCGGGGTTGGTGACAAGCCGACACCAGAACTCAGTGAAATGAATAGATACACCAAAGTATTTTTAACAGCCCACTGATAGCTCCCCACCTAAGCTGTAACCACTTCTGATTCCACTGAATCACCAAGTATTAGAGGCTGGTGCAAGTTTAGAAATGATTTGCTCTGATGTCCCTTTTGTGTGGGAGTGCTAGACAGAGGGAAAATTAGACCGAAGAGTGCTGGGGTTCAGAGTTTGGACCCTGAAGCCAAACTGCCTGGGCTCAATCCTGGTTCCTCCAATTACTGTAAGGCCCTGGCCAACTTATTTCATATTGCTGGACCTCAGTTTCCTCCTCAGTAGAATGGGGTGAGGCACTTGCCTTATAGGTTGGGTATGAGAACTGAGTAAGTTAGTAACTTAAAAATGCTGAGAACAGTGCCTGGCATATAACAAGCACCATGTGCTTAAGATAAATAATCCAAGACGGCAGCCTGTGTGTGAGTCTTACTCAGTGACCTGTCCACTCTGGGCATTTGCAGATTGTATGAGGCGGTTTCTAGGGGCCTCCTTCTTTCTCTATCCTGGTGACATTCCTTGCCCGATAGGTAGGCCCGGAATCAGCGCCGTTAAACCTGGCCTCGGAGCTGTCAGAGCAGCTCTTCAGAAGCAGCAGGCAGAGCGTGATTGGGGTGGTCCAGCGGCCCCGGCTGAGGCACAAACCTCTGTAACTGCCGTCTGTGCCCCGGCCTCAGCCAGAGCCCGTGTGGCAGCTCCTCCGAGCTTGGAAATAGAGACCACCCCCCCGGCCACCCCCCACCCCCCACCCCCCGGGCTTCTGCCAGCCACCGCTGCCCCAGCAGAGCCAGATGCTCCTCCCCCGCTCGCTCCAGGTCTCTCTCTGGTCCCCCTCCTGTGTGATCTCGAGCAGGTGGCTGAGGAGTCAGCGTCCCCGCTTTGCCTCCACCCAGGTGTTCTCCCTCAGACCCCGATCCGGTTCAAGGAACTCTGATTCACTTCGCTCCACTGCCATGGGGCATGGGGAATGGAGAGAAGAGCATGGCAGAAAGGTACCCAGGGGACATGCACAACGGGTTCTATTTCAGACGAGGCACCGCTCACTGAAGATGAGGAGAGAGTGCCAGCAGCTCAGTGGTGCCTGACAGAAGACCTGAGTGGCAGGAAAGCTCCCCTGCAGGCTGTCTCTAGACGCCTTGTTCTCTGCTTGCCATGCCTTCTCTGCAGAGAGCAGGGCCCGGTGTTCAGCTCAGGTTTTTGCCCGCTTCTCATACCCCTACACCCTATTCCAGCCCTCATCATCCCACTTATACTCGGATCTCTCAGCCCAACCTACTCCCTGCAGCCCCTGCACTTGCTGCTAAATGGCCATTTCTCAAGCCACTTCTCCTTAGGCGACTGACTTGCTCAAACACTCCATCTCCCTGCAGCCTCCAGGACAAGGTCAAAAACTCCTGCTGGCTCTCAAGTCCCACTACAGCTCCTCTACCCAGTCAAAACTATTTGGTGCCTTTCCACTCCAAGGTGCCATTCTTTATCCTCCAATAAGAATACCTTACCTCAGAGCCTGCATGGAAACAACTGGTTCTAATCATTTATTTACTAGCTGGATGGCCTTGAGAAAGTTACTTAACCTCTCTGAGCCTCATGTTCTTCATCTACAAAATGATGCTATCTAAGAGGAAAGCATTTTCATGAAGAGGAACTGAGATAACATACAAGGGCTTAGCATAGTACCTTGAACATATTAAGAGCTCAGTAATAGTTGGCTAAGATAATAACCATAATGACAATGATGATATTGATGGTTATTCTATCCCAAGCCTCCTCCGATCTCCCAACTGAGTGCTAATTTCCCCTTGTTCTGAAGTTTCCCTGTGTGTGTGGCCATCCCCATATTCCACATGGTATTATAGTGGTTTTCCCCCTATCCTGTCTCTCTCTTTGGAAACAGGGACTGTGAACTCATCCTTGTCTAAAAATGTATCCAGGCATTTAGCAGATGCTCAGTAAGAGTTTCTTGCATTTGGGTGTTCCTCTGGACCCTGGAAAGAAGGCCAGATGAAATCGATGGTGATCCTGAGCTACTCAGGGGTGATGGGCTCCTCTTCATAAATAAGACAGAGCCACTCACCATGAGACTCTGCCTGCATGGACACACAGCCTGCCTGGGCAGCTGGGGGGACCCACTGGTCAACTCTGTGAACTTTGCCCTCATGCCTCAACACCGTACTTCCCAGAGCCTGAACCAGCGCTGCCTTTGGTCCTCAGAAAGAACTGGGGGAGGTGAGTGCATGAGAGAAAGTGCTCCTTTTATCACTGAGAATCTGTTTGGGAAATGGGAGAAGGGGAGGGGAGGAGATCCCAGGTTCTGAGACACGGGGAAGGAAAACAGAGTGGGATGGGAGTCATCTGTGTTTATGCTCTCCCAGGCTCAAAGGGAAGGTGCTGCCCTGTACATGAACTTGATTAGGGAAATTCTCCTCCTAGTTACACAGAACTCCACAGCTTGATGAGGGTGAACCCAAAGGGGTTCCAGCGTTCTGATTCATCTGAACCATATTCGAGCAGTTTCCTCTGCCCCAAGCTGACCTCAGTTGATTTCCCCATGTTGCCGTCATGGCCGGAGTTCAAGCCTGGTCACAGGACTCAGTCATTCTGGACCATAGGTCAGTTCACTCACAGTAGCTATCCTCTCTGAATTCCAATCTGAAGAGACAGGCTGGCCTGTCCAGCCAACTCCCCAGCATCTGGATCTGAAGGGAGCCCAGGGATCCTGCAGTCTAGTCTAACCCTGGCCCCCAGAGGAAGGGTCACATCACTGAGCAGTGATGGAACCAGGCCTGGAACTCAGAGCTCTGGCTCTCAGTCCAGTGCACTTTCCACTCCCCCAAGATGCCCCATGAGCTGTTCAGTCCAAGGACATAACCACTAAAGAAAGGAGGAGGTTGTGAAATGCTTCCTCTGGAAGCCCAGAGCACTCTCTCCCATCCCTCCTAGTCTCAGTTCAGTGGTTCTCACCCCAGTCCTCCATGTTAACCCTTCTTCTCCATGAAGCCGAGGTCTGTCTTCCACTGCACAGCCCCTGAGAACAGCCGAGCTGACTTCTGCTCGCACCTTCCCGGACACCTCCGCTGGCGAGACCTTTGCATTGAGCAATCCCCTTGTGCAAACTGACTCTTCCTTACCCTTCACAATTACTCGGCAATTCTGCAAAACAGTAACTCAACTGTTTATTTTTATTTCAAGCTTGAGATTGAAAAGCTAGCTTTTTTTTTTTTTTTCCCCCTTGAGCAAGTTACTGAGGACCTGAGAGATTTCTGGTCTTTGACTCCTGACTACTAGCTCGACATGCCTCCATCTCCTATTAACCCCAGTCTGTGCCAGACGCAGGAGGTGCCAGCAAGGAAACCAATATCCCTTGGAGGGAAGACGCCCCCAAAATGGACACTTGCCATTCACTCCACCTCCCCCCAGCCACCCATCCCCAGGGCCACCAACCAACTCATGCTGCCCTGCATCCTGCCGGCCTTGGACATGGCCTCCCACCTGCTTCTGCAGTTTCACAGTTTAAAAAGCATTTTAACCTCATTGCACATGATGTCCAGTACCACCCTGAAGGATAAGCCAGGCAGGTTTTCACATCAGAGAAGCTGTGATCATATATATTTATGCACACATCTGGGACTCATCTGACCAGGTTTATGCAGTCAGCAAACAGCACAGTCAGCCTCCTGACTGCAAGGCCAGTGCCCCTTGTGATCTTTCTTTTCCCAGCTACTCTCCCTGTTAACCATCGTGCATGTCCGACTAAGAGGAAATTTCTAGAGCACCATTCTCCTCAGACTGCTCTGGCATTCACAGAGCTTCAGAGACTCTTAAATGCCTACAGCGTAAAATTCCAATGATTGAGCTGGTCTTTCAAGGCCCTCCACAGATGACTCCAAAGTTTCTCCCCAGCGTGGTTTCCACGGCATCAGACCTGTGGGTCTATTTGAATTTCCTACACTGTCTAACCCCCTTTTAAAACTTTTGGGCCTTTATCCTATTGATTCCCTAGACCTCCCCATGCTTCAACCCAGATTTATCCTTCAAAATGCTACTTCATTTTGGGCTATCCTCTCCTAGAGGCCTCCCCCAGGGAAATCTCTTGTGAAATTCCCCAACTGATGTCAGCCACACTGCTCTCTGGGCTCAGACAGCAAAGCTGCTTCAGGCAGGGGCTGAAACCTGACTCTACCTCCATCTCTCTCTCTTGCCTCAGCCCAGAGCTGGGCTTTGCATATCAGAGAAGGGTGGTCACTTGCATCGATTGGTGGTTCTCTATTAAATACCAGACTCAGGAAGAGTTTGGGGTAGGATTTGCCTTCTCATGACTAAACTAAAAACACAGTAGGAAAAATGTTGGATCAAAAGTTAAAATCTCCTATCACTAAAATACTAAATGTGCCATCCTTTCTCAAAAGAAGAGGAGGAGGAAGAGTGGGAAGAAGGCACGGATACAGAGAGATGGCTCAAGTTCAGAGCAAAGGGGCTGACTCCCACCTTTGGCTCCTCAGAACCCTGTAGTGAACATACATCACTGGGAGTAGAGTCCCAGCACTGGGGTCACTAGTGATGTTCCTATACCATTCACATGCCTCAGTTTACTCAACTGGAAGATGTGGAAAATCCACTCAGCTCATCCCACTGGATAATAGATGTAAATGTGCTTTGTAAGTGTAAAACCTAGACATATATGAGGGGTGATTAATTTCCAAAGCCCAGGCCACCCCTCCTCCCCATCCTTGCCCAGTGCCTTTCCTCTGATAAAATCCATGAGACCATTTAGATCTTTAGAGTAGCAAATACTCCCTTTTGCATGTATGTATTGACAGATGGCCCTCTGGTGCTGGAAATGTCCCATGATCCTTGAGCTATTATTAGGGATGGCTAAATTGGTCGAGGGAGGCTATAAACAGCCAGAACAGCCATCGCAAACCTTTTAGTTTCCCATTTCAGGAACTAGTTTCAAAATAAAACCTTTCCTTTAAAGATAGTGCATTTCTGCAGTTCTTCACAACATACTGAAAGGAAAGGCAATTGCACTTGGAAAGATTAGGGAATTTGTCTTCTGTGAGTTCACTCAGTCCCAGCCCTTAACCCTGGAACTTTGGTTCCAAACTGCTGCCGGAACCTCGAAGTTCAGTCAAGTTGGGTGGACTTCTTGGTGCCTCTACTGCTGGCTTGTCTGAGCCTCCGTGTCCTGCGCTGGAACAAATGCCCATGACTCCAATGGGGCAGAATCTCAGGGAACAGCAAGGGTGTTTGGGAGAGAGGATCTTGGGACTGAGGGACTTCAGGGTTCTTGCTCCTGAATCCATGCCTGCCTCTGAGCTATTCACAGGAATGTATACATCCCACATTTTCATCCAGGATCCCATGGCCTGACAGGCTATAGTGAACTGTCTACCTAACCTCCCCACTCCCCTAGCACACATTTGCAACCTTGCTTCATTTACTACCCCCACCTCTTCTAGAACAGCCTAGATATTTTAAACCTTTGTTTTGATCTTCTTTGCATATCAGTTACACTATTTCTGAGCGTGTTTATTTTTATTTTTTTTTTCCGGTGGTGAGCCCGTTGCTTTGAGCCCTCTGCTCGCACGTTTCCACTTCCTCTCCACTTTCCTGCACACTGTGTGGCCTCTGTGAATGTGGCTCAGGCTAGGATGGAAGGTTCTCATGGGTCTGTGGCCTTTGATAGAGCTAGGGTGCTCCATTGCTCCCGACATCTGCAGAGATGAGATGACATTTCAGTGTTTTCACTGCCTCATCAACCAAGGGAATAGTTGTGACTACAGTCTGGGTCAGGAGGAGGTCCAGGGCCTTGGAATGAGAATGAGAGAGACCAGCTTTAGTTCCAACTTTGGCACTGACCTTGAGAAAATCCTCTCCCTCTTTGGGTTAGGCTTAAAATTTCTAGAATTTCTTGTGGCTCTAACTTTCTAGACTTTAACCACATAGGGATTCCATTCTATCAACATACAAAATAAGGCTTTACTGAGGATCAGCTTAGGCCCAGGTTCTGAGATGGACATGTTGGAGACATAGAGAAGACCAAGGTACCCTGTTCCCAGAGAGTGATGATGGAGATTCATGGGATAAATCATTCCTTCATGATAGGATCTCGTGAAGTGTGTATGATATGACTTGTGAAAAGTCCAAGCTAAACCCTGCTAGTGAGTCATGACATATGTCTGAGCCCATATGCTTCCCAACCTGTTTCGTATCATGGCATACTTAGAAAGTGGTATTATTTGTACAGCACACTGGGCAAATGAACAATTCTATGCTTGCCTGGTGGCAACCAGCCTATTCCTTCTGGATACTGAGGTCTTTCCTGGACCTCCAAAGGATGGAGAGACCATATCTGTGCTCACTGGAGCCCAGATTTGGGGAAGCTTTAACTGAAAGGCTTACAAGAACTCCTTCTTTAACCAGAAAAACAATGGTGTTCTGGACTATGAAAAAACACAGATTCCCAGAGAAGGTAGAACAGGTAAGAAGATGGGGCCTGAACAACACCATAGATTTCAGATACAGAATCCACCATTTGCCAACTCTGTGCCCTCAAGAAACACTAAAACTCAGCTTCTGATTGGAAATTGAAATGATAATATTCTCAGTCTCCATAGGACTAAATAAGGTAATGCACCCCCACACATTCTAAGAACTCAATAAATGCTAGCTATTATTATTATGGCTAGTGTGAGACAGGAAATTAAAGGTCATCAGGTCCATTTGAGAGAATAGGAAAATCTGACTTGATTGAAGTCACATAACTAGTTAGTAGCTGAGCTGGGATTAGAACCTGAGGTTCCTGATTTTAGTCCTGTGCTGTTATATAATGAAGAGAATGACACCTTATCTGTATTAAAAAAAAACATTCAAATTCAGAAGTATTTAGGTGGGTTCTCCTTCCATGATGGCATTTTGGAGCTAGAGCTATTCATTGCTTTAAATTGGTTTGCCAGTGACCCTGCCTTGGGCTTGAATGAGACGACCTCCTAAATGTTTCCTTCACATTCCAACTAAGTAGCCAAAGGCCAGTTTCCTTGGCTTCAGAATGTATGGGAATGGAATCAGTGGCTATGCCTCAGAAGCCAAAGGTACCAGGTCATCAAATCAGAAGTTGCATTTTACACATGAAGATACTGAGTCTCTGGTTCACCAGGATCCACATGTCATGTTCAACAGCAAAACAAATATTAGAACTTGGATTTCAGACTTGAGGCTGGTGCTCTTTCCATAAAGTTCACAAAGGGAAATAAGATTTAAGACTCATTGTCTGCTACACTGACCGTGTCACTCAAGCCTATAAACATGCTGATTTGCCCTACAAAGTCAATTACTCATTTAAATGTGTTTTCTTCCTTTGTTTCTTCCTACCAGCCACAAAATATTTAGGCAACTTATTGGAAATACAGTAATGAATAATAAAGCGTGCATAAAAGTAAAATTCTAATATCTTAGAAATAGACCATAGAATATCTATGACTGTGCTGTCTAATGTGGTAGTCACCAGGCACATGTGTTTATTTAAATTTCAATTAACTAAAGTTAGGTACAGTAAAAAATTTTGTTCCTCAGGTTCACTAGCCACATTTCAAGTCCTCAGGAGGCATGTGTCCTTAGTGGCTATTTATTGGACGTTGCAGATACAAAATATTTCCATGATTGTAGAACATTCTATTGGACAAAGCTGTCTAGACAGGTAACCAGGTTCTATAGTCCTACACATTTATAATAATTCAGCTAAAATTTTGGCTCTGAGCTTTGCATAAAAGCCAAAAATGAAAAAAGAAAAAGCCAATACAAAGTCAGTTATGTCATCATTACCATTTCCTCAAGGGAAACGAAGCTTTTCTAGTGCCTAGACCTACAAGAATTTCTCATATAGGGATTTATAGAAAAGGCTCTGAGAAGCATGGCAAACAATGCCCTCAGAAACCGCAAGGGACAAGGTAGTCACAAATTCTAATGACAATTTTTATGTTGACTTATTACCAAAGTTGAGGGTATAATACACGACAATTCAACTAAAGAAATCTTCTCCTGAAGGGAGTAAGATAAAGGTAGAATACCTACTTCTTTGGCTCCAGAGAAGAATACCTTGGCAACGTTGATTGGGTGAATTTTTTCCAAGGGAATGACCTTTGTTCTGAGGCACAAAAGACAAGATGAAGCAGTCATGGAAGATCTGGAAGAAGAACAGAAGGAAAAGCAAGAGCAAAGGTCCTCAGATTGGAAAATATGTGCCAGTTTGAGGGAGGAAAAAGGACAATGAACTTTGTGAACAAGGCTGAGAGTGAAGGGAGATGGTTCTGGACAGGTAGTTGGGGCCAAGCCCCATAGAATTTTATAGCTCACAGTAAGAGGGCTTAATAGAGTAATGACATTATTACTTATGGTTTTAGAAACAGCATTCTGGCTACTGCATGAAAAGTCTCGCAAAAGTCTGGGCAGAAAGAAAATGATAGCTTGGAATATGAGATGAGAGTCAGCAGCACAGATGACACAAAAAGAGTCTAAGTTGACATGTATTTTAGATGTAAGGCCAATAGGAACTGCTGATTGGTTAAACATGGGGTTGGAGGGAAATAAACCAGAATGACTTGGCTATTTGTTCTTAACAAATAGCTAGGAGGCTCATTACAACTTACTGTGACAAGGGAAGATTTGGAGAGGAGGAACTAAAGTTTTGGGAGGTGTAAATAAATTGCTTGGTTTAGGTCACAGTTTGTGTGAAATGCCTATTAGATATACAATTAGAGTTATCAAGTCTGGAGCTCAAGGGAGAAGTCAGGTGCAGATAGACATTTGGAGTTATCTGCATATAGATGGTATATTAAAGCCATGGGACTCAATGAGTTTATCTCAGAAGAGTATAGACAGAATAGATAAGAACCCCAGAGCACAAAATTTGATGTAGAGGAGAAAAAGCCAGAAAAGAAGACAGGAAAGTAAGGGCAAACCAGGTGAGAGAGGAAGCACAGAAGCCTAAAGACGTAGGAGGGATCAACTATGTCAAATTCTCCTGAATAGTCCAGTAAGTTGAGTATGTTTTGGCTTTGGAAACATGTAGATCATTTGTGACCTTGATAAAGGCTATTTAAGTGGAATGAGAAGATCCAAGGAGAACTGGAGCAGAGCTGAAAAGAGAGTGGGAACTGAAGAAGACAAGAAATGTGGATCTTACTTTTGAAGACTTTTGTGAAGGCATCAAAGAAAGGGGTGGTAGATGGAGGGACATACAGGATCCAGGGAGAGTTGTTGTTTTTTAATGGTTGTCATAAAGACCTATTTGTATGTTGATGGGATGGATGCTAAGAGAACAAGAGAATATGATGTAGCAGGAGAGAAGTAAATGAAAGGAGATAGAATCCAGAGGACAAATGCAAAGGTCAACCTAAGAAACCATGACATTACCTCCACAGTAATTGGAAGGAGGCAGTGTATGTGGGTATGGATGCAGGTGAGTAAAGGAGTTGATGGTGGAAAGATGAAATACAGGCATACCTTGGAGATATTGCAGGTTTGGTTCCTGGCCACTATAATAAAGTGAATATCACAAAAAAGCCAGTCAAATGAATGTTTTGGCTTCCTAATGCATATAAAAGTTATGTTTACACCATACTAGAGTCTATTAAGTGTGTATAACATTAAATCTAAGAAAATAATGCATACATCTTAATTAAAAATATTTTATTTCTAGAAAATGTCAACCATCATCTGAGCTTTCAGTGAGTCATAATCTTTTTGCTGGTGGACGGTCTTACCTCAATGTTGATGTCTGCTGACTAATCAGATTGGTGGTTGCTGAAGGTTGGGTTGGCTGTGGCAATTTCTCAAAGACAACAATGTTTACCACATTGATTGACTCTTCCTTTCACAAACAATTTCTCTGTAGCATATGATGCTGTTCAACCACCTATGACCCATAGTAGAATTTCTTTAACAATTGGAGTCTGTTTTCCAAACCCAGCTGCTACTTCACCAACTGTTCATGTCTTATTCTAAATATTTTGTTGTCATTCCAACAATCCGCACCGCATCTTCACCAGGAGTAGATTCCATCTCAGGAAACCACTTTCTTTGCTCATCCGTAAGAAACAACTCCTCATTCATTAAAGTTTTATCACAAGATTGCAGCAATTCAGTCACATCTTCAGGCTCTGCTCCACTGCTAATTCTAGTTCTCTTGTTATTTCTAACACATATGCGTTACTTCCTCCAATGAAGTCTAGAAGCCCTCAGATTAATGCATGAGGTTGGAATCAACTTCTTCCAAACTCCTATTAATGCTGATATTTTGGCCTCTTATGAATTGTGGATGTTCTTAATAGCATCTAGAATAGCAAATCATTTTCAGAAGGTTTTTAATTTACTTTGCCTAGGTCCATAGAGGAATCACTATCTATGGTAGCTATAGTCTTACAAAATATATTTCATAAATATGACTTGAGAGTCAAAAATCGACTCCTTGATCCATGGGCTGCAGAAAGGATGTTGTTAGCAGACATGAAAACAACATTAATCTAGTTGTCCATCTCATTAGAGCTCTTGGGTAAGCAGGTGCATTGTCTATGAGCAGTAATATTTTGAAAGGAATCTTTTTTTTCTGAGCACTGTTTCAATAGTGGGCTTAAAATATTCATTAAACCATGTTTTAAACTGATGTGCTGTCATCCAGGCTTTTGTTGTGCTATTTATAGAGCACAGTCGATTTAGCATAATTCTTAAGGACCCTAGTATTTGGGGAATGGTAAGTGATCATTGGCTTCAACTTAAAATCACCAGCTGCATTAACCCCTAATGAGAGAGTCAGACTGTCCTTTGAAGCTCTGAAGCCAAACACTGACTTCTCCTCTCCAGCTATGAAAGTCCTAGATGGCATCTTTTTCCAGTAGGAGGCTGCTTTGTCTACATTGAAAATCTGTTGTTTAGTGTAACCACCTTCATTACTCACTTTACCTCGATCTTCTGGATAACTTGCAGCTTCTACACCAGCATTTGCTGCTTCGTCTGCACTTTTATGTTATGGAGATGGCTTCTTTCCTTAAACCTCAGGAACCAGCCTCTGCTGGCACAAACCCTTCTTCTGCAGCTTCCTCACCTCTCTCAGCCTTCATAGATTTGAAGAGAGTAAGGACTCTGCTCTGGATTAGGCTTTGGCTTAAGGGAATGTTGTGGCTAGTTTGAATTCCCATCAAGAACTTGTCCTTTGCTTTCACAACTTGGCTGACTGGTGCAAGAGGCCTAGCTTTTGGCCTATCTCAGCTTTTGACATGTCTTCCTCAGTAAACTTAATCATTTCTAGCTTTTGATTTAAAGTGAGAGACATGCAACTCTTCCTTTCACTTGAACATTTAGAGGTCATTGTAGGATTATTAACTGGCCTAATTTCAATATTGCTGTGTCTCAGGAATAGGGAGGCCCCCAAGGAGGAGAAAGACAGGGGAATACCAGACAGTGGAAGTCAGAACCCACACAACATTTACCTATTAACTTTGTTGTCATGGTTCAGGATACCCCAAAACAATTGCGGTAGTAGCATCAGAGATCACTGATCACAGATCACCATAATGAATATAATGATAATGAAAATGTTTGAAATATTGTGAGAACGACCAAAGTGTGACACAGAGACACAAAGTAAGCAAATGCTATTGGAAAATGGCACCAAGAGACTTGCCTGACACAGGGCTGCTAGAAACCTTCAGTTAGTTTAAAAAAAAAATCTGCAAAGGGCAATAAAATGAAGTATGCCTGTAATTTTCCTGTGGTACAAAGGAAGGAAGACCATCATCATTCTGGGGGATAAAGAGTGCAAAGCATGTGGAGATTTAAGGAGGGAGGCAAAGGTGGGAAATAATTGATCCAGAGGCTGAAAAAGGAAATTTTCTAAAAGTGTCATAGGATCCTCTGGCAGGTCCATTGGAGAGTTGTGTTCATAAATTTAAAGTGTGCTGTTAAGCATGATATGCAATGTTCTTAAAAGCATTCCACTGCTCAGGTGCACACAAAGGAGGAGATAGAGGATAATTACATCTCACCAGGATCGGGCTTCTGCTCAATGAAGGGAAAAGCAGCCAGTGAATGCAAGGTGCTAGAAAGAGAGTGTTATGGTTCAGAAACAGAAGGAGGTAGGGTCAGAAAAGAGTTAAGGCTAGCCAGCAATGCAACATCACTGGACTCCACAGATCTCCAAACTCTCTGTTTGGACCACCAATACTGATGATTTTGACTTTTTGAGAGTTTTCCTTCTCTCCAAAAAGGGGGCTTAACACTGATGTCTCTTCGTTTTTGCCACATCTAGAATTCCCCTTTCAGGGTTATGCAACCAATTAGAAACTGAATGCTGGGCACCAAATTAGGTGGAAAAGTATTCTTGAGCACCGAGGGGACATGTTTCCTAGTAATATAGAGTCTGCAGCCTAGGCTCACAATATTGCTTTGACCTGGGAGACAGTGTGCCTGGCAGGAAAACACCCACTTGCAGAGAGAAGACCTCGGTTTTGGTCAGTGTCTATTGCACCTACCAGGTGAGAAATTTCCCTCACCCTGAGCCTCTGCTCCCTCTCATCAAAACTCTGGTCCTACCTAAATTATAGCATGTTACATAGATGTGATGAGATGGTAGATGAAAAATTATCTCAAGTGTAAGGAATTATGGAGATGAGAAAAAAATGCATTATTATTATGACTCTGGTCTGCAAATATAAGTTACACTTTGCCTTAAAAATGGAAACTGATGAAATGCTTAAAATGAAAGGCAAGGGTATTTCAAAACAGAAGCAATGGGAAGCAACTTTCTCTCTTTTTTGTGCAATATCCTATGCACTCAGGGCTCTCACAGCCCAGGATATTGCTGCAGTTGGCAGCCCAGTGTGTTTTGAACAGCACAAAATTAATCCCTGAGTCACTCTCTAATCCTGAGTTAGGTACTTTAAATTTCAATACCTCAGTCATCTTCTCTGTAAAGTGGGAAGAATTATATCACCTACTCAGTTTATGGGGACATCAGGAAGACTTGATTTTAAAGTAACTGGAAAGTACACTTGGTTACTTTGAGAAGAGGTTGGTATAAATGTGAAGTGTCACTATTATTAAGTGTGAGGCAATCCTTTCCACCCCCGCCAGGTCCTAGGGCTACAATGTGAGCTGTGTGACAGGCTATTTTTAAATTTTCATCTCTGGAAGCATATGGTCCTGCACAGTGCCAAAAAGAGAAAACTGACCTGGTTCTGTTGGTTGGCTTGTTTGTTTTGATCTGATGGAGCATTTTGTATGTTCTGGTAAAGGTTATCCTTTCTACACTAAACTTTTAAAATGAGTTGCCAAAGTTTGCTGTCCCACAGCCGGAAACAGACCACGGCAATACAACTTGCTTAGTCAAGAATAAAAGAGCATTCTAGGACAATGGTGTGTTTATGCAGATCTCCTTCCATTTGTATCAGTTAAGCAGTTTCAGGGTTTACCTGGTTGTTTATTATTATTATTATTTCTTTTGTTTTTGTGTCTTATTAATAACAATCACTCCTGGCTGAAGCCCTTTCCTACCTCAAATATATGCCCATTATGCACTTCATTTTTGCCCCTCCTCTAATTGACCTGACTTCACTCATTCTGCTCTGCTATTTGGCAAGACTGTTTTGAATCTAGTCTGACTTCCCACTCATTGGATTTGGTTTCCGACAACAAATCCCTGGAAGATAAAGCAGGTGACCAGTTGAAAAAGGGAAAGAGATAAAAACAATTATTTCACGGGTTCATGGGCCCTGACTTGAGTGCTGAAGTAAGAAAGAGGGATAAGAAAGATCCCTCAAGTCTTTCTCTCTGATTTCGTTATTTTTCCCATGAGGTCCAGAATCCAACTCTCTTGTCTTTGGGTCAAGTGATAAATAAAAATAGAAGGGATGAGATTTTGTGGCATTTCACTTATTCAATGTAAAAGTAACTTACAAAGGAGAGTGATAAGGTAACTCAGAAAGACACGGCCTGCGCCGGCAATTAAACAGCTGAATCAAGGAGATGCGAGAGATGTTTAAAATGTTCTGTATGGCCCTGGAGGCCAATAAGAGAGCCAAACAAGAAAGTTCACAAAGACACAAAATGAAAATATTGTGAAGCTACAGACACATCCAGCCATGGGAAGGTCTTCCTCCAGCGGCAGTGAACGCCCTTCATTAGAGAGGGTCAAAAAGATGGGTGAGCACCTGCTGGGAATATTGGAGCAGAAATTTCTGAACCTAGCCACATGTGTGATCAGGCAACCTTTACGGTCCTGTCAACTCTGAAAATGGATCATTGTATGGACCAGCAGGCAGCTTCAAATCCATTCTGATAGATAGAATTCTAACAGACACTATGAGACCAGTTTGCATTTTCAAGAATCTTCCTACGTACATATAAAGATGTTCCTTATTATTATTTTTTGCCTCTCTTTCCAATTTAGTTCAAATCCCAAAGTTTAGATACCAGGAGAGGAGAAAGGGTTAATAGCATGATTTGTCCTCCTCCTACAAACAGAGCTATCCTCCACTTATGTGTGTTTTCTTTTCTAAGCATTTCCATCAGTCTGGATCAGTACCACACCATCCCAGCCTGGACTCCTGCAGCAGCCCTCTTCCCTCCTGTAGCACCCACAGGTCCATCCTCTCCCTATGAGTTCTCCCAAATAAGCATTTCAACATAACCTATCATTGGCCTAAAAACTACTTTGACTTTCTTTCTCCTTAACTCTCCTCAAATTCTTAAGTCCGTAAGCTCAGCTTGAATGGGGTCTCTAACTCCAAGTAGATTAGTCTACCAAGAAAACCCTCTGCTAGTTGACTCAATTGTGTACACCCATAAAGATCTCCTCTGTCTTTCCTGTCTACTTCATCACCCAATTCAGCCTCATGTCCTACAGGAGGCATTCCCAACTACTCCAGTCTGTTAATGATCTCCCCCTTCTCTGCATTCCCAGAGATCTCAGAGATTTTAGCCATCATTTAAGTAGTAAATGCAACTGTGAGGTGTTGCATATCTGTTTCGTTTGGGTGTGTCTTGGTTTCCCAAGACAGAGTTGTAAGTTCCTGGAGGGTAGGGACCATCTCTTACATTTCTTTTGTAACCCTCCTGGTGCCTAGGAGTCTTGGCACAGAATAGTAGCAATGATCCCTCACATTCACGGCAGGCTTTAGAGTTTAAACAGCATTTTCATACATCATTCATTCAATGCTCTCAATGACTAGGTGAGGTCCACGAGGCAGATAATGAATAGCATCTTAAGGGTGAGGAAACTGAGGTTCAGAGAGCTTGTTACACCTGCACATGCAACAGGTTTTCTAGTCCAATGCTCTCCCAATAATAACTATTAAATGAGTATGTAAATGAGCAGCTCTTGCAGTTCAAAACTTTGTGGGTAGCCAAAGGGAAGTGATCATGTATTTGGCAACTGGCCTATTCTCTTGATGTAGGCTAACATTCAAAATAGGCCAAAGAATCCACTTTGCATGGATGGATTCTGTTTTAGAGATAAATGACCCATGTCTCTTTGACTCTGGTCATGTTATGCTGGTGAGAAGAGAGTCCAGTGAGAACCAGGAGTGCTTTGGTATGTGCTTGCATGGAAGCCCAGATGGAAACCAGCAACTTCAGACATTGCTCTGGGCAACCTTGGGGTCTGCCAACCTTGAGGCTTCTGGGGTTCTGTGACCAAGGCAGACAGAAAGGACCTGTCTGGAAAACCCCTTAGGCACCCAGTGCTCCCCAGTGTCTTACATTTCCTTAACTAAGAATTCATCCCATGACATTTAAATAAATAGTAAAAGTCTTTGTAAAAGTGTTCTTGTTCCTCCAGAAATTACCTTTGAATTTTCTAATAAAGAGTCTGCCAGCTCTGTTTAGGCACATTCCTTTACTCCCCGTTTACTCTGACAATGAAAGCAGCTTTGGCACCACACTCAGATCCAGCAGGTGTTTGACAACACATGTTCAATGATAAATGCTTATTACATAAGTTCATTCAAACCAGCCACCATAGCTTTTGAGGCATCATTGATGCTAATCATAAAACTGTCCCTGAAAACCAGAAGCCCAAGATATTCAACAAGGATCTCTATTTTTTTTTTCTTTCTTTCTTTAGATTCTCCATGTTCTCTCCACATCTGGTGTCATGGAGATAAGACAGAGATTGGTATTGAATCCTAAATCTGCTCCAAGCTAGCCGTAGGACCCTGGGGAAGTCACTTCTCATCTCTAAGCTGCAGGTTGCTCTTCTGTACAATGAAGAGGTATGAGCAGTGACACCCAAGGTCTCTGTAAGTTCTGAAATGTCCTGATGAGAGGACAAACTGGTGGGAAAAAAGCAATATCAATCAAGTTGAAACTCATGCTTGCTTTTCCTCACCCAGAATGTGCTTTGCATAACTAAATCTGTCTCCTTTTTTACTGGCTTATTCTATAGTCAGGAGTGAGGGGAGTAACTCTGCCCACGGAGCTTGGAGAGGGCAAGTATGTGGGCATATACAGGGGAAGGGGTGTGCTGGGGGGTAAAGGAGGTGCAGACATCACTGACTACTTCAACTTCATCACACTTCTTATTCTGTGGTTACATTACATTAAAATTAAAGGACCTTCTGCAAATTAGATTATTTTTTAAATTAAAAAAATGGGGGGAATGAGAAAAAAATTTTCATATCAAGAAGAAAAATCATCATCTTGATATTCTTTTCCCCTAAAACTTCCACTAGCCCATGTAGGGTCAAAATGTGTAGGTCTTTCTACACATAAAAGTTTGTACCAGAAAAAAGTTTGCATGCATCATATCACTTGATCTTTGAAACAGCCTCTGTAAGAAAACACTGTCAGTCTCCATTTCACAGGTGAGGGGACTGAGGGTCTAACATGTCTAGCAACTTGTTAGTGTGATCAAATCATAGGCGGCATAGCTGAGAGTTAACCCAGATCCCTTGCCTCCTAGTTCAGAACTCCCTCTGCTACTGTGCTCAAAGGCGTTCTTTCTTTCTCACAGGGAGCTCTTACTGGTGTCAAGCAGAGAGGTGAATAATCACTTATAAGCCTGGATCAGGGGTTATATATTTGTTCTCTAAAGGGCTGATGTGGAATCATGGGTATCAGAGCAAAAAATTTCTCTCCAGGTGTCACCCAAGGCCTTTTCTCTCCGGTACTCTGAGACAAGTTGGTGGCAATATGGGCACTGAAACCCTTTCATTCCCATCTTGTCTCCTTCCAGAGACTTGGTATTAAAAAGCAGTGATTCAGCAGATCTATCACTAAAGAGAAGATTAAGAATTACTTTTTCAAGCACTTAATCATTCTGCTGGCCAGGGTTGGGCAGAGTTAACTTTGACCTCAGTTTCTTCAGTGACTTCCATCAACCAACCTCACTAAAACATGCAGAGGGGCTGAGGCAGAAAGAAACGGGACTGCCCGTGAGTCATTAATTCTTGACCTTCAGCATGTTTTGAAAACGTGTTGTGAAATGCTTACCAATCAATAATTCCATCACTGGGCCGCAGAGAAGCCGGGAGTTGTGCAAGAGGGGAAGCAGAGCGCCAATGCCAGTCATTCAGGAGGCTCCAAATTCCCACTGAGGGCAGGACCTACAGCAGAACTCAGAGACACAGGGTCCCCACAAAAGTGTTTAAAGGAATCAAAGAGAGGACCAAGGACAATGGCTGAGTGAAAGTAGATTCCTTTCCCTCCATGCGATCAGTAGAGTGGGGCTAGCAGTTGTTCACAGATGCTTCCAAGCTAACATGTCCATCCTTTTCTGTTATGGGCTATACAGGGACTAATGTCGTGCCCCAGACTGCTGTTATGCATCCCTTTCCTAGGCCCCAGACAGTAGCCTGAGCTGGGGGTATTGCAAGCACCCTAAGTGAAGGAGGGGGCCTGGTACAAGGGGAAGCAGCACAGGACGAGGAAACGGACCCCGTTCAAGGCCCTGTCTGCCACTGGGCAGGCCTATGGCTCTGGAGGTGGTTCCGGCATTCGTCAGCTCTTCAGGCCCTTCCTCTCCACCAAGAGGAAAAGGCATCTACCCCACAGACCACACAAAATTCAGAAGTGATGGGGGTTGTGAAAACACTTTGCAAACTATAAAAATATGAGGGACAATTAGTAAGAAATCCATCCATCTGATTTTGCAAGCTCAGAGTCTCCCATTTGAGGAATGGCATGATCCCATGAGCAGGGTATGACTTGTGGTTAGAGGCAAAATTAGCCCCAAGATGGTCCCATGCTGATGACAGAGGAGAACTTTCAAATTCTCAGGTCATGCCGGTCACTGGTAGCTGTAAGTGGGGATGGGCTGGTAAACATCTAACAACTGGTTCTCTGGGATCAAAAAAAACCCTGAACTGTAGCATTTGCTGATTTCCATGGTGTAAATTCTTGCACCATGGTCGATTTCAAACCAGCAATGTGACATCACTAAACCATGAAGTGAGGAAAAGATGCCCACAAACTGTTTCTCATTAATGGGCGCAAGCCAGCTCTAATACACCATGGAAACTTTGCCGAGTCCTAGGTTCATATAATGAGCTTTGGAGGCCTTCTTGATACATGGACTCAAGTTTTAACATAAAGCTACAATGTCTGCTCCTCCACTAATTCAAAAATGGGAATTCTTATTTTTATTTAAATTTGTACTTGGCATTTTTATAGCAAATCATAATTGCAAATTTCTTTATGGACGTTGTTGAAGCTTAAAACAGAGTTCAATCATTCTTAGCCAATTCCTCCACTTTCAGATCTGATGACCTAAGAGATCAGCAAGTAAGGTGAGATGGAACACAGCATGAAAACGGGTCAGAAAAGCAGAGATCAAGTATTAGCAATCCCATCTGTGTGAATTTGTAGAAGTCGCCAAGGTGCTTCTCTGAGTCTCAGTTTCCACAGCTATAAAATGAGAACAGCCCTGGTTTGCCTGCTTCACAGGTCTGTTATGCGATCGAAGGAAATAACACAAGTACAAGAGTTTTAAGACAGCAAAATCCTATTTGGCTTTGAGTCATTTTTATTTCCTTTACTGGACATTATTATTCATAATAATTATCAATCTCTACTGTACTGGCCAAGGCCTGTATAGGAGCTACCATGCTCGATGCACAGGGTGAGCCCCCATGGTATTCCAGCTAAGGAGAGCCACTCTCAGGGGGGCCTGCCTGCATGACGTGAAGCCAGTGGCCCCTGGGCCCAGGGGGGTAGCTTAGCTGTATTGTACTGCGCCCCGGGGCTTTGGAAACTGCCTGTGCTCACAAGCCTTCACACCAAATGGCCCATCAAAGTAAAAACAAGATCAAGCACAAACTCTGTCAAAGCTGTAACAGTACCACCCAGGAGCTAGGCAATGGGGCCTGTTTGGAAAATTTCCCCAGCCAACTTTGAGGCCATTTTGAGGCAGAAGTCTGAGGGCAGGTGCTTGGGAATCTTTAAACAAGTGTCCCAGGGAATTCAGATGCACTTGACAAAAACACTATATGATGTGAAACTTGGAGTGGAGTGGAGCAAGGAAAGGAATCTCTATCATGTCTCTGCCTGTTGCTTGATAGAAAGCAACACCCCTTGAGGGAAGCCCTAGGTGTGCAAAGAGATACTCTCATAATCCACTTCCTGCTCAGTGTTTCTTATTTCCCTTAAGATTATATTACTTATATAATTATTTAATATGATGCATCCACCTGCAGGATGGTCAAGGTATACGGATTTGGCTGGCTGAGCACGGGAAAGTCAGCCCCTAAGGCCTCTGCAAACAGCAAAACCATTCATTGTCTGCCACCAGCTCTTACCAAAAGTCAGTGCAGAGAGATGATTTTGGAGAGATTTATGGAAAGCACCTTCTATCCACCCACTCCTCCTGGTATCTTAAAGGAAAAGTTCCGTTGATCCCTGTACCGTACATCTTAAACTCAACCGCACTGGGCCACATGAAATGATGTTCTATCTGTTCATCTACCCATTTGGTCACCCAGTACTTACCAGGCTCCAACTACATTAGGCACGTGCAGGAGTTGGAAATCTAGGATGAGCAAAATTTCATTATTGTCTTTAAGGAGTGAATATTCTTGGAAGATTCAGAAACTAAGACAACAGTTACAGCACCACGTGGTAAGTATCACTGAGATACATCCAGGTACTGGGGGATTTTGGGGGCGGGGGTGGAATCTAATTGTGGTAGGTATTAAAAGGGAATCAGAAAAGCTTCCCAGGATGAAGGAACACCAGATTTGCAAAGAAGAAGGAATTTCTGGGCAAAAAGAATAGCCTGTACAAAGCAGAGAGGTGTGAGCAGTGATGGGTCCTGAGAGAACAAGTAGCCTGTGTTAGAGAATTTGTAAGAGGTGTGGCAGCCTGTGAGGCTGGAAACTAAACAATAAAAAGTCCTCAAAGTCCTCATCTGCCAACCAGGAATTTAGATTTCACCTTGAAGGCAAGGGGCAGCCTCTGGAAGGTTTTCAGAAAGATTAGGTTTGCATTTTTTATAAATCGGTCTCTAGAGAGGCAGTATGGAGAATAGGTTGAAATCATAAGAAGGCAAGTTAAGAAGCCATTGCAATCGCCCAGGTAAGAGGTGGTAAGGCCTTGGCCCAAAGCAGTGCTGGTGAGGGTGGAGAGGAAGTATTTAAACAAAACCAAGGACACAGTCTCAGGACTGATTGGGTGTGGGCTGGAAGCTGGGGAAGGAGTCACTTAACAACCTGAGATTTTTCTGGCAAGGGCAGCTTTATATGTGAGGCTTTAACTGAGATGACACTGGGATGGACTAGTTTCAGAAAGAAGTTAACAAGTTCAGTCTGGAAGATGTTCAGTTTGAAGTGACTCTAGAATATCTAGGTGAAGAAATTTAGTCAGTAGTTAATAGAGGCCTGGAATGAGGAATGAGAAAGAAATAAAAGAACTTTCCTGCATTAGATGTAAAACTTTTGCTAAAGACATATTCATTACCTTTGAGGGTTACTCGGTATTAAATTCCTTTTCAAAATTAGTAGCAGAAACAAAAAAATCAAACAATCAGTACACTCCCTTCAATCAGAAAGAGAAACTTGTGTAAGTCATCATGTTTACTTTTTTGTCCTACCTGCCAGCAAGCTCAGTCATATCTAGTATTCAATTGCAGTAACTACATTTTGCCTTATAACTAGTATATTTGCTTTCTTGTCATTTTTATGGCTTTAATTATTCATTAACAATGTAATCTCCTTAGTGTATGTCCCATATTATAAGCTGCCTCTACTTCTCTTTGGAAATAAAAAGTATAATATATGTTTTCACTTGATATTTTTAAGTTAACATTAGGCCCTATTCATTTCAAACATTTTTTGGGGCTCCTGAGAAGGAGTTTTTCTTCAAAATCTGTGAAAATAACTATTTTTCTCCAAGTACAAAAAAGAAAACAAAACAAAAAATGCCATCTTCAGAAAGGAATTGATCCTCAGGGACCAGTTTGAGTCAAGGGGGCCGAAGCTTACAGATCTTTATAGAAAGCGAGAGCCATCGATTCAAAAAGAGTGTCCAAAAAGTCTGAGGAAGAAAATCTGAGCAGGCAAGTTCCATCCCAGCCCCTTTCCTATTTCTCAGCCAAGTGGCACTCTCTACTCCCTAGATGAGACAGGCCAACATAAATAGCATCATAGAGGGTTTGGGTAAATTCCTTTCAGGTTATTAATTGCTATCTTTAACCTTTGAGGAAAAAGAATATGTCATAATAATAGCAATTGTTATACTTTCAAAATGCCCTTACATCATTACCTTCCTTAATCCTCTTCAATGTACTGACAAGTAGCTAGGGCAGAAATTGTGCTTATTCATACTTCATAGCTATGTGCCCCCTTGCATAATGTTTCTTGGAGCCACTTTTAGGAAAAGAACACAGGGCTGGGCTTCTTTCCCACCACTACAACGAGTCACAGTTAAGGAGGTATAATAACGAGGAAAAATGACGCTCCCTGGTTTTCACCCAGCACCTTCAGCTTCCAGATCACTGCCCCGCCCCCTGACCCATCACAATGTGTGACTCTCACAGCTGCCTTCTGAGGTAAGCTGGGAAGGATTTATCATTCCCATTTCACAGATACAGAAACTGAGCCTCAGAGAGGAGCACTGCTAAGAGCAGCTTTATACTGATGCGTTAACCGACTCTGCACAGGTGGGTTTGTAGAATTAAAGGAGGTGCCCTAAGACCCTGTGCCTTGAGCTGTACCCCCACCTGGCCTTGCGGCTTGGAGTCCTCTTAAGCTTTCAGAGGGAGGCCCTCCTTCAGGCTTCAACAGCTCCTTTACTGGCACAGTGAGATGCTAATGACAGAAACCACCAAATGGACAGTTCTAACTAATCTGACTTCCCTCTTCACTAATGAATGCAGCCATGTGGTCCCACAACACCAGTAGTGGGTTAGGACCCCTCCTTTCCTTCTGATAGGATTTACCTGCCTCTGCTTCACCTATTGCTTTCAGAGCAGCCAGTCAGTAAAACAGCAATCTAAAAAAGTGGTCAATGAAATTTACAACAGCAGAGAATATGTAGGTCTCACTATGCCAGGCTCAGATCTTCTTAGCCATGTGGCCTTACGCAAGTCACTTCACCTCTCTGAGTCTTAGTTGCTTCTACAAAATGGGTCTAGAATAACCTCTGGCCTTTCTCATTTTATAGGCTGGTTATAAAGATCACAGTTGTGTGCTATTAGCATTTTATAAATATGTTCTCGCAGAATATGAGGAATACTCAATCCTATCCATGCAGGAAATGACAAACCTGTAACTGCCGGGGCAGAGAGGTAGTATAGGGAAACCAGGAGGCTCGCGGGGCAGGTGCCCGAGGCATGGCCTGTGTAGCACAGCCCACACCAGTGGGAAGTGAGATGCTGGGGTGGCTCACACAGCTGCCCAAGGGTCCCTTCCACATAGGACCAGGCTGACAAAAGGTATCAGAAAATAATCACACAGTCAGGAATTTCTTTCAAAGAATCAATTACTTCAACAATTCCACAGGGTAGGAAATAAGGTTTATACACTTCCTATAATCAATCTCATAAACTTCTTGAAACTGTAGAGAATTTTCAAAATGCTAAGTAATTTTTTAGAAAGTGAAGGACTAGAGGTAGGAAGGAAACACTAGGCTCTTTTATACATGTGAACAAAAATATCACCCGAGAGGGGTGGGGTAGGGGATGGACAAAATAGATGAAGGAGATAGAGGTACAGGCTTCTAGCTCTAAAATAAGTGACAGGGATGTAAGGTAGAGCATAAAGAACATAGTCAATAATACTTCATGTGGTGACAGATGGTAGCTACACTTACTGTGATGGGATCCCACAGTGTATATAAATGTCGAATCACTATGTTGTGCACCTGAAACTAATATGATATTGTATATCAACTATATTTCAATTAAAAATAAATAAGTACTTAAAAAAAATAATGCATGTTTCCTTACACTTATCAGATGCAATCTCTGAAAATTGCTCTGACTAAAAAGTTCAATATAAATGCAATTAGTATTATTATTGTGTAATTTTCAATGGCTAATAAACATTTTAAACATCTTTTCTCCCTCATAAAAAGAAAAATCACCCTTGTCCTTAAGGAGTTTTGAGGAGCACTTGGTTTTCTACTAGGAGACCAGAATTTAAAAATCATGGACAATAGAGCCAGAAAACTCACTAGAGTCCATTCTTCTAATTTATCCTCTCCCCCATCCCACCCATTTTACAGAGAAAGAAACTAAGATTCAGAGATATGGAACCTGATTCCAGACATACCACAAGGTAGTGTCAGATAAAACCATGAGTTGTGTTTTAACTTGCTGCATTTAATCCAGCACACATTTACTGGGCACTTACTAAATTTGTTCTGGGAAACAGAGATGAATAAGCCTAAGAATCCATCTTCAGGAAATTCAGAGTCCATTAGGGAAGCTACACAGGTAAGCAGATGATCATGGCATAAAGTGGTATGTGAATATTAATAATAAAATAAAGTGCTGTGGGGACACACAGAATTCAGAGGAGTCAGATCTGCCTAGGGTTATCTCCACCCAGGAGTTGGCATTGAGCATCCTGAATGGAAGGGTGTTCTAGGCAGAGGGAACAGAGTTTGCTAAAGCAAGGGGATGATGAAAGTGCATACCGTGCACTGAGAGCCACACAAAAATAGTTTGCACCAGCTGGAGGGTTTATAGAAAGTGCTTCAGAAAAGTTGTGGGGCATATCAACACGTCTCATTCGGCATGCTGGTGGGGCCATGGCCTGTGTCCGTCTGATGAGCCAGCACGGCACCTGGCCAAGGGCCCATGGCATTGTCAGGCTTAAGGAATTCCCTTTGAAGATGAGAGGATAGTGAGGGAGAAGAGAATTTGCCATTCAAGTGAGTCAACTGGAACGGAAGGTGTGTCCTGGTTCCTCAGGCCCTGCTCTCTGGCTAGTGGACCAGACAGCCAGGGTCACCTCCCCTGGGGCCACTGGTTCCACTTGGAAACATCCAGTTTTTTTTCAGCAAGTAGTTTCTAGGCCACAACACTCCTGCCTCACCCTTTGCCTTTGCAGTTTTACCAGTATAATTGATCCCAGAGCTCCGTATCTGCCGTACCCATTGGTTTCCTAGGGAGTGATGGCATATTTAGGCCCCGTAGAGCATCAGAACAATCTAGCCTCCTGGGGGATGGTGTAGAGGAGCATGGTGTGGGAGGCAGACAGAAATAGTCCTGAGTTGTGTAGTCATCCTTTTGGGTGCTCCGAGCTTCCTGTCCTGAGCTAAGGTTTTCTCTTGGGGTTAGCTGAGGCAGTGAGAGATAAACAAAGCTTTAAAGTATGTCACCCCACTGGAAAGCTAAAAGCATTTCTAAGACACTGCTTTTTCCTACCTTCCAATGAATACATCTCAGCCTTCCCATCATCACAACCTTGTAAAGACTCTGTAAGGTGAGTGTGGGGAAAGGAGAGACCTCCTCAGAGTAAAACTTCCCTCAGTGTCCTCCCCTATATATCGGGTCTACAAAATGCCAGAAGAGACAGACAAATCATGCCAGGGTTCACTGTGGCGGGGAGCTGCCAGTCACCCCTGATATTCAGCACTGAGCAGTCCAAACAACCCTTAGTGATTAAGGTTTTTTCCACTTACACCTGGTTCTTTTGCTTTCACTACACAATTGTATTAGCAAATGATATCCTTGAGTAAGCAAAATAGGTTCCTTCACAGATTCTTTTGTAAGAGCACATTCCTTAGCCTACCACAGATATTTATAGTCAGGGAACATTCAATCACATAGGGTTTTCCAAATACACCTCCAAGCCGTTGTCACCGTGTAGTTGCTGTGATCTAAAAAGCCAAGTGTGTGCAAAAGCCAGCAGCCAGTGACTTGCAAGAGAATGAACACTGGGCAATGCGCAAAATGAAAAGAAAGTCACAGATGCACTTACAACTTGTGTAACTGACAAAGGATTAATATCCAGAATACAGAGGGGGAAATTCTACACATCCATAAGAAGAAGAAAAGACAATAGAAATAAATTGACAGACCATATGACCACACAGATCACAGAAAAGGAAATGATCCTTAGCCTATCAAGAGGTGCTCGACTTCACTAATAAAGAAATACAAAGTTAAAATATAAGAGATGCCATTACACACAGACTGACCAAAACTTTTAAAGTCTGACAATATGAAGTATTTATATGAAGATATAAAACAACAGCAAAGCACAAGCACACTGATGATAGGACTGTAAATGGGTACAAGCACTTTGGAGAGAAATTTGGTACTATTTCCTAAATTTGAGTATTCACACACCTGATATTCCAGCAATTCCGTCCTCAGATATACAACTGACAGAAACTTGCATATGTACACAAAGAGCTTTATACAAAGATGCTCACAGCATCATTGTTCATGAGAAGGAAAAGGAATTTAGAAGCTTGTGAGTTGGGAAGGTGCTTAACAAATTGTGACACATTCATCAAAAAGGGATGTGATATAGAAAGTAAATGAACTAAACTGAATTTACCGATATCATTACATGCAAACAAGCAATTGTGGAATCTGTCAGTATTATGTGATTCATGGAATTTTCAGAACATGAAATAACTATAGATTGTCTTAGACACAAACTTATAAACCAAACGTGCACAGATCAGAGGCACACCATTTTGGGGGTGGTAGTTGCTCTGGGGTAAAAGAAAAAGGGCTGGGAAGAGGTGAGCTACAAAGGGATTCAAAACCTTCAAAAAAAAAGGACATCGTTTTCTGTAGTGTTTTTTTTTTTTGAAAAGCTTAAGTAGGTATAAGAAAATGTTAACATTTTTTAAAGTGAGGGTGGTGGGAATATGAATGTAAAGGTTAGAGTTTGCTGCAGTAACAAAACCCTGAATCTCAGTGACTTCAAACAAGAAAGTGTTTTTACTCCTACATGGTGGGTTGGCAAAGGGCGCTCTGCTTGTTGTCGTCACTCAGGGACCAGCTCTGGGGGAGCGGCTACCACCCACCTGCTGTTGGCTGCTCCTGAGGACAAGACAGAGCAATTACAGACCAGGCTCCAGCCTAAAAGTGACCCAAGTCACCTCCTCTCATCACTCATTGGCCAGAACTAGTTATAAGGTTCCCCTGTACCCAAGGTGGCCAGGAAGTACGACTCTACCACAAGCCCACGTGTGGAAAGAATGAGAAATATTTGGCTAATGGCAAGGAAGTTAACCACAGGGGCGTGTGTTCTTGGACACATCATCCATTTTTACATGTTTGAATTATGTTTCACATTCTGTCAAATAGGGGGAAAAAAAAGCCCTCATTTGGGAATCAGGAGGTTTGGACTTTTGTCTGAGGAAAAGAGGTGAAATAGGCAAGGTGGGTGGACAGAGGTAGTAAGGCCGTGAGCCCCACAGGCCCGCTCCCCAACCCGTCCCAGGGCCTGTCATCCCCACACTGGGCCGGCGATCATCCCCTCTTCAGCAATGGACCTCCATGTAAATGAGCCTGAGCAGGCTGACCTTTCCTGCTTTTGTTTATTTCCAGAGGGGCTGAGTAGGCGATTGGAAGCCTGATGAAAAGAGATGTGGGCATAGCGCGTGGGCTGTAAAGTCCAAAGACTTAACTAAGTCCTAGTCTGCCACTCACACCTCCTGTCACCTTGGGCAAGTCACCATACTTCCACAATCTATTTTTCCCCTCTGTAAAATGGGCATAACAATAACACCTATATCTCTGAATAGTTGTGATAAACAAATGAAGTATGTAAAGTGCTTTGTAACTGTAATGTGCTGCACAGACGTGCACTATTATTAATGACCTAAATTTTGCTGCAAGGGGAGCCTCAGGCCAGATTTACATTTCTGGCCGACAATGACTCATACAACTTCCCTCACCAGAGCCACCTGGTTGACAGAATGGGCCCAGGCATCACCCTGTGGTTCAACCGCTTGAAGAATCTATTGATTTCCTCTTGTGAAAGTGAGTCTGGGAGCAGGGATTAAGCATTATTGCAGATTCCCTGGGGACAGGAAGAGAGGAGGGTGTGATTTCTAGGAGCCTGGCCCCAATGGGAGATTTTCTAGGCCTAGACTGAAGCCTGGGCCCCTGGCACGCATGAAATATTGGAGGTGGAAGAGTATAGAAGGCAGAGAGGTGCTCTTCCAATCCTCTCATTTCCAAATGAAGAAACTGAGGGCAGGAGAGGGAGAAAGATGGCCCTCCTCAAACAGCAATAGATGAAGAATCAAGAGACCTGGCAGTCACCGCAAAGTGTTCTCACAGCTCAGAGTAACCAGGGCAAGTGCAGAATGAGGGCATTGAACTTGAGCCCCATGGTTATTTCTAATGCCTGTTGTTTCAAGAACACCCAATTCCAACAAGTTTGAAAAGCAGTAGAATCTTCCCTAAAACTGAGCTTTCTGGCCCAGGTTACTGACTTTGCAGGTCTGGCCCTCAGGAGTTACCTTCTTGTCTCCCACACGCTCTGAATGCCACCTGTTTGCCTCTGTGCTGTCAGACTTAAAAAGTGTTTCTTGGTGTCCTGCCTGTATCCTGTCAGCTTTGGAACACTAATGCTCTGGACTCTGTCCTCACCTAACAAATACCTCTACCCACCAGTGTTACCAGCTCTTGGAGTGGGGACAGAAAAACCTTCATTGGCAGCAGAGAACACGGGACACGACTCAGGAAACAGGTCACGGGCACCTTAGTCTGGCCCCAAAAGTCACTCACAGAGTGTGCTTTGCACCACAGTATTGCTACAGATAACATTTCCCCAGAGATCACAGGAGGCTAACAGCCAGATGCCGGGGAAATCTGACTTGCCAGATGCAAGTTCATCCTGCTCTGCCAGGGGAAGCACACTCCACAAGATGGTCTCTCCCATCATATTACCAGGGGCCTGGCCCCGAGGCTGTCACAGGCCCCTCCCCACAGGGGCTAAGTCATTCCTCCAGCAAGTCCAGGAACAGAGAGAAGACTGACGTCTCCATGCATAGGAATAAGAGAGAAGAGGTGGCCGTTTTACCTGCAGGCGCTTTACTGCAAGGCACTTCTAGCCTACAACCACTCTCATATCCTTTAGCTCATTTGATTTTTATGAGGAACTGAGAGTTAGCCAGGGAAAGGATTATTTTCCCATGTCTTAGATGAGGTCTACCTGAGGCTCAGAGAGGTTGAAGGAGTTAGCTCAAATCTGCTGACTCTAATTCCCATTCTTTCTCTGAGTACAATTAAACTATTTTCATTTCATAAAATTATATTACTGACCAAGCCAGAGGGCCAGTACTTAAACCACTTTCAAATATAAAGGCAATCATCAACTCGCTTGTGCCCTTCAATGAACAGTTTAGGGGGAAAAAATCATTTCTGAAACCAAAACAGCATTTACATTGTGGTTTGTATCGTGTCTGGTTTTTAGAATCCAGGTCTTTGCTATCTCTCCGCCCTTTGTCCACTTTCACCTTCTAGCTGGATTTTTATTTTGAGTCACTACAACTGAAGAAAAGAGGATAAAAAGCAAATGCTCACATGAACCCCACTTGTACAGGTCATGCATATGTGTCACCAATCTTAGAATGTCAAAGGGACGTGCGAGGCTGGTTACCGCATGAGCTCCCTCCCCTCTACTTAAAATCCTCAGCGATTTCCTATTGCTCTGAGAGCTCCAGAGGCCAGCAGCATGAGCCTTGCCTGAGAGCTTATTAGAAAGGCAGGGTTCCAGGCCCCCACCCCAGACTTACTGCATCAGAAACAGCATTTTAGTAAGATTTCCCAATGGTCTGCACATCAGTGAGAAACACTGATGTGAAGAATACAACCCAGATTACTGACCCCAGTGGTAAAGTCCTTACTCATTCTGACTATCTGAAGATAACACTTACCCTTAAACACACCCTCACACTTCCCCTTTCACCTGTGCTCCTGCAATGATCACTTCCCTAGCTTTTCTCCTGAACCAAATCTTTTCCATTCTTTGAAATGTGGCTCAAAATCCACCTCCTTCAAGAAGTCAAGCCAGATCTTCCTACAGGGAGTGATCTTTCCTTTCTCTATATCACAGTGCCACAGGCCCTGTACTTCCTATCTTGGATTATAATTTTTATGGGCATGATTTAGCTCCCACACTAAATGTTGAGCTCTTCAAGGTCAGGGTCTAGCTCTGATTCATTTGTAAATTTCCCAAAGCCCACAGTACTTCACAAAGTTCCTATCACAAACTGGGTCCTCAATACATTTGTCTTTAAAGTTTATTTCTGTGTCTACTTGAGATATCCAAAGAGATTAAGAAATTTAGATAACATTTTTGCTATTTGAGACAAGCATGACCACAGAGGACTATGGTCTAGACTTGGAAAGGTTTACCTACAATATTTAGTCACTGTCATCAAGCATACACCCGGACTCCCACCCCTACCTGCACACACACTTTGTTCATTTATTCTTTACTGTTGGAAGAGCAATTGGCCAGAATTTATTGAGTAGAGGGGAAATGACTTCTATATACATGATGTGCCCAATTCTAAGCTGATTTAGAATGTGACCAAAAGAGCAGAAATAATTTGATCCTATTACAGAATGGAACATAGTACCTAGAACCCAAAGTCTCTATCAGGACCTGCATTCAGGACAAGCCAAGGTCCCCTGGCCCTCATTCAGTTGCTTAATGGAGAAGATTCCAAAGACAGAACACCACTGGTGTTCTTCCAATTATAGAGTCATCTGATTAGAATTACAGTAAATGCATAGCTCAGTTTGCATTGTCCTGAGGTGAACTGGGAACCAAGCAGCTCTGGTTGGAGCCTCTGAGGGTACTGAATTCTGCAAGTCCACTGCCTCATCACAGTGGGGCACTAATGCAAGGGCTAACCTGGAAAACAGACAGACACAAGTTAGGAAAATATATTTCTGGGGATCCTGGAGCTCTGGGAACCAAAGGTAGGTAGACAATTTTATTCATGTTTGAAAGAAAAATTCAAACAGCATGCACTCCAGACATTAAACAAACCCAGACCTTTGGAAAAAATGTTGACCTTTGGGATGATTGTAGAATTAATTGTTCTTGTATATTTCCATCCTGCCATCATTTAGCCTTGAGAGGTGGTTTACAAAGCACAAGTCTTTCCAACCATAGGGTCCATGGCCAAATAGGTTTTCTTGCTCTGTTTGGCTGTAGAAAACAAGGCAATTCTATGGAAAAACCACAAACTCATCCATTGCCTTCCACCTATTCCACTTAGAGAATGAGGGTTGGGAGTCCTTAGGGGGTTGGACCAAACCTAACTTTTGTGTTATTGTTATGTCTAACTAACAACCAGACTATTAGGCATTACTGCCCCAAACCCAGTCAGGGTGGGAGGTAGAGGGAGGCACCACACTTTGAAGCTACCAAATCAAAGTGCTCTTAGATGAAACTCTGCTCTTCTGGACCATGAAATGGGTTTTCACAGGAACAGAGAATGACAAACATGCCAGTCAGGATGAAAACTGTCTCACCAGAGTTGAAATGCTCATAATGAAGCAAAAAGAAGCACCACCATGTGATGGGAATCTGCCCAACTCCCCAGTAGAGCCAGGCCAAATCACAGACTAGAGGGCCCTTTGGAGATTAGCTGTTTCCTCATCCAAAACACTGGATTAATATATGCATAGAGACTTACACCATTACATAGTCCTTCTTTTTTTAGGGTATCAGTTGAATTCTACCACGGCAGCTAGCGAGGTGGGTGCCTTTCTGGGACTCTCTTTCCTCATCCAGGCCTACCCACCTCATAAGGTGTCATGAGCATCCAGAGCAAATGGTGTGTGTTGGGGGGGTTGCCCTGATTCAGGTCGGGAGAATGAAGTCTACTTTCTTAGTGCCTAAAGCCCTTAGTTGTAAGGGAGATGAGAAAGTTCCTCAATAACAGTCTCTCTGACAGCCTTAAGGCTTTTGCCACTCTCCTTTCCTGGTCTTTGCCAACCTCAGGAATCAAAGACATACCAAAATCAGGGGATAAACAGGAATTAAATCATAGAATATATGCCACCAGAATGTATATGTAGGTATGTGTATATGTGTGTATGCATACAGACACAGACACATAATTGTAAATACATATTTTTTTTAATTTACCAGACTTAACAAGCAAACTCTTACCTGTCAGGAAAAATCATTGTCCATTAGGGGCCAGGAAGGCGAGCATTAAATAGTGGGGCTGGAGGGGAAGGATTTAATCATTGGTTGTTTGGAACAAACCAGTCTGCCCATCTTCCCCTTGCTATCCCTGACCATGCTCTCCATCACCTTCCACCTGGCCTACCCTGATTGATCACTATACTGCCTATGTTACAAATTAAACTTAATTTGGTTTCTGGACAGACTCATAACAGAAAATCTTGAAATTATGTAGAAGCCATCCGTGAAATGCTGGTGCTGAAACTGTCATGGAGAAAACTTATTTGCAGTTTAGGATTAGGTGATAGGACCTGAGAAGATAGGGCCCTTTCAGACAACAAACATGAGCAAATGGTGGCCCCAGACCCGGTGAAATACCACCCAGGGCCTTCCTGCGGGGACTGCAAGTCCTAGAAATACATCTTGTCAGGGACTACAAGACTCAGAAATCTTGGACCCTCCACCTTGTTTTGGAGACAAGGAAACAGGACCCCAACTTGGGGAAATGACTATGCCCAAGGTCACAGAGCCAGCATGTGGTAGCACCAAAGCTAGAGGCCAAATGCCTAGAGATGTTCTGAGGACCATCACTGCCCTTCAAGCTTCCAGGGATGGGAACTTACTGAATAACACAGATACGTTTTCTAATTTTTCTCTGAGGGTTGCAGATCTAAGCGTTCTTAGGCTCTTGTACAACAAACCAGAAGCCAGGGCTTCAGCTCTCAGAAAGTAGCAGTCCAGTGCTGTGGAAATCTGGATTCTACTTCCAGTTCACACACTAATCCTTGTGTCTGATGTGATTTGGCTCCAAACCAAAGCCCCTTTGTAGATCACGAAGAAAAAGGGGTGTAGGAAATAAGGAAAATGAAGGCAACGTTCTCTTTTCAGGAGCATCCCATGAAGCACAGTGGCCTTGTCAGCACCTGGCATCCGTTCAGAGCCTCCGTCTTCATTTAGAGATAGTGGGTATGGGAATGAAACCCACACCTGTGTACCAGACGCTGAAAATATCAAGTCTTAAACTGTTAATTGACACTCCAAATTGTCAGTCCTTGAATGAATGGCTATAGACAATTTGTGATTTGTCATTTCCTATTAGCATCAGTATCCTGAAAAGTACATAGGTGTGTTCTATTCCACTTTACACATGAAGACACTGAGATACAAACGTCCTACTCACAGAGAAAAACCCAGAAGTAGAAGTCCCTGAAAGATCCAAGACCAGAGCTCAGCTGCTGTTTCCCAGGACGTGCACAAGGTTATGGCTTCAATAAACCCCAAAAAGTGTCACCAGCTGCCAGCCCACTCTGCCCTATTATTTTGCTAGAATACTTGTTTATCATCTCTTTTCTTTGTTAATCCTCTGCCATCCTTCTTGGACAATATTCCCTGCTCTCTACCCTGTGTCTTCACCAACCCCTCAACACACACACACACACATACACACACATACACATGCGCATGCGTGCACTCACATGCACACATGATCTAATTACTCCCATTCATTTTTTTAGATTGAGTGTAAGTGCTATTTGTTCAAAGAGACCCTTCCATAACACCCCCACCTCAAAAATATATCTCTGTCTTCTATGATCTCTTATCGTACTTTCCTTTTCAACACTCTTCAAGTTTGCAAACATCCATTGGATTGCAACCATCTGATATGAGTCTCTAGCCTTCTTGACAGCAGGGACTGTCCCTGCTTTTTACTCTCCATTGTACCCCAAACCTCCAGCCCAGCATTTGGGCTGACTGAGGAGTCAATAAAGAGAGTGAATGCAACAAAGAGCTGATAGATGAATGGAAGATACACAAATACTCAAATTTTCAGGAATGCATCTCTTGTTAGTAGTACTTGAAATGCTTGTCTCAGCAACCCAAGAACTACCCAGCAGCTACCAACCCATTCTACTATCCCTTACTACCTCCTGTTTCCTGTCTTCCTCACTGCTATGTGCTTCCAGTTCCTGCCTTCCCCTCCACAGATCCAACCATCAGTGTCAGTCTAAAAGTAACTCTGAGAAATCTTTGAGTTCTTTATAGAATATTAAATACCCCTGCCTTGCTTTACCTCCACATCCCATAGTCAGTGTTACAGTGTGCCAGGGCTGAGACCCTGAACTGTCTATCTCCATAGCTCCCACGGAGGTTTTGCCCATAGGTGGTGCTCAGCTAATATTGAGTGAATGAATCAAAGGATTGTTTTCCAATATGAGATGCTGAGCTTCTTGAGAGCAGGTCAGTTCTACTAACCACTTCTTGAATAGTTTTGCACATAGTAGGTACTCAACCGCCAGTTGACTTGAATGCCATCCTTCTTCCCCAGAGATGAGATAGAGAAGCAGATTAATGTAGTGGAAACAGTGTGAGCTTTGAAATCATTCAGCTATACCTGCTATGTGACCTTGGGAAAATGGCTTAACCTCATGAGCCATATTGCCCATCTGAGGATAATGCCACTGCTCAAGGCCACTGTTGATGCAAAGGGAATGTTAACACATCTAGCATTTGCTTGGCATTCTGGAGGTACTACGTTCATACTAGCTCCTTTTTTCCTCCCTTCCTTCCTGAGAGTTACAGAGACCGGCAATCCTCACACTTCCCTGGGCCTCCTAGGAAGCAAACAGTGGTAAAGGGATTAGAACCCACAATCTCCTTGAGCCCGTTTCCCTTTTTCCCACCTGGCCAGCAGATGGCAATACCTATGCCCAGTGGCTTCTGCCCAAACCCTTTCTGTCCTGATGGAGGGGAAGGTGACAGAACTAGGTTCAAAGGATGACTCAGCTCCAGTGACTAAGGTGAGGAGGTGGTAGTGGTAGGAAGGACGTGGGGGCTGCAGAGGAAATGAGTGAGCACTATATTTGCTGAGGGATGTCTCCAAGATAAAGGGGTTTGACCCTGATGGGTTCCTGCTCTGAAATACAGCAGATGAGCAGGGGCCTGAGTGCTTTCCCATGACTCCCTCCACCTCGCCCCATGGTGGACTCTCTTCCAGATCAAATTCTGGGCATCTTTCTGCCTCTGGTGCCTTTCAACCAAGTACTGAGATATATATGAAAAACACTTTTGATGAACTGTTTTTTACAAAGTGTTCCTTATCACTAACATCAATGTGAAGGGGCTCTGATCCTGACAACCACTTGATCTCTGACCTTGGTCTCTCTCCTGGGCTCCAGAGTGTCTTCTTCACCCACACCACCCCTTTGATGTCCCCAAACACTGCACACATTTAAAACACATAATGTCCTCCCTTCCGCCCTCTCAGCTCCTCTCCTAGTTGGCTGTACCGCCATCTAGCCAATCACCCAATCTAGGCCCTGAGACATCCTGGACCTTCCTCCACCAATAATGCCCATCACTCCAATACCCATGTCCATTCCAGTTCCCGAATTTCTCGCATCCCTTTCCTCCTCTCCTTCTCCCCTGCTGCTGACTCTACTGGGCCTTCGTCATCATTCACAATGACTCTTTCTGTCACCTAACTGGCCTGCCTGTCCCCTGTCTCTCTCCAGCCCATTTCCAGACCGTCCAAAGAATAATATGTTCAAACCTCATTTCTAATCTTGTTACCACTCTGCCTAACATCCTTTATTGCTTTCCCAGTCCCTACAAGAAAGAGTCCAGACTCCTTAGGCTGAAGTACAAAGCCCTTCCTGACCCAGCACCCTCCCACCTCCTGGTTTCACCCACTGACTCCACCCTACAGACTCGTTCATCTAGAGACACACTGTGGATCCCAGGCAGCCTTCTGGGTCCTTGTATCACACTGCACTCTTCCCACCTCTCTGGGTCTTTGAATATGTCCTCCGTTCCCACAGGTAAGCACTTCTCTGCCTTTGCAGAACTGTTTATCTTTCCAGATCCAGCTCAGATGTCCTCTCTGAATGTGGCCTTCTCCCATGCCCGGAAATGAGTTGATAGCTGCTTCTCTGAAACATGTCCCTCTCAAAACATGATCACTTTTATTAAGCACCTCTTGGCATTATAACTTAGTGTTTATACATGTCTCTCTCCACTAGACTGGGAGATCCTTGAAGGCAAGTCCTTCCACAGAACGCCTACTCAACAAATGGTTTTTGAATAAATGAAATATTAAAGACAGGCATGAGGTACTTTTGTCCTCTGATCCTCAGTGTTTCCATTCATAAATAGGTAGGTGTCTGATTCAGGTGCCCTACAATTCTACCAACCTCAGATTTTGTACCGTATCATCCTTCTAACATACAGCTCACACTCCTGGCCCACTCATTAGTAGGAGATATTGTCGAGTTATTTTTCCAGGAAGAAGTGGGACTGTGGGTCCACCCACTCTGCAAAATGGCTCATCTCAGTAGCTCCAACTGAAGTCACAGAACTGCTCAAAGACAGTGCTCTACATAAGGACCCAGAAACCGAGGACCCATGCCACCATAGCTGGGACTTTGACCATGTCCCCAGCACAGTCATGGGTAGAATGCACCCATGTGGGTGCTTGTTTGTGCACACTCACACAGGCACTGTCACAGTCCTCAGGCAGTCACAGAGGGTGACACATTTGTGCAAAAGAACCACCCACACTGTCTCACCTCCCGCAGGTCACCATCTCCATGATCCCTGCACCTCCCAGCACCACCCACGCACTCACACACCCACAGTGTTGAGTCGTCTGTCTGCAAATCAGGAGCTTTATGCAGACCACAGCATTTCAGCAGGTGCACCCATATTCTGAGGGCTCTTGTCCTCTGACCTCCATCATCAGCCTGCCCCTTACTAGACAGCTTCTGCCGGTATGCCAGCATGAGCAGACCTGAGTGCAGCCTTCCCTGGGAAATTTATTTGATCTCCTCCCTGAGCCTCAGTTTTCTCATCTGTCCCTGCTTACCTTCACTACAAAGGTATTATCCAGATGCAATGAATTAATGAGAGTGAATGGCCTCCTAGAGACAGGCACAATGCAAATGCGTGATGTGTGAACATAATGACATCAGTAGACACTCGGTTCTGCCTCCACAGAAAAGTAACTTTTCAAATATAAAGGGACAATTCAAATCCAAATATTTGTTGACTATATCCTGTGTGGCAGACACAGTACAAGGATTGTCATCATCTTAACCATAACTATTCTGAATCCAATAGTGCTAGCACTTTATAATAATGTGTCTGAAGTCAAATGTGTCATGTTTCGAGGTTTTAATATTTTTGCATGTTCACGCATTTCACATATATAGGAGTAGAAACAATATTTGCATATGTACAGACGTGTGTGTGTGTGTGTGTGTGTGTGTGTGCGTGCGTGTGTGTTTAAGAGAACAGAATACTTGCCCAGGAGTCAGGAATGAAATGTAACAAAAAAAAAAAAACATGAGTTTTGGAATAAGACATATATACCTGGGTTCAAAGCCTGACTCTGACTTAGCTTTTTTATTTGGGACAAGTTTTGAATTCACTGAAGCTTCAATTTCCCAGTATTAAAAATGGAAATGATGACAAGTCTCTCAAAGGTCTGTTGTGCAAATAAAATCATGCACATAAAATACTGAACAGTGTCTAGCACAGAGAGGGCTCAGTGTCACTGTCTCCATTGTGTGCTCTCTGTTCCGCTCATGCTCTCTGTGACCTGAGGCAAGTCACTTAGTCCCTGGCACACATTTTCTCACCTATGGAATGATAGGGATGGACACGATGATCCTTGGATTCCTTCCAGCCTCAGGATTACCAATGTCATACATCAAGCAACTATATTAAGCCTGTCTGTGGATTTAAGTAATGAGCACACCCCAGGGGAAGCCCCTTCAGCTTTGTGTTCACTCCATTTCCAAAGCGGTTCCTTTCTCTGAGCGTGCCATTTGCTGGCTCTCCTATTTTCAATACAGAGTCCATTGATGGCACAAAAAGGAATGCCCAGTGCAGCTGCGGGTCCACTTGAGCCCTCCAAGCAGGCGCTCTCAAGCCCGCTCTGTCTGTGAGCTCTGTGTTTCCAGCGCCTGCTGTTGCAGCGATGTCTGGAATGCTCAACACCTGCACCTCAGCTTCCTGGGCATTTCCATTGCCCTCCTCGGTGGCCTGCCCTCGTCTCCTGTTTGCCTCTGAAATGCAGCTGCTGGGGCCCTATAGAGGGGAACCAAATGGACAGGACATCTCCTTGTTTGGTCTCTCTTCCCTGAGTCAAACCAAATCTGAAGCGCCTCTGTGCGAGGTCTTTTGTTGCCGCATCATTATGTTTAAATGAGCCTCATCTGCAGGAGCATTTTTTTTTTAATAAAATAAAATAAAACCACCACAAAAGACCAAAGCAGATGACATCTGCTCTTTCGATGAAAGCTTTTTTTGTTATGAATTAGACTAAAAAAAGAAGAAAAGGAGAAAAAGAAAGGGACTGGGCTTCATTTCTACCATTCCTCCCAAAAAACAAAACAAACAGATTTACTGGATGCAGAAGACAAAGGGCTGTGGAATGGACAACAAGGGGAAAAGAAGGAGAAAGAGGAAAACTAAGAGAAATGCTTCCCACTTCTCCAGCAGTTTGCCCATCAGTCCACGCCAGGAATATTCAGATACCACTACTTTAAGTACCATTTATTTTGAAAGAATGATCAAATATATATTCTCTTTGTTCATTTAATGAGCAACATATTAAACAACTTTTGCTATTACCCCAGCCTTCTCCACTAATATTTGTTTATCAAAAGCTACAGGTGGGTCTGATACAGGTGGTACCTAGAATATAGTTTGAGAAAGAATGATCTCCCTGCTGAGAGAGCCTCCGAACCTTTATCTCCATCTTGGCTCTTGTCCGCAAACTAGCCCCCAGCCCAGCTCACTCACTGCACTTCACCTATTCTCTGCTAACGCCTGCTTCTTGCTCGCGGTCACTTTCCCACTGATCTTAACGCAGCACTGAACTCCTTCCTGGGTCTCATCCCCGACTCCGACACTGCCTTCCCCCTCAAGCACCCCGCATTAACCCAGTGCCAAGCCCTGTCAATGTTCCCCCGAAACATCTCTGCGTCCTTTCTCTTCTCTCCTTCTCTGCTGTCACTGTCTGAGCCAAGACCACCTTCATCTCTTGCTATATGTGTCTAGGCATGCCCCACCACTGCTGATGATGGTCACACTGAGAAAAACACAGTATGATTCTAGGACACAGTCTAAATCCCTCAGCTTGGCTCCCCAGAAGGTTCATGGGTGGACCTCTGCCTAGCTCTGACCAATTCCCATCTACTACCCTCTCCTCCAGCCCAATTAACTTTCTTCACTCCTCGACCTTCTTCCTGCTCTTTCACCTGGGGCCTTTGCATGTGCTGGTTTCTCTACCTGGAACGTTATTCTGACTCTGCATGCAGATTTCCTCTACTCACACTTCAAGTCTCAATTCCAATGCCACTCCTCAAGAAAGCCTTCCCAGACCACCCCTGCCCCCAAGCAAACAAGGATAGGTACACCTGAGATGTGTTCTCAGGGCACCGTGGGCTACCTCACTCAGAGCACATGCTCAATTTATTGTTGTTATTTATTTAATTTTCTGTCTGCCTTGCTGAAAAGTCAGTAGCAACAGAGTGGGCATCTCTCGTATTTGCTCTAATGCTAACATGACACTAGTCCTTTAACTGATAGAACTCGATGCTCCTCCTCCCTTGTTGAAAAGACCACTTTTAGGAAAAAGCTATATATATGTATATGTGTACATATATATGTATATATAGAGAGAGATAGATCTCATATATTCTTGAAATGGAATTCTTCCTCTAGGATTTTAAGTATATTTCAAAAAAAGCACCATAAATCCGGGCTAGGAGAGTTATCTACAGTTTCAATTTCATTTCCAGGCCCCAGGTCTACACAACCAAAATTTGATGCAAATTCCAAAGATGAGTCTTCTTCACGTACAAAATTAACCTGATAAAGGGAGTACATCACCTCCCTCTTGAAGTCCCTGAGGCTATTTCCACCTGATATTTTTCTCCTCTATTCTCGCCTCTGATGTTTGTCAGGGTCCTTCAACAGTACTGAACATTGTGAAGTGTGGGGGGCAGGGCAAGGAAGGTGGCCAACCAGCCTTGATGACTGACCAAGTGCCAGGCACTCTTAAGTATCTTACATAATCTCTCATAACAACTTGGTGAGGTAGACACCATCTTCCTCCATTTACCAATATGGAAATTGTGGCACAGACACGTAAAGTGACTGGTCACACTGCTGTAAATGGCAGAGCTGGTACATGAACTCAGATCCACCAACTCAAATTGGCCAACTCTTCAATTCCCGACCAGCACCTCTCAAGGAGTGCGAATACCAGAAGAGGGGTCTGGCACAAAGCTGGAAGTTCACTTCCAGTGTGAGAACTTCAGCAGAATCCTACATAGTGGACCTAGGAAAAAACAAAGATAGCCGACCCAGAAACTACTTCTCCTGGAGGGCACACAGCTTTGGGGAGAAACAGCGGAAACTAGGAGGTTCTCTCCCTCCTGTCAAATGTTGCCAACCTAGTCACCTCTCCCAGACAGACGTCATACTATCCAAAGCAGATATCTGGTCTTCAATAAGCATCTTTCCACATCGCTCATCCAGTTAGCTTCTTGGGGGTTAGGGACTCTACAATTTTAAAGCAACTGTTTGTTTTTTTAACTTCCTTGATTGAGAACCCAACCATTTTTCTCTAGGCCAACATAATAAGCTTAAGGTTTTATTTTGGTTGTGGGATTTGCCAGTAGTTAGGTTGCATCTTTGTTTGTCTTCTAGTTGTTTCACATTCTTTCTAGGATTTTCTCTCTTGGGAAGTGGAAATGGAGCTTGTCTGCAAAATCAGAGTGCAGTGGTTCTCCCAAAGACTGCTTTGTTCACTAGATTGTTGGTTATGAATGAGTGTGGGAGACAGAATTTGCTTACCATTAAAACACCTCCGCATACAGGAATTCTAGAGGCTGAACTCTCACACATAAATAGAGCCGAGATGGAAAACCCAACATGAGGCCAATGCTTCTAACTAGTTTATCTTCTAAACTCAACCTACTTTCCCACTTTCTTGACAAACAGGTGTGCCAATGTAATGATATTCTCCTCCCAAGCTGGGCTGAAGGAATCCCACGGAATCTGGAGAGACCAAGATGAGGAAGGAGAAAGGAACGTGGTAGATTAATAATCAGTTGGCATTTATTGAGCATTGAGTATCAGAGATTGTAAAATACTATTACATATGTGATTTAGCTTAGTTGTAAATGTTCCGTAAGTTTGGTATTCTGAACTCCCATCTTATAGATAAATCAAAGTTCAGATATATTCGCTGGCTTGCCAAAAGGCATGTAGCTCCTTTGGACTCTTTTTATTCTCACATCCTTACAGGTTTCTGTATCCACCCTAGAAGAAATCTGGGGGCTAGAAAGAAATCACAGAGCCATGGGTTCTGTGGGATCACAGCTGGTAAAACTCTGGCTCTGGCCTTCCAAGGCTGGGAGAGATGAAGGAAAGGGGAGTCAGAGCAGAGAGGCTGGACCTGGGGCCTGTTGAAAAGGGATTAGGAGAACATAGCATTTTGCACGCAGTGTCCTCTCCAGCAGTTTTTGAGCATCTTTTAAAAGTCTCCAAGGTTGTTTAGACATTAAAAATTCCTAAAGAAATGGGGACTGGTGATGAGTCTTGAACTATTGACTTACATGTTGCCTATGATTCACCTGGCTTGGTGAAGGCAGAGACAATGACTAGAGGGGCTAAGGGAAAGAGATGCAGCAATGGTGGGCCACACTTGGCTGCCTGGGAGGAAGAATAGGGGCTAATCCCTACTACTGGTAGCTATGACATGAGCCAGTAGACTTTGAACAGAGAGAAAAAATGAATAAACCTCTCAGTGTAACATTCCTTCCCTGTTCAACCAGTATCCTAATATCTCAAAGTTCAGTATAAAGCAAATATCAAAATGAATTCCATAGCTTATGGAAGAATAAAGATGACTATTTCCATTCTATGGCTAAGGAATTTGAAGTGTTACAAAAGTCAATGAGTTACCCATTCTTTGTTTCAATAAATATTAATTAAGCTCCAGTTACTATATGCCCAGAACTGGATATAGTGGCAAACCAAGCAGACAAACCTTATAGAGTAAACAGACATTAAATAAACATTCAGCACATAAATAAAGTGCAAATTATGATACAGTCATGAAAGGGAAAGCATAGAGAAGTGTGAAGAAACATAACAGAGGAATGGCATAATTAACATTGGAAGGTCAGGGAAGTCCTTTCTGAAGAGATAACTATTATGCTGTGAGCCAGGAAAGGAGCAGAGGGTTAAGCAGACCACAGGAACAGCCTGTGCAAAGGCCCTGAGGCTGGAAAGTGAGTGGCCAATGTAGCAAGGGGGACAGGGTAAAAGATAACGTCAGAGGGCAAAGCAGCGGGTATGTTATGCAGGGCCTTCTAAGCCATGGCAAGAATTTTGAACTTAGAATATTCTAAGTGCTAAGTTCAATGGGAAGCCATTAAAGGGTTTTAAACAGGGAAGAGATGTGATCTGATTAACATTTAAAAAGATTACCCCACTGATTTGGAAAGTGGATTAGATGAGAATGGGAAACTATTGCTGAAGTCCCTGTAAAAGTTGATGGATCAAGCCCAGGGGAACATAAGACCGAGTCCCTAACTCAAACAACAAGCCTTCTTTTAAGAAAACATTATTTATGATTTATAATCTAAAAAATGTCATTTTATTAAACAGAACCATAATTTTTCAAATTTCTTATCAACTAAGATGATCCAAAGTACTAGGGGGTTGCTTCAGGGCAATGCAGTGTCTCGCTGGCTTACCTGGTCACCTTTTTCTACTTTCCAGGTTTTCCAAGAATGGAGGTGGAGAAGGGTAGTCACAATTGGGAAATAAATATATAGGTCATTTGCATCCGATTCTCCTACCCAGCCTCACCTCGTTACAGAGCAGCAGCAACAAATGTCAGAAGCAGGAAATACACAACAAGAAGAATTTACCACAATTTTTTTTCATCCAAACTTACACACACACATACAGTTGGTTTGAAGTGGGGTGAGGGGAAGTAGCCAGGCTTCTCACATTTTTAACCAATAGGATCTGTGTCAGCCATCAAAACAACAGGCTTTCAGTCAGTTGACCTTTTGTGATGGAGGGTTTTGTGGGGAGAGGAGGGAGAAAGAAGAGAGAAACACCTCGGCTCTGCATCATTTGTCATTCTAATAGTTGAACACTGCATAAGTCCCATGCTACAGACACATTAATTTGATTAAGATAGAATCCATGGGTCATTCAGGCATATAAAGTAGTCTTGCTTAATTGCAAAATTAACCACAAAATTAGGATAATCATTACCAAACTGGAGGTTATTCTGGGACTCAAGGACCACCACCCTCTCAAACCTCAATTCATTTTTGCCATCTAAAGTTGGTTTTTGACACTTAGAAGGAAAAAAATCTGGCCCATCAGCTTCAGCTCTCAGGACATTAGTTAAGGGAGCTCACGTTCGCTAGAAACAGGAACTAGCTGGGAGACCCATCTCAAAAGAGTCCCTCGGCCTCCAAAGTGCCCATAACCATCTCATATGCACAACACTGCAGAAATTTATCCGTAACCTCAAGAAATCCACTTTGAAATCTGAAGACTGAGATCCTCATTTCCATCATTTTTACCTTATTCCTTGCTTATCCCCTTGTTTGTATTCAGAAGCAGTTTCATTTTTGGACTCTGAGCCACTTTTACAAAAACATCTACCAGGTTTCTACCATATTCCAGGCACTGTGTTAAGTGATGAAAATATAAAACAAAGACCCAATCTCCTATCTCAAAACGCTTCCCCTCTAGTTGGTCATGGGGTTGCCTCCCTTCTGTGACTCCATGAGAAACACCTGCTACAACTGAGTACCCATTGATGCACTGTAGCAGAGGCATGCAAAGCACCACGGAGACAGAAAGGGAAATTAATCATGTGGAGAGTAGGTGTGATGTGAGTTGGCCTAAACTGAATTAGGAGGAACTGGTCATTTGGGGAAGGGAAGGGGAGGGCATTCCCAGCAGAGGGGACAGAATGAATCAAGTCAAGGAACTTGGGTTCCCATGAGGTATGTAGTCATTACTGTGGTGTGGCAAAGAAACAGCCAGGTGTTTTTACCATCTTGGAGAAAGCATTAGTGGCCAAACATATCCTCCAAATCTGGGAGAGTTAGGCCCCATCCCAAACAATATAGAAGAAAGAATTCTGGATTGGAATTTAGGAGACCCCTTGTCCTTGTATTGAACATACTCTGTGACCTTGGGCTGATTATTTCACCTGTCCGTGCCTCAGTTTGTCCATCTGCAAAATGGGACTAGAGATCCCTTTCCCATCTACTTCTCGGGGTCCTTTTGAGGATTAAATGGGGAAATATATGTGAACATTTAACTTCAAAGCTTCAAATCCTGTTTGATAAGAGCACAAATTACTGATAGAAAACTGAAAAAGTATTAGTATTATTTTCAGTGGCACTGTTATATTCTGGGACCAGCAAACCATCCAGTGGTTGGAGTGTAGGAGGCACGACTACAACTAGCATGGAGAGACTCTTGAATGTGTGTGGATTTTATATTTATTCAATTTAGAAGCATGCATTTGTCCATTGTTTTATTCACTTAACAGATAAATAAAACTAGCTCCTAAAGAACATTCAAAATGAAAAATAGAAGTGATCATCTAAACGACTTGTCCTGTGCCCTTGCAAATGACACGGTCACTATAGCAACAGGCTCACTAGCTGAGAATATCTAAAGGCCACTCACTGGTCAGATGAAAACTGAGCATGATTAGATTCAGAACATAGGAGTTTGACATAGCTTCCAAGATCCTTTTCAGCCCTCATGTTACTTAACTAACCTGTGTATGGTTCTGCAGCCAGACCCTGGCACATACAACTATTTCTGAGTTCCAAGGTGTCGGCATCTGGGAAGTCTGCATGTGGCTCAAGGTGTTCATGTTATGCTTTAGTGAATGTAAGCTATACTCTCCCTACAGACTTTGTGAGATAATGCAAGGACATTTCTAGAAGAGCTTTCCACCAGAACCCCAAGCGGCTTGGAGAAAGCCAAGCAGTGAGAAAAGCAAAGTCATCATTGTGTTAAAAGGAAGATTTAGCAGGTGTGATGCCTAAGATCACAAGATAGTGAAAATAAAATACTAGAACAGATTACTCTCCTCCTGCACCTTTCTTCTGAGGGGTTTAAAATACTTTATACATCTAGATGTCCATTTTCATCATTGGCAAGTTACTTTATCTTCTAGAATTGCAAAGGCTTTATTTTTAAGAGATTTTAAGCAGATCAAGTGAGAAGTGCTTTGAAAAAACTGTCATAGGGTGATCACTACAAGGCCTGTCAGAGTAGGCCTTGACATTTGTTGCATTCATTCCACATGGCAATTACATCTGTTACCCTGCCATTACATGGAGCAGGAAAGCCAGGTCCACAGTGCAAGCCCAGAGGTCCACGTGGAGGTGTCAGCTCTGCTGTGTGTCTTTGAGAAAATTAATTTACATTTATGGGTTTGGATTTCTTCTCATCATTATCCTCAGAAGGTAGACATGACTTCTAATATCCCTTCTAGTTCTGATGCTTTGCAAAACTAGAATTCCTCTGATTGTGTTCTATTAACTTAGCAGAGCAAGAGCCATGAAGCAGAAGATCATAGCCAGTACCTATGCTTCCTTGCCTCTAAAATGAGGATAACAACACCTACTTTGCAGAGTGGCTTGAAAGATTACATATAATACATGCAAAGCTGCTAGCCCAGTGCCTGGCACCCCTTAGTGCCCCATAAACGGAGCTTTTTAAATCAAAACCTAAAGAGTTCCAGTCTAAGCCTCTACCAGCCTGACTTTTGTGTCTTCGAAGTCCCAGGCATCTTCAAGGCTTGAGCACATGGCCCCTGACTGACTTCTGGCCACTGCAGACTCCAAATCCAAACATCAGGCCAAGGTTTTAGGCTCTTCTATTCCACACAGAGGCCACATAGAAAGTCGATGAACTTTTTCTGTTTCTTCTGCCTGGAGCCTTGTGCCTGTGAGTGTGAGTTAGCTCCAGGTGTCTGTGAAAGAACCCAAGGGAGGCTTTCCCCAAGACGAGCCATTTGCTCCACCGCTTGAGCCTGCAAAACACTTTCTCTGTTCTCGGCAATTGAGGGAAGGGCATGCAGGGGATGGGGAGCCTGAAGCTGGGAGCAGGGTGGCCTGCATCTGCTGTACCAAGCTGCCATTCTCCTGGGGCAATAAGCAGTTGAGGAGGGTAAATCTTCATCACAACAGCGACGGCACTGCCGGCACTGTGCGGCCATAGAAATATGTCTCCCTGGCTCAGAATCCCCAACCCCTGCAGAACCTGAAAAAAATCAGAAAATTCCACTTGCTTTTTCCTATTTAATGAGGTCGAACATTCTTAAGGAATGAAAAGCACAGCTCCAGCCTAGCTTTTAATTAGCTTCAGGAGCCCTTGTTTCAAACTAGCCTCGTTCCCAAAGCTATTCTCTCTCTGCTCTGAATGAGATGGAAATTCAATTGCATTTGCTTTGTGAAGTCATAATAAGAAGCTCCCCCACCCTCAAGGTCACATGGGAAAGGCATGCAGTAGCCAGACAGACACTGCACTTTTTGACCGCAGCAGGACACCAGAAGCTGAAATGGGCAGTTAAAAGCACTCCGGTTTAGCCTGACCTTGATGTTTTTGTAACCCACCATGTGAACACGGGCCAGTTTCTCCCGTGTCCAGTGGGAACAATATGGACTTTAGAGCCAAACAGACGTGGAAAGAAATCCCACCTTCTTGTCTGATGCCTGGGCAAATTAGCTGAGCGCTCACTGCTTCTGGCTTTCGTCTGCCATATAGATACCAATGTCTGTCTTGTTGGATGACTGCAGGGGCCGAAAAGGATGCTGTGGGTAAAGTGGACCTGCCTGGGCACCGTCGGCGCTCCTCATCTTTCTCTTCTTGCTCATCTGCACCCCCGTTAATCACCCCAGCTGTGTTGCCCGCTTCCCCGGGCATGACCCAGAGGGATTATGAGTATTAGGATTGAAGGAGCTCGGATTTTGTATTTGGGGATGAGGCTTCAGATCCCAGTCTTGCTCCCTCCCCCTGCCTGGGTGACCTTGGGCAAGTCCCAGAGCCTCGCAGTTTCCCTGTGCGGCCAGTGGGGGTGATAGCAGTACTCACCACGGAATCACAGTGAGGACGAAGTGAAGCGGTGCACAAAATCCCCCGGCATAGTGCCTGGCACATGGTAAGTACACAATAAATATTAGCCAACAGCAGCGGCAGCCGCTTCCCAGAGTGCATTATCAAATTGAAAAATCCTCTAAGACGCCCATCCCAGATCCCTTCTGGAAGGAATGTGCCGATGTTACAGGTGCTTATGTAAATGTAAGTGGTTATTATTTATGTAGGAGAACATTACTATTATTCAGGAAGAGGGAGCAAACGATGTAGAGAAAGAAAAATTTATGATGGGCTTCAAAGGAGAAAGAGGAGAAAATAACTTCTCGCCCGGCACCACAAGATCAGGTCCCATATATTAGCTCTCAGCTGCCTGAGTGCAAAAGTTGCATCAATAGAGTCTTCTCTGAGGAAATAAAAAAGGAAAGGAAAGGAATAGAAGAGAAAGGGGAAGAAAACCTCATTCTGTTTCCTCTAAAATCAATCCTAGGCCTGTATTTAACCAACAGAATCTCACTGAACGCCCACCCCAGGGGAGATGCAGGGCTCCGCAGGCCCAGCTCTGCCCTCAGGGCATTTGCAGTCTAATGAGGGCCTCACAAAAGTACATAAATAGCTAATTAAAGGTAGAAAGTGGAGTGTCATGAATCATCATCATCATTATTAGAAGTCATTTTTATGGCATTATCTTTATTTAGTACATCTCCCTTTTGCCCATAAAGAATTGGGGAAGATTTCTAACACAGAAGATGTACAACGAGGAATAAAAAAATAGAAAAAGGGATTTAGATTAAAGCAAAAAGAAATGACAGAGGCTAATATAACTGTTGGATCAGGCATTAGATTGGGTTCTGAGCCTCCTGGAAGTCGGGGAGAAATGGAAAACACATTATTATCATTTAGTGTTTCATGAATGCCAATGCTCTCTTAGGCAATACATAGAAACCAAGGTGAGGCCTAATTCAGTAATCTTGCACTTCTTATTCAACTGACAAATGCAGAAGCCATCCATGTCTGAAATTTTGAGACAATCAGGTAAAGCACTAACCATTATCAACATTTAAGACCATCATTTTGCAAAAATTTACTGTTGTTTGTTGTTTTTCATTTCTGTTGGGACTGTTTCGCAGCTAGCAGCTTTGTGGAATGTAAGCTGTTTGGCTTCTTGAATTTATAAGGAAAAATAGATATAGTCTAAAACACTGAGCAATCTTCATATTGCTCTGCTAGACCCACTAATGTTTTCACGAGACTGGTGCTCCCAAGGGCTTTGATCTATCACAGGGCTCTCTTGGGTTAATTGCTGCTGTTCTCAAGTCATCCCCACTTAGGTAGGTGGGAGTGAGTAGAATTAGCCAATTGTACAGAAAAATCAAGGACGCCTTGCTTGCAAGGGTACTTACTTCTGAGAATTACCATGAATTTTGCATGCCACTGACTAAGAAAGGAAGGAAGGAAGTGACATCTTTAAGATCCTGGGCTTGGGCGGACTGCGGTGAAGGCCAGCTGTTATTCTTCTGGCTGGTTTCAGGCCTCTTGTGATGTCTTTTTTGTACCTAGGAGAACTTGAACTTTAAAACCTATTTTAAAAGACCATATTTTGCCTTCTTTCTTAATGTAGTCCTTAAAAGGTACATGAGTTTGATTATTGAGGAAGAATTTTCTTACAAATAAAAAACAAAAATAAAACACAAGCAACAAAGAAGGTGAAAGAAGTGCTGAAATAAGAGGAATAAGGAGAGAATGGCAAGAGAAGGACTAGGGAGACAAAGAGGACCAGGGGCTATAGTGTCTGACCGCTTCTTTGCCCAGGCCCTGCAGCGCCGCAGAAGGTGGTGCCCAGCTTTTGACCAGTTGAGAGCGAGCCCTGGTCATGGACGGGGCTGGACAGGGAGCTGGTTACATGTGCTGGCCAACAGCACACACATCTGTTTGCTTTGGCACTGCTCACTGACCAACTGCTGGCACAGAATCAGAAGGGGCAGGTGAGAGGGTTGGGAAGCGGGAAGGAAGGGGAGAGGGGATTATGCACAGTTGTTCCAAAAAGGAGAGAGGGGAGAAGGTCGGGAGGAATGAGGCTGAGAGAGGCCAGGGCAGCAGGGGTGGGGAGCCGGCAGCTGCGGTGGTGGGCATCGCGACTAATCACCCCCACAGCAGGTGAAAGCCAGAGTCAGCACACAGGGGCAGCAGGATGTGGCTTCTGTGAAACTCCAGGCACTGCGCGAGGTCTGGGCAAAGTGTCGGGAGTACCTTATCACTGTCCCCTTTGGCCCGTCATTAACCTGCTAATGGTGAGCTTTTCCAGACGTCCAAGCTGGCCATCATGTTGCGTCCCTCTCTTTCCTACAAGATTAAACTTTTTGTTTCTCACCTCAAACATGTTTTTCTCTTTCTAGGCACACAAAGACTTACTTTCCCTAAGCTATTGAGATCCTCCCAGCTATCTAGAGAAAGCTGGAGTGAATCTGCCCGCTTACCAGAGGCCCTGGGAATCCTAAGTAAGATCCCTGAAGTCACCGGCTTGGTCAGTGGAAGAAAAATTGGGGCAAATGACGACTCTTCCACCTCAGCACCATTTCCTCTGCCAAAATTTGCTCTGGTCCAAAATTTGAACCATGTGCCAAGCTGTTGAGCTGGTGAGTCCAAGGGAGATATGGGTTATTATGAAACCTCGGTGTGAAATGTCACATAAGCATAAGTTCTTTGTTCACCATCTATTCAACACAAGGTGTCAGAAACCATGCGGGCTCTCTCCTCGCTCCCCAGTGGGGATCCCTTTCTAGGTCGCTAACCAGCATCCATTTATCTGAAGGGAACCCATGCAGCAAATGTCTGCAAGGTTGAAAATCTCACCTGTTCATTACCTTTGCTTCTGCAAACAAATTATTTTCCTACTGCTGGCGTCACATGTGGCGGAAGAGGCCATCAGATGGCAGCTGAGATTGATGTCTGGGTCTGTGTATTTCTAGGATGCACTCAGTACTCCAAGAGCATGATGTGGAATTACCAGTAATCAGTCTGAAAGATCATTTTGTATGGTTTACCTACCAATATTGGTTCTGGCTCTGAAGAGTGTCTGAGGTTCAAATCCTCTGCTGCCTATTAGCCTCTTTATGACTTAAATGAGGGTAATAATAGAACCTACCTCATATGGTGGTTGTAGCAAGTGAAATCACCCATGAAATGCCACAGACTTTGGCTACAGCACCCAAGAGTGTATAAGGAGGTCCATCTTTCTAGACAGGACACCCACAGTGACTGCACATCTTCAGGCTCCCGCTGGTTTTTCTTTCAATAATACCGTAATTTCCTGCCTGGGGCCATTGCAATTTAACACACGCAAGTACTGAGAGTTAAGAGATACAGTTAAATTCTCCCACTCAGGGAAGCAACTTAAGAACATAAACTATCTACATGTAAGAAATACCAACAACGTTAAGTCTGATTTCTCAGGGACCCGTAACCACCCGGCCTTCATTTTTGGTCTGGCCCCACACTGGGTCCCTGGAGGCCTTTCAGGCTCCTCCCAGAGCTGGGCCTTCTAGATGCTCCACCTGGAAAGTGGTGTTCCTCTAGTTTTCTTCTGATGAGGAAAATGAGGCCCAGAGAGAGAAAATGGCCGATTGTGTGGGAAGAGGTGAAGTGAGAATTCACCCTTCTCAATCTCTCCTTCTCTCATCCTTTCCTCTCTCCTTCTGAATCTCATTCTTAGACCACCATTTCTCTCCAGTTTCTGGACACTTTGTTGCATCCCACTTGCAAAACCTCGCTCACCTGGATCTGTATCTCCACAGTGACCATGCAGCTCCCCCCTCATCCAGCCTTTATGCCCTGAATGGTGCATAATGGTGCACCAGCCTCTACCGTGCCTTAGCCTCAGATGGGGACATAATTAATGTATAAGTTAAATACACGTTTGCATTTTCAAATTAGCTTCCATAGACTGTATCACAGTTTTGAAGCACTATAGATACTATATTGTCTGTATAAAACACAGATATCTATAGTCACCCTACATAGGGTCCTTCCTCAGAAACCCCAAGGGCTGACACCCTGATCAGATGCTCAGAGAATTCCCAACTTGATAATGTTCAGCTCTGCTCTGGTTGAGGGCTTTTACTGTGACCCAGCATCAAGTCCATCCTTTCTGACCTTGCATCCTAGATCCAGCCATTCATCTTACCCCTGATAATGAATCCCTGTGGGCACCCATTCCTACAAAGCTGTCAGCCTTACCAGGAAGTAGAGTTGGCCACCAGCAGCCATATATCCTGCTAACAAGTATAGGAACAGATTTGTTCTCAGCCTCTCCCTGGCCTGATGGTATAATGGAAATAGACCCCAGATTTGGATTCTCACTTCACCTCTTCCTACACAATCAGCCACTTTCCTCATCCGTAAAATAGGAATAAAAATACCCTGGCAGAGATTCTGTGGAATGAGCAAGCGCAGAGAGTTTGACATATCATATTGCTCAGTTGCCAGTAGCTGTTTTTCCCTGGATGGCCATCTACTATGGGTGGCCTGAGGCCGACTGCACCTGGCCTGTCACTGCCTGCCACTCTCCTGTGCTGTGGCCATGCCCACACCCACACCCACCTAACCACCTCATCTCATCTCTGAGTTCCCATTCCTCCTGCTCCTCGGGGTGAGTTGCACTGTGTCTGTTCTGACTGCTGGCTGGCAGTGTGCTGAAACAGTTCCTCCTAGCTTCCAAGAGCTGATCCCCGGCATCTCTTCCCAACTTCACACGCAGTGCCCATCATGTTGGTAGCTTGACTGGGTCCTGGTGGGACTGCAAACCCTATAGTCAGGCTCTTTCGCCTGAGACTCACTTGTTAAACATTGACAGGCAAATCAGTTCAGACCCTTCATTCCTGCTGTGCCTTCTCTGGGCCTGGTCATCTGACCTCAACACTCAAATGTAGCCCTTTTAAGGAAGACCTCAGAAGTTTATGTACACAAGCTGGCCTTGCATTTCAGGGAGAATGCAGCTAAATCCATGCCAAAGTCTACAGAACAACTCTCAGCTTAGGAATGGAAACATAACACCAGGAAACAAAAAAGCCTAATGAATATACATTAACCTTGGGATTAACCCCACCACTAATGAGTTCTGCTCTGCACAGCCAACACATTTTCTTCCTGCCAGTTCCCTCCTGGCGATGCAGGCTCCACAGATGGAGGCCTTCACCTGAAATTCTATGGGAATCTTCAGACCCTAAATGACGTTGCTCTTCAGACCACTCCTTGCATGCTTGTGACTTGGAAACACTGCTGACCCATAGCAAAGAGACTATGGAGGAGATGACTTCTTTAGAGGTGAAAAATTAAGTCCTGCCTTTTGTTTTTTGTGAAGACTCTAAACCATGTAAGTTTGCTGAAGTGTAAGCATTTCAAGGGCTCAGATCACGTGCTAAGGTCTGTACCTCACAGGTCTGAGCAAGTGCCTAGCTCCTCACTGGTACTAAGTTCAGATTTGCTGTACTTAGGATCAGATTTGGAGTTTGTAATTGTTACTTAGTCCTGAGCCACACTTACCTCACATGCCCTTGAAGAAAGACTCACTAAGGAAATCGACTGGTGGGTGAGCATTTGTCTGGTGGGGTGCCGGGAGGGATATTTTTGCTTATGAGGAAATGTGTTCTCACGGATTTTGGGGGGCAAACCATTATTGCTATGGTGGAATCCTATCTATCTCTGGTGATCATCACGGGTCTCCTTTTAGCTGTATTTTTGTTCCTGCTTGAACTTGAAAGGACTTCCACAGCCCAAATGGGAATATACCCATCCTCTGCCTGTTAGACTTTAGCTCCTCTTTTCTCTCCACAGGATCCATAAATTCTACTCATTTTCCTCTCTTCACAATTTGAGACTAACTATAGAAGGCCAAGCATTTCTCACTAGCCCCCTACCTCCCATATACCCACCTCTCAACATGCTGCCTCTAGAATAGTCTCACAGGCCACGTTTTCATTTTTGTGCCTTTAATGATAATCCTCATGTGACCCAACAGAGAGTGACAAATGGAAAGGGACAAAAGTTCCAGAATTCTCCTCAGCATTCTCCGTACCCATGTCTCTGGCTCACACTGAAAGCTGAAGCTCGAGCCCCTCAGTCTCATAACCCTTGTCTGTCCCCTTCTTAGGCTCCCCTCTTGCCTGCACAGCGCCCCCTGTCGTCAGATCAGATCGTTACTGGTGTGTTTCAGTAACGGCGCATGTCAGGACCTCAGTGGGGTGCCTCATGGCTTACCAGGCACTTCGTGTTGTTAGTTTGGTGAATCCCAGAACCGCCTTGTGACCTAGGTGTTGGTGTGACTGCCATCATTTTCTGGGGAGGCCAATGAGATGGGGCAGACAGAGTCCTTGACAGACGCCACCGTTCCCATGGCTTCACCAATGAAATGCAGCGATTAGATGGGTCCTTTACAAAGAACCTGATTCAAGAGATTTGTTTTTTATCAAAGAAAGGATCTCAAATTGTGTTTTAATTCTACTTTATGAAGAAAATCGACACATACTTTCTATTTTCTACCCGACTGGCACCAGCTTCTTGACAGATGAGCAGATCCCTCCTTCCAGTGTGGCCTAGTAAAGGCAGGGTGACAGACCGGACATCCAGAGGACCTCCTGCTGTACTTCCAAAATCTAGGTTTGAGCCAGATCTGGATCAAGATGAAAAATTTCCATTATTTCCTACCGGCTTCCTATTTCTTGCTTTATCTTTCCACACTTTCTCTTCATGACTTCCTCACAAATGATCTAATACACAAATACTCCAAATCAGAGCGCTCGAGTCCCTTAATTTCTCTTCCTACTTTCTACTCCAAATTAACTCAGACTACTTAGGTTCTTTACATACAATATACCTACTCTCTCTTCCATGTAATAATAGCATAGAACTTATTTTAAAACATTTATCAACTTAAAACTCTTTACTCTTACTCGCCTTCATATGGCTTTTCTCTCCACATAAAGTGTCTCCAGGGTCTTCAGCACATTGACATCAGAGTATAGAATGAAGAGGATCAGGGGACCGCTCAGTGCCAAACTTAAGAGATCATCTTATCAATCAATTGGACAGACGGTTAATTTGTTCATTCAATACACATTTACGGATCACTTAACCTGAACTACTATAGCACCTGAGATCTAGTAGCGCGTACTTGCTATGACTATATTATTCACTCCTTCCAATTAGACTGTGAGGTCCTTCAGAAGCATCTGGCCTCAAATTGCCACTACTCATCTTATGGCACTGGGCAACTCACCTCAGTTCTCTGGGCCTCAGTTTCCCCATCATGGGACATGGGTAAAGAGTGCATTTTAAATCCAATTAAATCCCATTCAATTCAACAAATATGGGTTCAACAACGTAAGAGCCAAGTGGAGAGCTTAAAGAAGGAGGGGTCAAGTGCTAGTTAAGAAAAATTAGGTCATGTTGAAGCTGGAAGATGAGGTCATAGGATTTAATCATACAGATCGGTCTACTTTTGTAAGTACTCTGTTTTAAATATACATATTTGAAAATACCTTCACTAGGAATAATAAAAATAAATGGAGGAAACCTAGCAGGCTTCATATAGCAGAGAGCAGCTGAGCGGGACTGAAGACTGGGCAGGATTTCAATGAGCCGACGCTGGATCAGGGGCCACTCCAGGCACAGCACATCGTGAGCCAAGGCATGGAGACTGGAAAATACAAGGTGTTCGCAGAGAACTGGGAGTAGTCACGTGTGGCCACAGCAAAGGCTGCAGGGAGGGACTGGTGGGAGATGAGCTGGAAAGGTATTGTGGGGTCAGAGCCGAAGGCCAACAGAGGTGTGCTGAGGAGCCTGTGCTTAACTCAGTTCCCAGGGAAAGTGACCTCATTGATTAAGTCCAACTGGGCCCTACCTTTTCTCAGTCTGGGTGCAGGCCCTGGAGAAAGGCACATGGAAGAAATTGGCAAAGGACGATGCTGGCAGAACTACCAAGCTTGTTTCTTCACCAGGAAACAAGGTTTCCTGTAACACAGACCCATGAATCAGCATTTCCTCTGTCAATAATACACAGCCAGAAATGCAACAGCTCAGGGCTTGGGGGAATGGAAGAAAGGAAGGAATATTCCATGACACGGCTGGGCTCTGCTTTCCTTTCTCCTCCTGAAACTCTCCAGATAAGCTCCCAAATAACACTCAGGTTTCATAAGATAAGCTTCTCAGACAATCTCACAGTATCATGTGAAGATTAAGTCCAACAGAATACTCAGTTCTCTTGTCATGTTATGTGTTTCTATCACCATTAGGATAAGTGAGATCGCTTTCTGAATTCTTTCATTACAGGATAACTAAACATTTATATAACACTGTCTCATCCTTGCAGAGATTTGAGTGTGTATGTGATTTGCTTTCCAGTTTTTACACATCCCTGTCCAATATTCTATTCAAGTCTCATGACAATCCTGAGGGGTACACAGGGAATATTATACCTATTTCACAAGTGCAAATACAGACGCAGGGAGATGAAATGTTTCTTCCTCATCTGATTGGTTTTGAAGAAGCCAGAACTGACCCCAATTTTTCAAACTCCAGTCCAAGGTTCTTTTCAAGATCGCAGACTTTTAGTAAATAATTCAGTTATTGTAGTTATAATAATAAATATTATAATACATAATAATACGGTTATAATAATTATATATAACTATTTTATTTTAAATATGCTTAATAAGTATTAAATTAACAATATGCTTAATGTAAAATATTTAAAAATATATATTATATATGCATATGTCCTGCCTAGCCCCAGAAGGACTTTCATTCATTTCCTCATCCCATTCATCAGTCAAATTTTTATCGACTGCCCACTCTATGCCAGGCTCTGTTCTAGACATGTTCACTTGTGAACAAAACAGACAAAATTCCTGACGTCATAAAGCTTACATTCTAAATGAGGAACTCAGGCAGTAAATGAGATAAAAGTATAATACAGAGTACATTAGAGAGTTATATGTGTTTTGAAGAATAAAGGAAGCAGAGAGGAAGGTAAGAAGTATTGGGGCGGGGTGGTGATACAATCTTACATAGGAAGTTCAGTGATGATCTCCCTGAAAATATGACATTTAGGTTCAGCCCTGAAGAGATGAGCAAGCCATGTGGATACATGGTGTTGGGGGGAAGTCAGCAAAAGAATAGCAAATGCCAGGGCTCAGAGGTCGTGCCTTCCTGGCGTGTGCGAGGAATAGTAAGGAGTCAGGTGTGGCTGGACTGGAGGAGGAAAGGAGAAGGGAGCAGGGGAAGAGGTTGGGCATGGCCAGGAACGGACGGAAGAAATTCGTTGTCATTTACTCAAAACCAAGACCAAACCAAACAAACAAAAGAGACAAAATTAAAATACAGCAAGGCAAACAAGCGAATTATAAAACAAAACAAAATAGTAACAACCAAACATGCAAAGGGGGGTAAAGTTGGTAAAGAAGACGGGAAAAATAAAGAAGGGTCATGTGAACGGAAAGATAGAGAAAGGAAAAGGTGGCCACGTTCCGTTCACATGTCCTCTCTCTCTCTCACCCATCTGGGATCCTGACCCAGGACCTGCCATGGGGCTTCCTGAGGAAGCCATGCAGCAGAGGAGCAAGTTGTCAGCACCAGCTTGAACCTGGGGCACAGATCTGAAAATTAAGTTTCTGTTGAGCTGGGCCAGTAAGACTCATCCAGCCTCCTCTTACTTAGGCTACAGGATGAAAACAGAACAAAGCCCTCTGAGCCTTTTTCCTCCAGGCCTTCCCAGGGACAGCCGCCTTCTGAGCGGAGCCCTCTCCCAAGCAGCAGGGGTAGAACATCCCAGCCATCAGCCCAACCCTGCAAAAGCTCCTTCCCTAACTTAGGAGTCTGTAGCACCCTTGCTTTCCATCCTGACTCATCCTGGAGGGTGGCATGTGCATGTGGGCGTGGCCCTGGGTGTGAGGGAGAGGGCAGAAAATACCTACAAACTCACTCCAGAAACCCATGTCCCCTCACTTTCTGTTTTTTCTCATCAGTCCTGCGGGCTTAACAGGCAAGCTCATGTTCAATTCATGCCCATACTACCCCCACCACTACCTCCCCGCTGTCTGGGAGAGTTTTAGAAATTTCCTTGTGCAACGTCTCTAAACTTGGACACTGGAACCAATGGGAGGGTAGTTTGGCTTCTCCAAATCTCTTATGAATGTCTCTTTGATTTGCCTCCAAAAGACACTGAAATAGATCAGAACAGGACAGTACTCCAAGTCAACAGTGGACACTAGGTGGAGAAGTCCCTCACCATTCTGTTTATCAAGTAAGTGAGCGAGAAGAGGTGACGCCACTGAGAGACACGTGAACGATCAAGTCAAGCAGGCAGATCATGATCAGGGGGAGGGAATAAGAAGAGCTCAACATCTGATTTTCTCCCCTAAGCATCAAACCAAGCCCAGGCCTGCCTTTCCACAGCTGATGAGAACACTTCTTCCATTTCTTTATGCGGATGAATTGTCTGTGTTTCTTTAATAGAGACTTATTCGAATGCTCTGCCCCGTACAGAGGAGACGTTACAGTGGGCAACCTTGCCTGGGCTTTAAAATCTGCAGTCTATTCACTATGGCTTATATAGCTCTCATACCCATTATGTATATCTGTTATTAGAAGGAGCTCAAGGAAATAGTGTGAAAAGACCCACTTCATAAGTACGTTCATTATTATCTCCACTATTCAAGCCACACAAAATAAATGTCTGGCATTTCCAGAAATTACTATCGATTCAGCAGCAGATTTTACAAGGCCAATCAATAACAGTTGCCTCCATGCCACCCTCCCCCAGTGTATATTTATTTGTGATCAAGCTTTCTGCTCCTCCTGTGCTTTCTAGTGCTTGTAAATTGTCCAGAATAAATGGATGATTTCATCTTTTTCCAGGAAAAAAAAAAAGGAGATAAAAAATTCTGCTTAAAAATATCTCCCTCCCCTATCCAAAAACAAAGCTATGTGGATATCTGTATATGTGTGTGAGAGAGGGATAGACAGACAGACAGGCAGAGCCTGCATTCAAGCCTGTCTGCTAAGGTAAGACCCTCAGCACCCAAGCCCCAATTTCTGGCCTCTTTTCCCTGCCCCTAAGTCATGTTGTAGTAGATAAGGCACCCAAAAAGCCACATAGACCCTTCTAGTCCTGAGTTTTCCTGTCATGATACCTTTAACTGTGTGACTAAGGCTCAGAGCAGGCTAGAATTTCAAAGTTCACCAGCCCAACCCCCTCTTCTTCTTACAGATTAAAGCGCGAAGGCTCAAAAAAAGAAAGTGGGTCTGAACTCAGATCTCCTGCCTTAGAATGTGACCTTATTTACGGATAATCTTTACAGAGGCCAACAAGTTAAAATGAGATCATTTTAAGGTGGCCCCTAATCCAATATGACTGGTATCCTTATAAAAAGAAGAAATTTGGACACTGTGACACACACACACAAAGGCAAAGCACCAGTTGAAGATGAAGGCAGCGATTAGGAAGATGCTTCTTCAAGCCAAGGAATACCCAACATGGCCTGCAAATCACCAGAAGCTAAGAGAGGCATAGAACAGAGTCTCTCTCATGGTCCTCAGGAGGAACGCCTTGATCTCAGACTGCTGGCCTGTGAAACTGTAAGACAATACATTTCTGTTGTGTATGCCACGCAGTTTGCGGTACTTTCTTACCACAGCCCTAGCAAACTGGTCTTCCTCAACTGCTAGTATTCAGGAGGCCAGGCACTAAGGAACCCAGAGCTGAGAATGTCAGAAAAATGTCAGAGCTGTGCTAGAGATTCCGAGACCATCTCTGATAAGCCTGCTCCAAATAAATATGGCATCGCGAAAGAGGGTATGGATGCACACAGAGAACACATAGCCCCAACTTCTCAATTGTGGAGAGAATAAGGTGACTGTTAAAACTACATAAAACCAGTTGTCTAGGTGGTAAAGCATAAATCATGCTACAGTTTGTTCAATGATGGGATAATGTTCACATATAAAAAATAATGCTATAGGTTCACAAAACTTATGTTACTTATCTCTTCCTGGGGACACAGGAAGATTGCATCTTCCACTCTCCTTTGCATCTAGGCTGGACCATGTGAGCACAGTTGTTCTGACCAATGGACAGAAGTAGAAGTGACAACAGTACACGCGTGGCAGAGTGTGGGTCCTTCCATGCTTTCCCTTCCCTTGTCACCGAGACCCCAGAAATCCTCTACTGAAATGGGGCTGGAGGCGGGGCGGGGCGGGGGTGGGGGGGCGGCGGCACGCACACAAAACGAAAGTAGACTGGATCCTTAAGTCACTATTGAGAGGAAGCTGCCTTGGAGAACCATTTGGCCCTCAATGAAACTTCTGTGAGAAAGAAATACATGTTTTTGAAACTGGGAAGAATACTCTAACTTGCCATTTTGGCCTAATTCAGCTAATGATTGCCTTCCCCTCTGCAATCTGTATTTGACTAGCATACTATTTAAAAATATATAAGCCATTTGAAAGATATTAACTTGGAATTTTTCATGCTTCCTGTTGCTCAGTAAAGAGCACTGGAGAGCAACCCACTCCAACTATGTCCCTGTGATCCCTTCCAAAACCCAGACCCTGAGCCCACCAAAAGCAAGCACCACTTCGGTATCCCTGACTGCTGCGCTCACAGGAGCTTTGACCCTTACAAGAAAAAGGGCATTTCCTACCCTACAAGGCAGTCTTTCTTGGCACAACTGTGATTGTTAGCAAAGTATTTCTTAAGATGATCTATAGTCAGGCTACCTATTATTTCTACCCATTGACCTTAGTTCTACCCTCTAGAGTTCTGGAATAGCAAAGAACAACTCCATACTTCTCCCAAACTGCTCTCCCTCAGGCTGGTGTTTTAATCAAAGGAGATTTCTCTCCAGAAGTCTAATCAAGCTATCACTAATAAATCAAATACCAATAGAAAGTAGGCCAAAGCATTGTCCCAGTTATTTTGTTGTGTTAGGATTTTGTGATATCAAAAAATATTTCAAATAAATGAAATTCCACCTGAGGCCTAACATTCTTTTAGTTAGTTATAGGAAGATTTGCATTGTAGCAATATTTGTTTTATTGGGATTTAACCCATCCATTGTGCCACTGAGGGCCTGAGAAGCAATGTGGGAAATAGCTTTCTAGCATCATAAGCTCAGAAGAAATGTCAGTAAAATGCAGGCAAATAGATTAGGATTGCCTTGACAGCTCTTTTTATAAGCTAATGGTCTGTCTAACCTACTCACAACTGTTTTCCTCCACAGGGGCTTGTAAGCACATTGCCAAGGAGTTTGTTGAATTTGGCAAATTGATGCACTGGGTTTGTTTGACTTCCCATTTCTTTGGATGATCATTAGACATTTTAGCAATATGTGAATGTGCTTAGAACGCCTAATGGGGCATTAGTTAGGTAAATAAGCAATTCAGATGAGAACTGTATGTAGTGTTAACTCAGACAAAAATCTACTCTCCTTTTTCTTAATAATGCATTCTCTTCATGTTTTAAGTGGCAAATTTTAAATGTGTACATACATGTGAGGTATCACAGCCCTGTAATTCATGTTTGATCCGGTAGGAGAGACAATACACAATTTTACTTGAAGAAATGAAGAAATCAAATTAACATGAGGACTTAAAAAGCACATTAAAAAGTGGAAGACTGCCTGTAAACACACTTTTCTTTTTTTCAGTTTCAAACTGGAATATCTAGTATTAGCATGGCTGGGGGACACATTTTCCTACACGTCTGTGGGAGCATAAATTGGAACTATCTTTCTGACAGGAGATTTGTCAAGTGTATCAAACCCTTTAAAGTGTGCATACCCTATGACTCAGATCCAGTGATTCCACTTCTAGGAATTTATTCTAAGGAAGTAATACTGAGTGTGTGAAGATCTATTTAGAAAGATGCTTATTGCAACATTATTTACAATAACAGTAATTGGGGAAAAAACAGAAAACCAACTAAAGGAAACTGGCTTTTAAAAAAATATGATACATTGATTTACACAGTGTTATATTACACAGGTATTAAAAATTGTGCTATAGAAGAATTATTAATATGAAAAGAAGTTCTGCGTATACTGTTAAGATAAAAAAAAGAGCAAGCTTCAAAACATTATGTTCAGGATAAAAATTTTACAAATGCTTTTTAGACAAACATAGATTAAAAACATACCAGAAGTTAAGAACACTAATCTTTGAAGGTTGGAATTGTGGTCATTTTTATTTCCTTCTCTATCTCCCCTGAATTTTCCTTAATGCTTACCATGAACATGTAACATATTCGGCTTGCAAAAATATTATCATGATATTGATTCTTATGTATAAAAGATACTAATTTTTTAAGAGGCTGCTGCTGTTACTAGAAACTTAGGCTTATCTTTCCTATTGGCTTTAACCCAATGCTAAGTGAAACTTTCTTTCTAGTTTCTAACCAGTCTATTTCTAACAAGGACAGAGCCAAACATTCTCCATCTTTTAAAGCAAGTTTGAAAACCAATGAACAATTCCACAATTAGCCAAGATACCCAAATCAGTTCCATTAGAAATAAAAAAAATTGTGGAATTTTAAAAGTTCAAAATGGAATATTAGTACCATCACCCAAGAGTCCAATGATGTAGAGTCAGAACACCTGAGATCAAGTTCTAACTCTGACATTAGGTGGTGACCTTGAGCAAGCCTCCTAGTCTTTCTATGGGACTCTCAGACTGGGACTATATATACAGACTGGTCTTTTTTGAAATAAGGGAAATGAAAGGTCAATTTATCCGAAATACCACCATGGCAGTCACATATTATATATTACATAGCTTTAGTCATCTCTGGCCTAGATTCTTCATAACAACCAATCATGGTTGGAATGACAGGAAGGAACCAATTTCTTTTCTTTTTGGCTTTTTGGCTGTTTTTTTGATGTGTGTAATATAAAACACATACTCAAGCACAAAGTGCATAGGTCATAAATGCACAGCTTAACAAATTATTGCAAAGTGAATCCCTGTGTAAGATCCACCCAAGTGAAGAAATAGACATGGCCAACCTCCCAGGAGGCCTGCATATACCCCTTTCCAATCACACCTGCTTTGTCCCCACTAGAGTCACTACTCTCCTGACACTGTGATCATTTCCTTGATTTGCCGTATAGGTTTACCACCTAAGTATGCCTCTCTGAGCAATATAGTTTACTTAAATTTATTTTTGAACTTTATATAAGTAGAATCATGCAGAAAAAATATTGTCATGATAATGGATGTAAAAAAAAATCTGTAAACTGTGATGTATACATGAGTGAATGGCATTATTATCAGTAATCCTATTATGTAGGGACAGGTATTGAATTTCGACACTACACAGCAGGTGGCTGATCTCACAATTTTGGCATTGAGTCATTTCCAGTCAGGTCTAGACCACTCATCTTTCAGACACTGAGCACAAGCTCACATTCAGGAGCCCATCAGAGCTCTGTGTTTTGACTTCTTATGCCACCTGGATGGAAAAGTACTCACCTGAGGCTGAGGGAGTCTGTAAATAACTGCTTTGTTCATAAATTAGCAGGCTTCCCTCTGCTGAGTGAGTTCCCCAGCTATTATCAAGGCTCTAAGGTCACATCTGGTTAATCGTTGGCTAGAAATCAATACACCGAGAGTGATGGTTTATGATAAGAGATTATAATACGCAAGCTCAAGTTCAAGATACTGGCTGTCTTTTTGCTCTTAGATGCTGAAAAGGAGCTGCTAATCCCCTTTCCTGCCGGAAAAAACATAACCCCACTCTTGTTGCTACTTAAATCAAGAAATACTTAATAATATATATTTTTTTATAGGTCCCCTTCCCCTCTTTGGCCAACTCATTGTGTCCTTAGGCTTAGCTGTTCAAATGCCACCTAGAATTTTTCAATCCCAAGGAAATGCATCAACTTATTCTCTGGTGTCATAAGACCTCAGGGTTACAGCTACCCTTTGTCCCAGTTCTGGAACAATCCCGGCACTCTTTGATGTTAGCAGCTACCTTGTGAAGTGATCCATGGGACTCCCAGTGCCTGAGGCTCAGTATCATCGTGGGTTTCCCAGCTGGCATTTGGCCAATGCTTTCCATTCCTCCTGTGCAGCCGCCCATGCATGTGTACATGAGCACATGCGCGTGTGAATGGGTGGGTGTGTGCGAGCGTGTGTAGGCATATTGTCTGCTCATTTCACAAGTAGACAGCATTACCTTGGACTGTAGCAATAACAGTAAGAATGCCTTTCATGTAGCAACTGTTGGCTGAATAAGTGAACAAATGAGCAACGCCCCACATGGATTCCAATCTCTACATTCTTCCTCTTTTCACAACTGAAGCCACTTGTATTCTACCTTCAGGCTCAACACTGTACCATTCCTAGGACCAATTTGGGACTTAGTTAAGTAGAATTTCAGGGGTTTTAGTCCAGATTCTCGAAAGATTCAGAATTTAGTGGGTCTGGCCGATCGTCCCACAGTGATGTTGAGCCCATATTTGGATCACTGCCTTGTTCCTCTCCCACAGCCATCCTGTGCGCTGCACTGCAGTTTTAGTATCTGGAACACTTGCTACCTGTTCCAGGCCCTTGCTCACTATCTCCACTCCCACTGGAGACTGGACATCCCCACTCCAGAATCCCAGCAGCTAGGACCCTGCTTCCTGACCTCTTATGATGCTCAGACCCTGTCTGAATCAGCATGTGGCATTGTCTCATTACTGGCAGATTTTCTGCAGGAAACTCCACCTCTCCCCGGTGCTCCCGACTCCGCACAGCAGCCACCTCTTCCCACACTCTCCAGATGCCATGTGCACCTACTGCAACTCCTTACCCCACTGGCAGCCGGGTCTCCCCCAGCTAATCATGACCGGGCATCTATAATCTGCAGTTCCACTCCTCTAATCTTCCCTGTCCATTGCCTACTAAAAGGCCTTTCAATTTTTAAAGATAACAATACATTTTAAAAGTAAGACAGTAGCAAAGTAATCAAACAAGCCAAAAGAAAGCAACCATAATCTAACCAAAACTTTAAAATCTTAGTGCAACTGGAGAGATACAACATGTTCATGGATCGCAAAACTCACTATAGTTAAGATGTCAATCCTTTGCAAACTGACATAGAGAATAGAAACTTATAATCAAAATCCCAGGAAGTTTTTTTTTTAATAGATAGCTGATTTTTTTTTTTGTAGAAGTTGATTCTATAGTTTATATGGAAAGGCAATGGAATTAGAATAACCAAAACAAATCTGAAAAAGAAGAATAAAGTTGGATTAATCCTACCTGATTTCAAGAACTACCATAAAGTACTAAGACAGTGTGGTATTGGCAAAAAGATAGACACAGAGATCTTTGGAACAGAATAGATAGTCCGGAAATAGACTCACACAAGTATAGCCAACTAATTTTCTACAGAGACACAAAGGCAATTTATTTTCTAAAAATCATGTTGGAAGCATTGAACATTGAACAATAACATGAGAGCCACTTCAACCTAAACCCCATACCATATAGAAAAAAAAATTAACTTAAAATGGATCTCAGATATAAATATAAAACATAAAGCTATAAAGCTTTTTGAAGTGAAATAAAAAAATCTTCATGACCTAAACTTAGGCAAAGTTTCCTTAGTTTTGACACTAAGACATAGCATATAAGAGAAAAATAATTTATAGGTTGATTGTAAAAATTAAAAACTTATTCTTTATGAAAAATAATGGAAAAAGAATGAAAAGATAAGATAAAGACTGGAAGAATGTAATTGTAAATCACATATCTAGCAAAGAACTTGTATCTTGAATATATAAAGAATTCCTAAAACTCAACTGTAAGAAAATACATATATCTGATTTTTCAAAATGGACAATAGACTTGAACTGATGCTTCATCACAGAGGATACAGATGCAAATAAGCACCTAAGGCGATATCCAACATCCTTAGCCATTAGGAAATGAAAATGAAGACTGTAATGAGATACCACTACATACCTATTAGAATGGCTAAAATAGGAAAAAAAAAAAAAGGAACAACCTCACAGTACCAAGTGGTGGCAAGAATACAGAGCAACTGGTACTCTCATACATTGCTGGTGGAAAAGTATAAAGGAAAAACAGTTCGGTAAAACAGATTGGTAGGTTCTTATAAAGTAAAACATTTGACACAGAAAAGCATATGTTTACAGAAAAACCTATACACACATGTTCATAACAGCTCTTCATAGTGGAATTCATCCCAGGATGGAACCAGCTCAGTGTTCTTCAACAGGTGAATAAATAAGCAACGGTGGTACAGCCATACAATGGAACACTACTCAGCAATAAAAAGAAAGGACTATTAGTCATATTGCAAAATGAAAGAAGTCAGTTTTTAAGTTATATACTGTGTGATCCTATTTATATGGCATTCTAGAAAAGGCCAAATGATACCAACAGACAACACTTTAGTAGTTGCCAGGGATTTGGGTGGAACTCCAAAGGACAACAGAAAGTTTTTTTGAAGTGACAGAATTATCTGTCCTGATTGTTGTGGCGGTAACACAAATTTATACATAGGTAAAATGCATAGAACTATACCGTACTATTTAAAAACTAAAAGTAAAAAAAAAAAGTCTTAGCTCACTTTCTTTTCTTAGATGTGCGTATCAATAGAATCATTCTGTATTAGGTAATACTATATAACCCATTTTAATTCGTAAATGTTGTAAGTAGCTTTCAAAGTAATTAATTATGTATCTACACATAAATTTTTAATGGGTGTGTTGTTGCATTTCATAGAATGGACATAACACACATGACATAAGCAATCCCACGTCATTGGGACTTGGGTTCTTTCCCGTTTTTCAATATTAGAAAGGATGCTGTAATAATCATGCTTTTAGCTAAGTATTTGCACAAATCCTTAGTTATACTTCAGATAAATTTTTAGAAGTGGACTTGCTGGGTCCAGGGATGAACTTTTTAAAGGTCTTTGCCATGTCTGTCAAAATGTCCTCCAGAAAAGTGGCACCCAAATGCCCTGTCCCCCACCAGCAGGCAATGAGGGTGCCCATTACTCTATAATGTCCCCTATAGCCTTGCTCACATTCTGCTATTATACAATGTGGAGTTAAAACTTCTTCAGAGTTCTTCCTCATATATTGCATTCATCTTCAAACAGTAAAACAACCCACAGAGCCTAGCACATTGCCTGGCACATAGAAGGCACTACTTAATATTTGTACTTGTTTGTCAGCAACCCAAACATTTTTTAATCAAACCTCAGTAGCAAAAAATGTTAAGCATTCATTCCAATACACTTATTTATATTTAGTATGTTTATACTTCTGTCAATCTATACATTAAAAAATAATAAAGCTTAATGTCCTACTGATAGAAGTCACCATAAGTGGAATTCTGATACCTTCTTCCCATTCTCTGAAAAACTGCTCTTTACATCCCCCCACTCCAGGCAATGCACATTTTTCAGATCCCTGCCCGAAGGAGCCCAGACACCCAGGGTTCTGCACTAGGCACCACGAAGAATACAGCAACACGTAACACAGTCCTGCCCTCAGATTTCACAGGCAGTCCAGGAACAAATGCCATGAGAACTTCAAGGATATCAAAGGCTCTTGTGAAAGCAGAGGAGGGAGGGATTCTTCCTACTGAGGAAAAGAAGAGAGTCTTCAGGGAAGAGGGAGTCCCGGACCAGGTCATGAAGTATAAGAAGAGTTTTTGTCTTCTCTACCCTGAGGAAACCCCTTTTTGCCTGTGTCCTACTTTGTCCTCAGCAACATTACAGATGGTAGGATGGGGGAGGGATGCTGAATGGAGAAGAGTCTGTACACCTGCCATGTATGGCTGTTGGTGGGTTTTTCTTTGTGCCTCTTTTTTTCCTGTTTGTTTAATGTATATATTTTTTTCCTTCTGCCTTCAGCACACAGTGACACACTTTTCAGTTTGGACAAGGGACAGCACCAGATGAGTATGAGGAGGAAGAGCTCTTGAACAGAGATGGCCGAACTTTGGCAGCTAATGTCCAATGCTGCTTCATTGTCTTCTAATTTTTCACTATAATAACCATAACTTCCAGAGCAGAAACAAGGACAAGTGATCTCTCAAGACCTTTTTCACTGGCTCTGAAGTTCTCAGGAATATTTTTTTTAATGCATGTAAATGCTAGATATATATGACTCCTTGAGTGTTCCTAAAATGTGGTTCAGACAGTCACTACTCTGTTTAATGGCTTCAGTGAGTCTCACCAGTCTATAGAATAAAATCTCAAATTCTCCATGGTGGCATCAATTCGTTTCAAGTTCTGGCTTCCACCTGGACACCTGTTGCTTTCCTTCAGAGTCCCACCATACATGCCAAACCATATGCTGCTCCCTGCACACACTGACTTTATACCCTGTGACAGCTCAGCCAGTTCTCGACCACCCTGCCCCGTCTGTCTAAGTCCTACTCACCTTCCTGTTCCAGTTCGGAAGTCTCCATCTCTGGGAGAGCTCCCTACTCCTATCTGCCACCTTAACAGGCAAACTCAAGCTCATTCTCCTTTGAGTTCCTATTATCATTTTTTTTCTTGTTATCCCACTTTTCTTAACCTGCCTGGGAATACAGTCAGCTGTGTCTGTTCCTGTTTCTTACTTAAGACAAAAAGCTCTAGGAGGCTGGGTAAAATGGTGAATTCTCTGTCTGCTATATAGCATCTCACATCAATGAAAATGCAGGACTACCAACCTGCCTCAGTAAACTGAGGCTATTCTCACCTCATCTTTGAAGTTGTTTAAATCAACCTAAGTTCCAGAGATTTGCTTCAAGCTGGAAGGAGAACAGGTTGGGCAGGATAAGAAGGCTTCAGAGTTTTGTTTCGACTTCTTGTATTTGATAAGCCTCTGGGACTTCCTAGTGGTGTACAGAAAGTGTTTGGATATACCTGGATGTATCGGGGAAAAGGTAACAACTCAGTACTCATCAGGGATGCAGATAATAGTAAAAACGGTGAGAGTCTATGAGATTTTTCAGACAAAGTATAAAGTGAAAAGGGAACTACAATGAAGAGAACACCAGTATTTTATAGGCAGGGAGGAAAGTGCCCACAAAGGAGAGCAAGAATCTATGATCAAAAAGATATAAAGAAAACCAGCAATTTGAAAGTTTCAAAGAGGAAGGAGGCAGGAACCTTAGAATGAAATCCAACAAAGTAAGAGATGAAAAGTTCATACTCTTTGGTAGTTGGAAAGTACTTCATGAACTCAATGAAAGCAGTTTCCATTATGGTTAAAGTATGAATCGGTATTAAGCTAAACAGAGGACAACCCTTTCCAAAACTTGAATAAAAATATCCAAAGAAAGACAGGGCAGTAGCTTAGGGCATAGAGCCCATGAAATAAATTTATTTGGTTCTGTTACTATGAAAGAAATTTGAGCACGTGTATTAGTTAAAGGAAAGAAATCAATAGAGAAAAATATGGAAGATGTAAGAGGAACTCCAGAAACATAAAAAGTAGTATACACCATTATCCCAGGATGGGAGGTGGTTCAATATACGAATACTAATGCTCCATATTAATAATAAAGAAAAAAGAATAAAGTAAAAAATATCATTTCAATATCACACAAAAAACATTTGACATGATCTAACACCATATCATGATGAAAACATTCAACAAGCTAGGAATAGAAAGGAATTTTCCCATCCTGATAAAGGGCATCTATGAAACCCTACATCTAACATTATACTTAATGGTCAAAGATTGAAAGCTTCCTCCCTAAAGTGAGGAAGAAAGTAAGGACTTCCACTAATTACTTCTATTCAATGTTTTACTAGATGTACAAAAGTACTCTTAGAATTAATAACAAGTTTAGCAAAATTGCAGGATATAAAATCAATACATAAAAATGAGTTATATTTTATATGCTAAAAATGAAATTAAGCATATTCCATTTATAATTTTAAAAAGAATAAAATACCTAAGAATAAATTTAACAAAAGAAGTACAAGACCTTTTTTCTTTACTGAAAACTACAAGCATTACTTAAAGTTTAATAAATAGAAAGACATCCCATGTTCATGGATCAAAAAACTGAAAATTATGCAGGAAATACTCTCAAAACTGATCTACTGACTTGATGAAACCCCTATCAAAATCATAGCTAGGTTTTTTCCACAAGTTGGCAGTTGAGCCTGATATTAATATGGAAATGGAAGAAACACAGAATAACCAAAACAGTCTTGAAAAACATAAACAAGACAAATAGATCAATGGAATAAAATTGAGAAACCAGAAATGAAGGCTTATAGTTACGGTCATTTTTGAAAAGGGTGTCAGGACAATTCAATGGGGGAAAGAACAATCTTTTCAACAAATAGTACTGGGACAACTGGAAATACACATGTGAAAGAATAAATTGGGACCCTTAATTTATACCATATATAAAAAATTAACTCAAAGTGGATCTTAGACCTAAATGTTAGAGAAAAGTGCTAAAACTCTTAGGAGAAATATAGGAGTAAATCTTTATGATATTAAATTAGGTGATGGTTTCCTAGACAGGGTACTAAAAGCAACAACAAAAAATAGATAAATTAGACTTCATCAACTTTCAAAACTGCTGTGCTTTTATAAGCACAAGAAAGCAAAAATAAAAGTAAAAGTGAAAAAATTAAGAAAGTAAAAAGACAATCCACAGAATAGAAAATATTTTTAAATCATGTATCTAATGAGGGACTAGTACCCAGATTATATATGTTAAAAAACCATTGCAACTCAATAATAAAAAGAAAAACCTGATTTTAAAATGGGCAAAACATCTGAACAGACATTTCTTCAAAGAAGACTTACAAATAGCCAATAAGCACATGAAAAGATGTTCAATATCATTTGTCACTAGGGAATTGTAAATAAAAAATAAAATGAGATACCATTTCACATCCACTAGGATGAATACAATAGAAAAGGCAGGTAACAAATGTTGATAAAGATGTGGAGAAATTAGAGCCCTCATACATTGCTGGTGAGGATGTAAAATGATATAGATGCTTTGGAAAACAGTGTAGCAGTTCCACCAAATGTTAAATATAGGATTACCATATAATCCATTCAAAATAAAAGAAACAAAGAAAGGAAGAAAATTCACACCTAGTTACCTTCTCAAAAGAACAGAAAACATGTGTCCAAACAAAAATATGTACCTGAATGTTCACAGCATAATTATTCATGGTAGCCAAAAATTGGAAACAACCCAAATATCCATGAACTGCTAAATGGATAAATAAATATAGCGGCGTATTATTCATCCATAAAAAGGAATGACAAGCTGATAGATGCTACAAAATGAATTAACCTTGAAAACATGCTAACTGAAAGAAGCTAATAAGAAAAGAATGCTAATTTATGAGCCCTTTTATATGAAATGTTTAGAATAGGGAAAACTACTGAGACGAAAAGTAGATAAGTGGTTACCTAGAGCTGGGGCTGGAGGTGTTGGGAGTCTAGAGTAAGAGAGGGTGAGGGGAACGTGAGTGAGGACTGACTGCTAATGGGTGTGGCGTTTCTTTTTGTGATGATAAAAGTACTGTAGAATTAGAGAGTGGTGATTAATGCAAGACTTTACTGATATATTAAAACACACTGAATTTTACATTTTAAAGGGGGCACTTTATAGTACATGAATTATATCTCAATAAAGCTTTTTACTAAAATGAGGAAGGACTAATTGGTGGGAAGTCCTGGAGGACATAAGAAAGGGTAAACCTCCCTGTCAGTGGAAGACCTAACTCTGAATGGCTCTTAGACTGAAAGAAAGAAGAAAGGATGGGTATAAAGGTAGACTCACAGGTGTCAGGGGTGGGGTGGGCATTGGAACTGAGGGGGCTTCAATTTTCTAGAAATTGAAGGTGATATTGACTACCGGAAGCAACTACTGGAAGACTACTGGAGTTGGGAATTGGGCGAGGAACTTGAAGACAAAGATGATAATTAACATTAGGTGAAGCCCTTGAGGAAAATGGAGAGGAAGCAGCTCAGGAATAAACCAAAGAAGGAAGCTGGTATTTGCTAAGGCTCTCTTCACATGGCACCTGGCTTTCCGTCAGGCACAGCGTGTTCTGTTTTTCTTTTCAGCACCTCCTTAATCTCCAAAGGAAGCACCTCTGACACACTGATGGAACAGACCTGCCTGTAGGGTACCCCAGGGCTGCACATGACCCCACTTTCAACATCACTGGCCAAAGTGCAGCAAGGTCAGGTACTGCAAATATTTGTGATTAGGAGGATTCTTTCCTCCAAAACTTGCCATGAGATAGTTCTGCAAAATATAAATATTGGATCAGGATGACTGACAGCAACTGAAAATTCAAACATAGGCAACACAGCCCAGCATCCCCTGTGGTCCCAGCAGTAGGGGAGGTGTCACCAACCAGACAGAGCCTGAGAGACCATTCACACCTAAGGTCGGCTGGCTGGGCTGGGCAGGGGAACTTCCACCCTGGTGCCCCTTCTGGCTCACTGCTGGATGAACAGAAAGCTTGGCTTCAGTCACCTCTACAACCTAGACCTCTCCTCCTCTGCACGAGCTAAGACAAATGGGTCATGAAGGAACATTCAAAACTGATTTTAAGCATTTCTAAGGACACTCCAAAATCTCTAGGCCAAGTGAGTGGCCTATCATGTAACGCAGTAGCTGGATAATTTGGCCGCCCAGGTACAGCAAGCCCTAATGCCTAGAATTCATCAGTTTCCTTTTTGTGAAAAAACAGCCTTCACAGATGTAATTAAATTAAGCAGGAGATTACCCTGAGTTACTGACAGGGCCCTAAATGCCATCCCAAGTGTCCTTGTAAGAGAAAGGCAAAGACGATAATGCAGACATACAGGGCACAGGCCGAATGGAAACTGGACAGAGACAGATGCGACCCCCACATCCTGGATTGCCGATAAGCACAAAGTAGGAAGAGGCAAAGACTGGGTTTTCCCCCATGGTCTCCAGAAGGAGCATGGCCCTACTCCCACCTTGACCTAGGGTACTGGCCTCCAGAACTGTGAGAAAATGCATTTCTATATTCTGTATTTCTAAGCCACCCCCAGTGTGTGGTAATTTGTTAAGGCAGCCCTAGGAAACTAATACACCTGGCAACAATGGGCTCTTACTCCCATCAGTCACAAGAGTCCAGGTTGATTTTGACCCTGTGGAAATGAACATTTGCAAGAGTCAATGGGTCTGTCATCTCAAGTCATCTGCCACCTTTCAGGAGGTGTCTCAGTCTCCTTTCCAGTGACTGCTCACCCCACTTCCACCCGTAGACACCACCATTACAGGAGAAATAGTTAACTAGTTCTTGTAACTGTGGATGGAAACTTACATACAAGTGTAAGAAAAAAACACAATCAGATCTAGAACAGATAGTGGGACTCCTGATCTAACCACTTTCTGTGTGTCTTTGGTCCTGGCTAGTTCATTTCCCCTGTACTTTACTCACCTGGAAGGTGGCAGTAATAATTCCTACCCCCGTAGAACAACTTCTCATAAAAATCAAGCAAATAAGTTAATGCCTGTGTCTTTACCTGAGTTGTCCAGGGAAAAACACATGAAGCAAACTTTACATGAGCTTATGTGCTGATGCTTTCTTGGGGGACTGTAATCCCCAGAGTAGCAAGAATGATGGGAAATGGAAGGGAGGCAGAAAGGAGGGGAGACAAGCCCAAGAAGGTGAACATTGTACTGGTCACAGCGCCACCCGAAGGGCAGCCAATGCTCTGTTTGGTGAGATGTTTATAGGTGGGCCTGATGGAACCTTTGCTGTGTGTCCGTCATTGGGGCAGGGAGAGGACACAGGAAGAGTGAGGGTGCAAGTCATCTCCCTCTACTTCTGGTCTCTCGATGGTCAAACCTCACCCCATGGAGAAGGAACTTGCGTGAACTTCCAGGTGGCATCACCCTGCTCCTCTGGGCAGCCACTGGGAATCCGAAATCTGCCTTCTCATCTGAATCTAAAAACAGTGAGAGGAGACAAGTGCACGTGGTCCTGTCTCTCAGTCCCGGGCCTGGGAGCTGCTACAGTGGGGTTCCCATGCACCAAGTGAGGTGGAAGCCATGCCAGAGCCCATCCTGGCACGAGGGCAGCTAAGGGTGTCTGAGAAGCTGGCAGTGAAGGAGCTGCAGGGCTCACCTGTAAGCATGCTGAGGGCCCAGGGTGATGGGTGCAGCCAAGCAAATGGAGCAGCTCATAAACAGGGTCCACAGCTCCATGTGGAACAGATTTGAGAAATATCAACTGCTATAAAAATATGATAGGACTTTTTATGTCATAGGCTATTTTTATGGCCTTCCTTTAATTTTAACCGTTATTATCTTAAGAAGTTTTAAAGGAATAACCTACCATTCTTTCAGGGCCTCCAACATGTCATTCATTTGAACACGGCTTGTCTCAACTTCAAGTACAGGAAGCAAATCTAATAAAAGCCTTTAGTGAGAAATTAGTTCTCATCTAGGCAATATGGCAACTGATCGTGGGGGGCAGAGCCAACTAGGATTTTACACCTGCTGTCCTTAAGTTCTCTGGGAAACAGACCCTGAGATGGGACTTTGTGAGCAGGAGGTTGATTGGGAATGTGAAGGAAGCAGGACTGGAGACAGGAGAGGGTCAGACGGCAGGCCAGGTTGGTGTAGGGCTGGCATGGCCCTCCAGAACTAGCCTCAGCTGAGGCGAGGAGCCCAGTCTTCACAGCCCACGTTGTCCAGACACTGCGTGTGAGCTGTCCCAGGGCCGGTGTTGTCTTGGGTACAGCAGCTCCCTCCAGCCCAGGCCAATTCCTGGGAAGAGATTCAGCTGTGACCCCAGCAGTACTGAGTGGCAGGACGAGTGACCAGTTCTGAGGCATCAGGGAGATGCCTCACAGCATCCGAGATAAACACACTGCTGGCGGGGTGGACGATGGCCTTTTATCTCATCTTGGATCCCTTCTGTGGAATGGTTCCTTTTACAAAGAAAACCATGTTCCCTCTCCTCATTTCCCATTTCAAGGTATGGATTGGACACTTTCAAGTTTTTCAACATCCCTGACTTTTCCTCCACCCCTACCTCCAGACCCTGCTTCCCCCAGGAGGAGCCAATCTGGGGGAGGCTGGCAGCCTCTAAGCCACCTGGCCGCTTGTGGCCCTCAGCATGGTGACTGTTCCTCGGCCTGCTGTCTCCTCACCTCCTACCTCCTGCTGCAAGTGTCTTCTAGAGGCAGGTCTGGTCCTCCAGTCTCCTTTGTCCAGCTTCTCTCTCTGTGGCTGGGTGGGCATGTCTGGTGGCCTGTGCACCTGCGAATTGCAGGGATGGGGTCGGAGGCCCCACAGTGGCCTCACTGCCAAGCTGCCTTCTCCAGCTGTTGACCAGATGCATATTAGGAATTACCAAGCAGTTGATAAAAATGTATTTTAACCCTCATGTGACTAGTGCCCTGTACACCTATTTTCTACAGCTTTTATTCATTTAACAAATATTGATGAAGCATGTATTATGTGTCAAGCTTGTACTAAGTGCTGGGAAAGTGGAGTTAACAGAATAGATAAGATCTCTGCTTTTACAAAGTTTACATTTTACTGGGCACAAAGAAACAATAAATAAATTAGCAAAAAAATAAACAGGCCATGTCAGATCTTGAAAAGTACTTTGAAGGTACAGGGGGGGATAGAACAGGGGATGAGACGACAGACTAGGAAGTTCCCTTTGGAGGAGCCATCCAGCTAAGACCTCTCTGTCTAGTAAGAGCCAGACATACAAAGATGTGGGTTAAGTGTTTCTGGCAGAGATAGCAGCCAGTGCGAGGTCTCTGAGGAAGGAATGGGCTTGGCAGGTTTGAGGAACAAAAAGCTTAGTGAACTTGTGGGCAAGAGGGACGGGGCAGAACATGAATGAGGTCAGTAAGCAGGAGCCAGATCATGGAAGGCTTCCTTAGAGACTCCATCACAGTATTTCCTAAAATGTGCAATACATAACCACCAATGCAAATGTTTGGGGTGGTATATGGGCAAATATTTGTATTGGTGTAATTATAAATTTATTTTGGAGTATATCTGGAGAAATATAATTAGCCCATCAAAACCACGGTTTCCCAGACATTATAATTCAGGTGAAACTAAATTAAAAAGTGAATCAATTTAAAGAGAATATTAAGTCAATTATAGTACAGGTGTTATGCAGATATAGCCAAAAATCTCAAAAGTGATGTTTGCAGAACTGAAGTTTAGGAAAACCCTACTTACCAATTAGAACAAGAGGGGGCCCTATTCTCAGCCTCTAATACCTTCCCCACATTTGCTGCTCAGAAGAGGTGGAAGAGCTACTCTAGTGCAGCAGAGATGGCCCACTGCCCCTCTGATGCACCCCAGCCCCCTGTGCCCACTGTGGGAGGTTGTCTCCAAGGGGCAGCCAACCAGGCAGAGACTGAATTGTCCACTTCACAGAAGCGTGAGATGAGACTGCATGACTGGTTCTCACCAGGGAATGAGAGTACAGGGCTAAGCACCCCTTCCAGGCTGGGCTCTCCATGCCTCTCTAAGCTCCGTCCCTCCATCGGGCAGCAGGAGTGAGAGGGCTCCACTGCTCAGGGGATGATGGAGATCCAAGCTAGCAGGGAGCTGGGAGCCGGAATCACCACGTGAAAGAAGACCAGAGCTGGTTATAGAGGGAGAAGCAAACTGCCTTTGTGTTAGGCCACCCACACTCTGGTTTGTTTGTTACAGAGCCTAGTTAACCCATATCTGGAATCTTAACTTTTGGGGGCACCACATTCAGAATACGGCAACTATATGATGTGAGAGGTTTGATAACCTGAAGAAAAGAAAGGAGTTGGATGGAAGTAGAACATATGATCTTTTTTCATACCCTCAGAAGACTGTCATGCAAGAGAAGGATTTGTGCTGCTCTGAGAGGGCAGATCACTGGGAGTCACAAGAAGGCAGTTTTCATCATTATCCGGAAGATGATTCTAGACCAGGACAGGAAGAACTGCCCCACACAGTCACACAGGAAGTGTGTGAAGTGTCCAAGTGAAGGCTGAGAGACTAAAGGAGAGCAGAACCCCAGGGGGTGCTGCGCTGGCTGGAACCATGGCCCCAGGGCCTCTGAGAGTTCCTCGCCCCTCCCTTGCAATCCTGAGTCTCTCTCGTCTCCTCTTGTGCCACTGGGAAGGGAGGGGCAGGAAGGACGCAGGAGAGGATTTGATGGGAAACCCACCTGGACTGCTTCCTCTCCTCAAGGTCGCCCCCTAAGGCACCTGACCCGGGAAACCATGATGACCCAGGAGGACAGGCAAGTGGGCTGGTCCGCTACGAGGACCCTGTCTTCACAGATCACAGGCTCCAAAGCTGTTTCCTCCTGAAAGAACAAGAGCAGGGCCACAAGTTTACCCAGACACATGGTGACAGATCTACAACACCTGTGTTTGGTGACTTGCTTTAGGGGCAGAGGATCCAGGGAGAGCAAGGGGAGAGAAGGAGGCAGACTTTCTGAATCCCAAACAGGATGGTGGCCCAGCCCTGGGAGTACAGCCCTGAAAGCCCATATCTTCTACCTGGACAAGTCCCAACTTCTAGAGACAAGAAGAGAAGCTTTGGAAGAGATCTAGGCCAGGGACTCCCTGGCAGAAATGCACGAAGTGGGCCTAGGGTAAAGCAAAAGGAAATGGCAAGGGCCTGTAGCAAACAAAAAGCCAAAAACCAGAAAACAGAAAGCAATGGAGAAGCCCCACATTTGCAAGCCTTTCATTTGGGGATGAGAAGAGAGACTCAAAGAAGGGAGTGTCTTCCTGAGGTCACGCTGCTTTGAACCTAGGGTAAGGAGGGATGAAGGCTTCCTCTGTGCAGGGCGAGGCTCAGCCGGCAGAGGTGGGTGTAAGGCAGGGGTGAAGCCAAAGGAGGGCTGCCGCAGCAGCAGAGAGAGCCCCGGCTGGTTGGGTTCTAGGAAGCAGGGATCTTGCGCTGGCTCTGCCACCAGCTCACAAGCTTAGGCAGCAAGCATCTTGCACTTCTTGGTGTCACAAACGCCATTGAGGCCGGTGGTCCTAAACATCGCTCCAACTCTGACCCTTGCAGGGGATGAAAAGGAGGAGTCTTATTTCAACCTCCCTTCTCCCAGCCATACCTCCAATCACTCTCACTCTCCAATCACTCTCAGCCTTCAGAATTTAATTTCTACAGACTTCTTCCCTTTGCCCATCCTCTGCTTCCCACCTCAGGATCCAGCTTTGGTATAATCCTCCCCCTCTCTCTCCCAGAGCTTCCTGCCCAGCCTCCTAACCCATTCTATCCACCCTCAGCTGTCAGAGTGATCATATCATGCTTCCACTGACAACCCTCCATGGCTCCCCACTGCCTTCTAGGGTAAAACCTAGACTTAACACAGTATCCTGGGCCCTCAAGGAATGAGGCTTCATTTTGGGTTCTCTAGCACTGGTTCTCCAAATATTCAGGCCCCTTCATTACAAATTGCTTGCTGTTTCATTAATACATTCTGAAGTTTGCTGCGTCTGTGCTTGTGGCACATGCCGCCCCCACTGCCTGGAGTGCCCTTCCCTGTGGGGTTGGCGAGGGACGGTCCAGCCCGGTCTAGGTGACAAGGGAATGCACTGTCTGTAGGAATTTAAGATCGGTATAAAATGAACTAAATTTTGGCTTTCTTTTTATTGTTACTTTGTACTGGCTCTTCTAAACACTGACAGTGATAAAACACTTCTCCCCTCTCAGCCAACCACACTCCTTGGAGCACCACTGGACCATGGAAGCACCCCATTATCCTTCAAAACCCAGCCTAGGCATCACTTCGACGGTAAAGACCTTACCTGGCCCTCAGCTCCAGGCCTCACTCTCACCCCAGAGGGATGCTGTCTCCTCCAACTGCCTATTGTCCTATTTTATGCTGTTACATTGCTGCTGGCATATGCTACATTTCCTGTTTACAAGTCTGTTTCTCCTGGGGGATGTGAATTCCTTGAAGACAGAGGCTATGATAAGTCCATGTCTTCCTGAAGCGTAGCCCAGTGCCTGGGGTGTGACAGGGGCTCCAAGAAGGGGGTAATAAGTGAAAGAGCACGTTTGAGCTCTTTTGAACACTGATTTAGGCATGATGGGTTTCCAAGTCACAGCCTAAGTAAAAGCTCCCATTTATGTTTAGAATGTTGCTGCAGGTCAAGTCTTAATGTTCCGGCTGGAGCTCTTCCTCCTGCCAGGACACAACAGAAAGGTGTCTGGGTGGTATTGAAATGACTCACCGCCATGGTGGCTTAACAGGATTACCAAGGGCCTCACGTTGTTCAATGAAGCATGGTGGGAGCCCCAGCAGTGCCAGCCAGGTCAGGGGCCAAAGCTGGTATCTGTGTGACTTTCCCTGGTGCCTGGGGACAGAGGAAATTAAAAGTCCCCCAGCTGAGAAGAGAAAGGTTCAAAAGAAACTCAGAGAGTACCTCCCTCCCCATCTTTCCTTCTGCCCCAATCCCAGAAGCCAACCTAGGAGGCGCTTTGGATATAATCAGGGACAATCTCATCTTGCAGACTATGAAGCTGAGGTCCAAAGACATAAGCTCCTCAGGGCCACACAGCTAATAAGGGACAGAATTGAGGACTGAGTCTGCACATTTTCATTCCCTGTCCAGCAAGGGAACATCTCCAGGAACTGGGCGAGAAGTACAGAGCAGAAGGAAGGGAGAGGAAGTTCACACCTGTTTTTTATTTGTTGATTCAGTTTTCCTTTTTTTCAAACGAAGAGAAAGTAACATAACATAAAATGAACCATTTTAAAGTCTACAATTTAGTAGATTTACAATGTGGTACAGCCATCAGCTCTGTATAGTTCCAGCTGGTTTTTACCACCCCAACAGAAAACCCCGCACCCATTAAGCAGTCACTCCCCCTCTTTCCCTCCCCCTTAGACTGCCAGCCCAGTCTCCTCCTGTCTCTGGATGTGCCTTGTCTGGAAATTTCCTATGAATGGATTCATGAGGACACATAGCCTTTTGTGTCTGGCTTCTCTCACTTATTAAAATGTGTCTGAGATCTACCATCATGGTGTGTGTCAGCACTTCGTCCCTTTTTGTGGCTGAGTAATATTCCCATGCACGCATGTACTGCGTTTGGTCCATCACACCTGGATCTAACTAAGAGTTGGTGCTGGGATAGTCAGTCCCTCAGTGTACTAATGTGACCTTCGCTCTACTCTCTCTGAAGGCAGGCACAGAGCCAGGGCTCAGTCATGCCTGCTGAACAGCATTTATCATGCCTGCTGTAGTCGAAGCTCTGTGGTGCACCCAAACAGATGGTCTGGCACTGCGATGTAGAAAAGGACCTACACTGAGCCCAGGAGGAGATCTGGGTTCTGGTTCCAGTTCATCAGATAATCAACTGGGTGTCCTAAGACAGGTTCTTCCCCATTCCAGGCCACCTTTTCCTCATCTCTAAGACAGAATAATAATGCCTGTCCACCCATCATCTGTCAGGGTCACTGGGAGAATCAAATGAGATGAAAAGTACCCTGGAAACAACTCTGCATTGTGTGAATTTTTATCTCATTTAAAAAAACAAAATAAAATAAAACAAAATGCTACTAGTCACCTTCCTGTAAGGGTGTGGTTATTGAGAGCAGGTGAAGAAATGTTATCTCTCAGAATTCCATTCATGGAGTGATATGCAGTTACTTGGGAAAATCCCTGCATGGGCACAGAAGGGGTCTGGGTATGGGGGAACTATTCTGCAGAAGACAGGGGGAGATCAATTGTTTGTTTCTCAGAGGAAGGAAGTTGGGAGAGAGAGACAGATGAACTGTAAAGAAAGTGGAAGGCTTCCCCATCTATGATGACGCTCCTCCAAACTCACAAAGGCCTGGACACAAGAGGCTGTTCTTGAAGACCAGAGAGGGAGCTGAGCTTTGCTTCTGGCTGATGCAGGCAGAACCCGGCAGCACTCAGAGGAGAGGGCAGGAAGCAAGGCATGATGACAAACCTGGGGCCACTCATGCAAATAGAGCTGTGGATTCCAGGCTCGCACAGGCTTGGCTGGGGGGGGTTGGGTCAGGTTTAATCATGTCTTTGAGGACCTCAGCTGACATCTGGGTGCTTGTCACTGGACAGCTGCCACGAAGGCTGTGCCCATGGCAGTGCCACTGATGTGGGCCACGGTGTCCCTGCACCAAGAATACAGTGACTTGCAGCCCTCACCCCACAGCCATAGTACAAGAACTGAGATCTCAGCTCTGATTTGCTTTCATTGCCAAATAACTGTTCGTTCAGAGGCCCTTATATGGCAGCCACAAGTGAACAACCTTTGCATGTACGGCAGACCCCTGCAACAGCACCCGGCCATCTTCTGCTGTCAAAAGGAGAGAACTTGTGCTGCAGCACATCTCCCTCAGGGCCTAGGAAACCTCAGCTCTTCTGTTCAGTTGCCAGGTGATATGCTCTTGGCTGGCTTAGGGCCCCAAGCCAATAAGATCAGTACAAGACTTAGAGATCTTCCCTGCACAGTTAGTTTTGTGCCGGAGGGAATGCTGCTCCTCATAAGGGGGTCCATACCCTTTGGCCAAGTTATCTCCCTCTTTCAATTTGATCTGAAGGGAATCAACAAAAGCACAAAGCTAAATATCCTAAGATGGTCTTTACAAAATTATCCATAACACTAAGTAGCTGGAGACATAAAATTGCAACAATAGGTGAAAGCAAGAAATGTTTTGTGAATCAGCACAATGGCATTTCTGCAGCCATAAAATAAAGATGGGAGCAATATGGCAGTGCTTACACCATTAAGCAAAAACACAGGCTGTGAATAGTATTTGCGAGATGATTGTAGCTACGTGAAAATGTGTATTGTATACTTACAAAAAATTAAAGGGACTAAGGAGAATAAAAACTGTTGCAAAAGACAAAGGATACTATAGATAACTTTTTCTTTAATATTATCTTTTATACCATTATCTTAATATTTCAGTAGGTTCAGCCCTGTATTCTTACCCAGCTGTTTATCTACATCTGTTTTCCCCACTCAGTTAGATTTCATACATCTGTTTCTATCAGATATTTATAGTTCTGTTTGTGCTGACTTGTCTCTACCTCACTTACCGTGTAGATCCTTCTGTAAGTGAAACCCACATGATATTGGGCAAGAAGTGGCTAAACAGTGGTGTTCCAGGCTGCTGTTGCTTGGGAGATATGTAATGATACTACAGTGCAAGTGTCACTGTGCTTGCAAACAAAGGATCCATTTTCAGGTTGAACTCTGATCAAGAAGAGACTCTACCCACCAAAGAGGCTTCAAAACCCTTCCCAGCAACCAGCATGCAGAGACCAGAGCTGCCAGGACTGATGAATCCTGATCCTCACTGAGAAAATGCAGCTACAGCACCATCAGTGAATGAGAGAGCGCCCCTGCATGATTAATGCCTAGGACAGTGTTCCTGCATGATCAGTGAGCAAGGCAGTGGTCCTCTGGGATCAGTGAGCAAAGCCGGGCTCCTGTGTGATCAGTGAGCAAGGCAGTGCTCCTCTGGGATCAGTGAGCAAAGCCGGGCTCCTGTGTGGTCAGTGAGCAAGGCAGTGGTCCTGCAAGATCAGTGAGCGGCTCCAGTGTTAGTGGCACTGCCAGTCCCAGGGTGAGCAAACACAGGCTAAGATTTCTCTGTGATCAGTAAGTACACGCCCAGAACAACTGATGGGCATTTCAGTCTAGTTCAGACCATGAGGAGCCGGAGAAAAATGGCTCAGAGAAGAGGATGCCCCCACAGGGACTCTCCCAGCCTAGTCACCTGGATACCAGATTCCTCCCCAGATCCTTCCTTATTTGGCACTGGTGCTCATAGTACAGTATTTGTATGATTCATTTTCTGTAGGTCATGCAGGAGATGGTATTTAAATCTCATTCCGGAGAGTGTGCTCTAGTGCCCTCAGCATATCATCACAAAGGGCCTGGCTAAAGGATATGAGGGATCTCTACAGACCCTGTGGAGGGTAAGGGCTACCTGCCATCTGGAAGCAGGTCAGCATCCTAAGCGCACAAACCTGTAAGAGCAACTGCCCCTAGAGAATTGTTTAAACAGGCTTGCATCTTTCTAGTGAGCTAGGCCTACTGGATGAGGAAAGGCCTTGAACCTCATTTCCATACAAACATCACAGAGGAGAAGGATACACAAGAAAAGGGCAACATGGACTGCTTTGGGGGACAACACAGGATAACCGGGGAAAGAGGAACAGGAAGACTTGTATTGCTTTTCCTTTATACTTTTCCATTTTTTTGAACTACTCATTTCCAAATCAAAGAAACAGGTGGGTAATGAATAAATGATTAAGTATAATTGAACAAAATGAAAAGCTACAAAGATTTGCCAATGACCTTTCTCTGAATTGGAGACTGAGGCTAGCAGACAGTTTAAATGGTGGTAGTAAAAATTAAGGAGGACCCAGACCAATATCCCTGATGAACGTAGATGCAAAAATACTCAACAAAATATTAGCAAACCGAATTCAAAAATACATCAAGAGGATCATACACCACGATCAAGTGGGATTCATCCCAGGGATGCAAGGATGGTACAACATTCGAAAATCCATCAACATCATCCACCACATCAACAAAAAGAAGAACAAAAACCACATGATCATCTCCATAGATGCTGAAAAAGCATTTGACAAAATTCAGCATCCATTCATGATTAAAACTCTCAACAAAATGGGTATAGAGGGCAAGTACCTCAACATCATAAAGGCTATATATGACAAACCCACAGCTAACATCATACTTAACGGCGAGACGCTGAAAGCTTTTCATCTAAGATCGGGAACAAGACAGGGATGCCCACTCTCTCCACTGTTATTCAACATAGTACTGGAGGTCCTAGCCACGGCAATCAGACAAAACAAAGAAATACAAGGCATCCAGATTGGTAAAGAAGAAGTCAAATTGTCACTATTTGCAGATGACATGATACTGTACATAAAAAACCCTAAAGACTCCACTCCAAAACTACTAGAACTAATATCTGAATTCAGCAAAGTTGCAGGATACAAAATTAACACACAGAAATCTGTTGCTTTCCTATACACTAACGATGAACTAACAGAAAGAGAAATAAGAAAAACAATTCCATTCCCAACTGCATCAAAAAGAATAAAATACCTGGGAATAAACCTAACGAAGGAAGTGAAAGACCTATACCCTGAAAACTACAAGACACTCCTAAGAGAAGTTAAAGAGGACACTAACAAATGGAAATTCATCCCATGCTCTTGGCTAGGAATAATAAATATTGTCAAAATGGCTATACTACCTAAAGCAATCTACAGATTCAATGCAATCCCTATCAAACTACCAACAGCTTTCTTCAATGAACTGGAACAAATAATTCTAAAATTCATATGGAACCACAAAAGACCCCGAATAGCCAAAGCAATCCTGAGAAGGAGGAATAAAACAGGGGGAATTACACTCCCTGACTTCAAGCTCTACTACAAAGCCACAGTAATCAAGACAATTTGGTATTGGCACAAAAACAGACCCACAGACCAGTGGAACAGAATAGAAAATCCAAACATTAACCCAAACATATACAGTCAATTAATATTTGATAAAGGAGCCTTAGATATACATGGGGAGATGACAGCCTCTTCAGCAGCTGGTGTTGGAAAAACTGGACAGCTACCTGTAAGAGAATGAAACTGGACTACTGTCTAGCCCCATACACAAAGGTAAACTCAAGGTGGATCAAAGACCTGAATGTAAGTCATGAAACCATAAAACTCTTAGAAAAAAACATAGGCAAAAATCTCTTGGACATAAACATGAGCAACTTCTTCATGAACATATCTCCCCGGGCAAGGGAAACAAAAGCAAAAATGAACAAGTGGGACTATATCAAGCTCAAAAGCTTCTGTACAGCAAAGGACACCATCAGTAGAACAAAAAGACATCCTACAGTATGGGAGAATATATTCATAAAAAACGTATCTGATAAAGGGTTGACATCCAAAATATATAAAGAACTCATGCACCTTAACAAACAGAAAGCAAATAATCCAATTAAGAAATGGGCAGAGGACATGAATAGACACTTCTCCAAAGAAGAAATTCAGATGGCCAACAGGCACATGAAAAGATGCTCCACATCGCTAATCATCAGAGAAATGCAGATTAAGACCACAATGAGATATCACCTCACACCAGTGAGGATGGAGAACATTCAAAACATAAACAACAACAAATGTTGGCGAGGATGTGGAGAAAAGGGAACCCTCCTACACTGCTGGTGGGAATGCAAATTAGTTCAACCATTGTGGAAAGCAGTGTGGAGGTTCCTCAAAAAACTCAAAATAGAAATGGCATTTGACCCAGGAATCCCACTCGTAGGAACTTACCCTAAGAATGCAGTAGCCCAGTTTCAAAAAGACAGATGCACCCGTTTATCGCAGCACTATTTATTACAATAGCCAAGAAATGGAAGCAACCTAAGTGTCCATCAGTAGATGAATGGATAAAGAAGATGTGGTACATATACACAATGGAATATTATTCAGCCATAAGAAGAAAACAAATCCTACCATTTGCAACAACATGGATGGAGCTAGAGGGTATTATGCTCAGTGAAATAAGCCAAGCAGAAAAAGACAAATATCAAATGATCTCACTCATATGTGGAGTATAAGAACAAAGAAAAAAACTGAAGGAACAAAACAGCAGCAAACTTACAGAACCCAAGAACGGACTAATAGTTACCAAAGGGAAAGGAACTGAGGAGGATGGGTGGGAAGGGAGGGACAAGGGGAAAAAGGGGCAGTACGATTAGCAGATGTAATGTTGGGGGGGCACGGGGAGGGCTGTACAACTCAGAGAAGACAAGTAGTGATTCTATAGCATCTCACTACGCTGATGGACAGTGACTGTAATGGGGTTGGTGGGGGGGACCTGATGAAGGGGGTTGTTTAATAACCATAATATTGCACATGTAATTGTAGATTAATGATACCAAAATAAATTATAAAAAAATTAAGAAGGACCAAGACTCCTGCTTCACAAATAGGACCCTAGCCATCATCTGAATTTGTTATTTGAAATTCACTCTTTAGAGTTAAGATAATATCTCACCATAAAATGTTCACATATGCCCTTGAAAGGGAAGAAATAAATTCATTTTCATCTAATACAAATTCAAAAGGAACCCTGCCTATCAGAGGAGCAAGGGAGCAGCCAATTCTTCCATGACTGGAACTGTATCTCTATGGCCCCAAGGTCAGTTTCTGCACTGTGGAGGAAGAAAAAGCTGGGGGAAGCAAGATCTGTTCCGAGATGCACAGCATCAGTGCCTCAGGGCTGGCATGCATGGCCATGAGGCAGGAAGCAGGTGTTAGGATCAAGTTTAAGCTCTTCACAATCCTGCTGCAGAGCCCACAGAGCAGGGCAGTGGGCCACAGCCAGCCTGACTGAGGGCCCATGGCCAGAAGTTAAGGGAGCTCATTGCTATGGGCCAGAGGCCTCCAGTATTCCCCTCCGACAAGGAGTTATTCCTGCTCTCCTCCCAGCAGGGACCATGCCTCCTCCTCAGTGTGATGGATGGCATGATAGGGACAGGCCTCAGAGGAAGGGAAGGAAGCAATAGAGGGGACTCAGGTAGTGGGTCACCACCTGTTATCAGTGGCTAGACAGGCTCAGGTGTGAGCAGTGGATGCCTACCTGAGGATGGGCTCTCTGAGATGACGTGGCATCACTGTGTCTTTGCCTTGCAACACTGGGTGGTTTTCAATAATCTCTTCCCAAAAAAGGACTGAAGGTTAGTTTGCTTAGCCCCATCTGAACAGAATGACTTTGTGCAGAAATTATCTCAATGCAAAAAGAGGAATGAACCAAAGCGGCCAGTCCTAATCCTCTCCTGGTTGTTCAAAGAGCTGGAACTCCTGGGATCTAGTTGGCGTCTGAAGAACTAGGCCGCCAGACCCTGGGAAGGGGCCTCTGACCCACCCAAAGCTGTGAGTGGGGCAGAAGTACCGTCCTGACTTCAGTGAAATGGGTAAAGGAGGCCTCCCCCTCCAATTCTTCCTGTACCTGCCAGACTCATGGCCTAAACCACAGAACTGCTCACATCTCTCTGACCCTCTAAAGCCTTCAGTGGCTCCTGGCTGGCCATCACTTGAATCTCCTCTTCTCTGTGGCATTCAGGGCTTCCAAAATCTGGCACTAACCTACTTCCCAGCCATAGCTCCCTCCTCCCAACTTACACACCTGGCACGCCCATCCCTCCCCAGGTACCAAGCAAGCCCCAGCTCTCCCACCACCCAGACTTGCTCTGAAGAGCCCCCACCCCAGAAACCATTTCCCCTGCTTTCCAACCTCTCAAATGCCACTTTTTGAACCCCTATCTTTTCTTTACTCCAAATGTCATCTCTTTGACAAGACCATTTCTTGTTCACTGCTCTATACAACTGGCAAGAGGAATTTGTCTCGCATCTCAACTCCAAGAGTGTTTTCTGTTTTTCTTCAGGCTCCTAACTTTCTCCAGCTCATTTTGTTCATTGTGTGCTTCTAATAACTTTACCCCAGACAGCACCTTCAGGGTGGTCCCTAATGGCTGACACAGAGGGCTCACCTACAGATGCTGGAAGGACTGACCTGAGGGCCGCACTCATGGTCACTGGGAGTGCCCAGGAGAGCTGAGGTGTGCCAGGCTTGCTTGAGATGCAGAGCTGGGCTGGCTGACCCGTTTCCTCGTAGCTCCAGGGTTTCGTGTGTCTGTGAGTCTATGAATAGGCAAAGCAAAAGGCAACACTAAGCATCTTTTCTGCTCCTACCCCCAGTCTCAGGTCCAGGGAGATCCCACAGGAATCTCTGCTTTCAATCACCGCTCATGGTGCACTGTGGAGAGGCGCTCCCTCCAGGAGCTGACTAATGCTGACAGTGGGCCGCTGTGTTTTTCCTCTGCACCCTTGTCAGTCTCTCAGGCCCCCTGGCCTGCCTGGCACAGGTAAGGAGTCTGAAGAGAGTGGCGATCTCCCAGGAGGGCTCCAGTGGTTCTTGCCCTGCCTCAGGGAAGTGCAAAAGGCCCAGCAAGCGGCTTCCTCCCTCCCACTCTGTCTCAGGTCCTGCCCTTCTGCATGGGACAGACACCAGCCCCTGGAGTTCTGTGGTCACAGGAGGAGACAGGGTGCAGGGAGGGAGGGTGGGCAGAGAGTGATCGCTTCACTCACGCATACTTTGGGTGGGGGTAAGAAAGAGCATTTGACTTGAGCCTGTTTTCTGGGCAATTCGGCATCAAACAGAAATGAGGCCTGGGATCTTGCCAAGTCTTCGTTTTGTTTTGTTTTTTTCCTTTCCTCCAATCAACCCAGGGCACTGGGGAGTGGGAGGGCCTGAGGGGATGGGGCTGCAGGCCCTCTGGGGCTAAGAGGGAATGCTGAGCCGGCAGAAGTGACCCATTGAGAGCTCAGCTCCTGCTCACAGCAGAGGGGTGGGTGGCACCCCCAGCCTACCACAAGGGCAGCTCTGTCCTGTGGGCACAGGGCTCCATCCCAGCCCCACTGGCTTGGAGAGAACAACATTTCCTTATAAGGCCCCGACCGCCTTGCCAAGGCTGGATGCTCTGAGAGACTGTAGCTTTCCGTTCTGCTCACCCGGCTCCAGTGCAGGCCTTGAATGTAGCCCTTGTTGTCAGGCCCCTCCTCTCCTCCACAGCCCCCACCCCACCCACTTCCATTCCCTGCCAGAGCCAGGCCCACTGAGCAGGATAAACAGCCTGGAGGCCTGGCCCTTGCTGGGCTTGCCTCTGCTCAGGCCTGCTGGAGGCAGCACAGGGTAGCAGAAAAAGCCACAGGACACAGGGTTCAGAGGCCCTGCGCTTACCTCACCTGCACAGTGGCTTCAGCGAAGGTCTTGACTTCTGTGAGACTGTTTCCTCATCTGAAAAATGGAGATCTAATTGCCACTGGGTCCAAATTCTTTGCATGGCATTCAAAGCCCTTCCCATCCGGCCACCCCAGGGCAGGGTTCCCCAGCTCCTCCCCTCTCCCCAGTGTGCACTGAGCTTTCTCAGGCTGTCTGACTGCACTGAATAAAAGCCCAGGAAACTTAACCTGCAGGACCCCACCCTAAGCCCGCCTTCCCTCCCTCCCCAGGAAAAATGAATTGCTTCTTTCAACCTCCTCTCTCAGAGCCTTTCTGTTTGGCAACTGTCTTTTCTCTTCTCAGATGATGAGTTCCCTGTGGCTCAAATGGTCACCTCCTCCTCTTTATAGTACTGAGCTCCACCATTGAACTAGCATTTAGTATAGGTGCTTCATTAAAGACGGTTGTGGAAATGTCTGAATTCACAGCGTTGGGCAAGCTCAAAAGAGACAACTGGGGTACAAATACTTCATAAACTGTAAAGTACTGTGCACCTGTGAAGGTTAACAACTGTATTATGCTGCCCTCCCACCCCAAATTCTACTCTTCATTGTGCCATCATAACCTCTTCCCTTGTCTGCAAGTTCTGTATCCTGAATTCCACACTCACTGCAACCTCTCAAGTGATTAACATCTATCACTGAGATACCACTGGTCCTTAGAACGCCAGTGTTGGGGGCTACTAGGGCCTTTGGAAATTACCCAGTCATTTCCACATTGATATCTTCCACACAGATGTCACATCATCATACAAGTGGACTAAATGAAGGGTCTCTGAATTCTCAGTCCCTCCTCTTTTATCATTTATATATCCTAGTTTCCCACAGCACCCTCAGAAAAAAGAGTCTGATGGGTTTACAAGTTAGAAACACATTGATTGATCCATCCTCAACATTAGACATTTTGAGAAACTGAGCTCCCTGAAAGACAAGCAGCCTTCTCACCATCACACACATCACACATGCCACACATGTCACACCCAGAATTGGGCCATACCTGGGGTCTCTGACTCTTGCCCACCAACATCCTTCCCCGGCGTAGCTGCTTGCTTAGGTCAGAGTGATGAGGGAGGAACCTGTATATCTTGTCAAGCTGAGTTCCTGGGGGTCTGGGCTGTGTCAAGTTCCAAATAAAAGAATTTCAGTCTCTACCAGAATGAATCTTCCTGAAATGGGGATTCTACAAATGATCGCACAGTTAAGAATTGAAGTGGGACTATTCTCCGTGATCCAAACAACAATTTTAAAGAGAAAAATCTTATCTCAGGATGAAATACCCTATTTTCCATCCACACACTCATTTTCTCAGAGGCGATGTTTGTAGAATGAAGCCCACAGTTGATCACGAACCACATTCTAACATTATTTACCACAGAGACAAATTCAGGATATAAGATGGGTCTGCCTTGTGCTCCATCCAAGAGGATTTGGTTACTTGAATACCAAAAAGACCTTATTATAATGAGGTTTCTCTCTGAAGTTGCCCATGAGTAAAGCCTGCAGGACACCAAGAGAAGAAGAGACAGTGGCCAGGAGATGGGAGCTCAAGCTCTGCTCCCAAGGCCAGCACTTACTGTGAAACCTAGAGCAAGTCACGGTCTTTGCAGGTCTTCACTTTCTCAACCACCAGATGAGAATAATGATGTCTCCAGGATCATTTCCAAAGGCAGTAAGAATTAGATCAATTAAGATTATGGATATGAAAATGCTTTATGAATGATAACAACAACAAAAATACTATGTGCCAAAATAAGGGCTACTTATTAATAGTTCTCCCCATGGGGTTCTTCTTACGGGTACAGAAGAGGAAAAAATCTTCCTTTCCAGGATCCTGTAATGTGTTGCTCCATCTTCCAGCTCCCTGGTGGCCACTGGCAGCCACACTATTGCTGATCACTTTCCAGGAAATCAAGAGAGGGGTGGGGCTGCTCCTGCTAAGGAAGCTGGAGAGCAGACAAAGGGAGCCATTCTCTCACCCTTAATTCTCCTCCCCCTTCTCCCCAGGTACAAAGAGAAGGGGTTTGCCAAATTCAGACACTGGGCAAATGCTGGGTGAATTTGGGAAGTCATTTCTCTTCTCTGAGTCTCCATTTCCCAATGTGTAAAATAAAGAGGTAGAATAGAATGATATGTAAGTTTAGGAGTAACAATGCAATTTATGGCCAAAACAGGGACACTTTTGAAAGTGGAGAAAGTGTATTATTAGTAATCACACCAGGACAACTGTGGCAAATAGAACTTTCCCAGGCAAACTGGGGGTGTGGATATTTTATTATGTCCTGCTTCAACTTGAGAAAACAAAAGGAGCTGAGTAAAAGAAATTTCAGCTCCCTCTGTGTCATCTTGGCCACCCTGAAATTTTGATGGGTTCTATAGGTTGTTTTTACATTGTTCTCAGTCACCAAAGGCAAGCTCAGTATTAAGTCACATACATAAAAAAAGCCTGCATATCATAAAGCATCTCTACATCCTTTATCTCCATGTAACAGCCCTGTGAGGCAAACAGGTGAAGGTGGTAACCCCATTTTAGAGTTTTTTAAAAGCTCTAGAGAAAGTCAAGGACTTGATCAAGGTCATGGAGCAAAAGGAAGCAGAGCCATGTCCTAGACTCTTAGTCCCGTGTTTGTTCCACTGAGCCAGGTTAGTAAGGGGGCACTTAATTTGCAAACGTAGACTGACTTTAGGCTGGTCACCTTCCATCCAAAAAGTTCCTTCTCTTTCCATAACAGTGATACTCAAAGCATAGAAACTTTTTTAGGCCCCTTAAAGCTTGAGGTTGACCAAGGTCTTAAGAATCAGCTCAATTTACAGATGAGGAAACCAAAGTCCCAAGAAAATGAGTTACCCCAGATTACGCATCAAGACCTACATCCAAGCAGAATTTAGATCTCCAAACTCCTCCTTTAGCACTCCTCCAGTATTAACTAAACACAAATACCATTAGGAAAGTAAGATAACTTATATCCCTTCACCACCTTTCAAAGACTCATGAATTACCTTTAGATTTTTCTAATGTTGAGGACCCTCGAGCTATAACTTCCTGCCTTTAGCTTGGAGAAGGGAGAGCTGAGAACAACTGAAGGCCACAGGAACAGCCACTTCTTATTTCTTTTCCCTGTACTTACAGCAAATATCAAATTAAATGAAGTTTCCTCAGGGCAGAGCTTCCATAAATCAAAACGTTTATCAGATTCCTAAGGGTGAAACCAGAGGTACCTTACCATGCACAGACCGGCACATGGAAAATGAACATGCGAACATCCAAACGGAACGTGTAGCTAGGCTTGAATGGAGGGCTGACCAAATTCTTCTCTGTCTGTTAGCCCCATAGGAGTCACTGCCCAGGAGAGGTTTTGTCATCCATCTTGCTGGTGGATACTGCCTGCCCCTTTGCCCTAGGCTCCTTTTCCTTTCTGCCGATGAGCACAAGTAATCATCTGTGCCAGCTGAAAGAGGCAAGTGGGCTGGTCATCTTTTCCAACACAATCAGGGGTGTTGCGTTAAATCAGAGACATTACCCAAGTTGCCTAACTGGCTGATTCCTCATAAATTAATACAGCTTTGGCAGACTTGGCTCAGTGCCTTATCATTTATTTCCTAATTTATTAGCTGTGCTAAGATCATCGCTATATATATTTCTGTAAGGAACTATAACTACAAGGCAAAAGAATGGCTCCATGAAATTCACTGCTGTCGCTTGAGTGTAAACGTTCCTGAAGATGGAGGAAAACTTTCCGGACGGTGTGTATAGCAGTGACTTTTGTCTGATACTGAGGATCAGCAACACAGCTTGTGCTTCTGAGCTGAGGCTTCCGACCCAGGGTACTGCTTCTGTCGGCCTTCCGTTTACGTGGGAGGCGAAGATGGCTGGAGTTCACTTCTGTGTTTCTACTTGTGCGCTACCCTCTCTCTCTTCTCATACAGAAAGTTCTTGTTCAGTGGAAAACCCATCCCATGTATTATGTATGAGGCTAGGTTCTTCCCTAGCCAAAAAGGCAGTCATATGTCTGGGCCTGGGCCACAGTGAAGGTGGGTGTGAGACCGAAGTGCATCTTCCAGTTCCTCATCATGACTTTTCTGTTTTCAGGGAAGGCGATGCTGCGTCCCACTGGGTTTACTTAGTTGATAGAATATGAGTCTTTTAGCTGACTATCCTGCCCATATGTGGAGAGAGCTGGAGAGAAGGAAACGTATGATATGATCCAAGCCCCTGGCTATAGTCGAGCCTAAAGCAAGACTATGCATAGGTTGTTCTGTGACTGAGCTAATAAATCCCCTCTTTGGTTTGAACTAGTTTGAGTCAGGTTTCTGTAGAAATCCTCCATAGAATCTTTGAATAGCAGAGCTGAAAGAACTTCTAATGTGTTCAAGTCCGTTTTAGATAGAGAGCAACTGAGAGGATTTGCTTGAGGTTCCTTGAAGAAGTTAGCGGACTAGAAGCCAGATCTCTGACTTAGTCTAAAATGTCCCTCAGAAGTCACTTAATCCAATCCTCAGGTTGATTCCAATGTCAGTTCTACAGTGTGAAACACAGAAAAAAAAGTTTCTTAACTTCAAACATCATTCTTTTCAAGAGCCTTAGGAATGCCATGGCTCTGAGCCTCCCCAAAAGCATTCTTATCATATATCCGTGTCATCCTTTTATTTTTCATAGAACTTTTATTGCTACTATAATTCCAGAATAAAATGCCCAGCTTCAAATCCCATCTACTGTTTGCCTACAAACTGTATGAATGTGAACAGGTTAGTTAGTTCTAGTATTTTGCACCAGTTTCTTCATCTATGGAATGGAGGTGATAAAAATAGTGTTCACTTCATAGAACTATTGTAAACATTGACAATCCCTGTAAAGAATTCACCCTAGTGACTGTCATATATCACTCAATAATTTTGACTGTTACTATTAGTTTATGATTCTTGAAACAACACTAAGAGACAAGACTTGTAGGTAAGAAAGTCCAAGACCAGAGAGGATAAAGGACATGCCTGAGGTAGTTAGAAGAACTGAAACCAAGTCTCAGCTCACATGACTCTCGCTTTAAATTTTATTTCATAAATCAGTTGGTCATTTAAGACTGTAGTCATTCATTCAAACATTCAGTGATTCTTCTATCATATTTCATGTGCTCATTAGTTCAGAAGATATTTCTTGAGAACCATACATCTTTTCTAGCCCTAGGATCCATCATTTAGAGATCTGGCTCCTAGTCCCAGTTCTTCACTAATTCACTATTGAGGCCAAGGGCAAGTGACCTCTCTTCGAGCTCCAGTATTTATTCAAGAGGTTGGGCAAGATGTTCCCAAGGCCTCTTTCATAGAAAACTCCTTTTTGCTGTCCTCAGTACTGCCTGCTTAAAGGATACAAGGATGCAGTCATAGAGCTTGCCTAGAGGAGCCACAACCTAGAAACTGAGAAAAATAAACATAATTGATAAGCTCTTGTTCTACATTGCTGGAGTACAACATACGCCATTTAAACAATGTTTCCTACTCAAATAAATTCGATGTAGTTCCCATATGCCAGGGTTGACAGGAAAGTTGATTTCTGACATATTCGCGGCGGGGGACCCTCCCCTCCTCCAGATGGACAACCATATGCAAGAACTTCAAATAGAGCTGCACACCGCCGGACCTTGGGCCCAATGAAACCTGTGCAAGCATTTTGGAGGGCCCACTGAGCTTTTTTTTTTAATAATAATTAAGTCAACTTTTAACAGCTAGGAAATTTCTTGAAATACCTAGATTTCTGACTTCTCTTGAAAAACCATAAGATCTAGTAACAATGGACTGAAATCTTTATAATGGTAACTGACATCTTAGAGCTTTACACTTTTAGAGGGGATGGATGTCTCCCTAATAAGAAGGTAAAGTTTGGACTCATCTTGGGGAAGAGGGCATGACTTCAGGGAAAATGACTACCATAACTTTTCTATCATGCAAATTTTTAAATGCTTATGGGGAAGAGTGAGAGAGGAACTGAATGTTTTGTAATAATCTGAATACATATATTTCAGACTGAGAAATTTAAGTTTCTGGACTTAATTAGGTTTTAAGTTTTACCTAGCCAGGACCCAGCATACTTTGATAATTTATTGGATGAAATGTTTCTAGACCTAGAAAAATGACTTATAAATGTTATCTTCCTTTCCCCAAAGGGCATTTGAGCTGGTGATTCTAAATCTTACTGTGATGTATTGGTAACCTGGCTTTCTGAAGAAAAAAAATCCTGATCTGTAGACTTTGTCAACCATATGTAACTGCTCCCATCAGAATCAAATGCAAAGCTGGTTGAACAATTGACTCACAGCATTTCTGAAATTTTAACAATTGGCTCTTGTAAGCCCATACAAGCAGACTCAAAATGCCAGGTCTCTCTAATTCCAGAACGTGGGAATGTAAAAATTTTGTTGTTTTCCTCTCACTCTAAACTGTTTAGAGGAGACAGAAGAAATATAAAATGTAAGTCATTCCTACCTTCAGAGGAATTTTGATCTAGTTCAGGAGATAAAGCCAACACTGAAATAATCAGAGGGCCTTTCAAGAAGAATCAGTGCTTGAATGTCCAATAAAAATATCAAAATCACTATATCCACAATAAGTTTCTTGGATTTCCTCCCAGTGCCATTTTAGAATCCCCCATCTCCCCCATCTCAATAAACAACCTTCCACCCAGTTCTCAAGAAAAAGAAAAGGAGTAACCCTTGCTTCCTTCCTATTTCTCAACTCCCTTGTCCAATCTAGAAAGACGTCTTGTGGATCCATTTCCAAAATGAATCTTAAACCACCCACTTCCCTTCATCCCACTGCAGTGACCCTAGTCCAGCCCCTCGCTCACTGCATTCCCCCTCCAGGTCTCTAAACTCTCTCAGATGTTCCTCACCATCAACCTCTACCAGTTATTTCTTCTCTCCATCCCTAAGCACTTCCCATGGTTAACAACTTCTCAGTCTTCAGATACCTGTTTAAGTGTCACCTCCTTATAGAAATCTTCTCTGCCTATCCTAAAGTAGCTCTCCTTACCTGACCAGTAATTCCCCATCCCATCAACCTATTAATTATCACATATTTGGTTTACTTGTTTATGGATTGCCCCTCCCCCCGCAGACAAAATGTAAATTCCGTAAGGGTAAGAATCCTTTTTATGCCTTGTTTTTCTCTATGTCTTCTGCCTAGTACAGTGCTTAACACATAGTAGGCATTAAATAAATATTTGTTAAAGCGAATGAATGAATAAGCAAATGAATGACAAAGGTGAGTTGAAGACATTTCAAACTTTGACATTTCAAAGTTCCCTTTGGCTTTAACATTTTAGGAGTCTATGGCTTTAAGGGTGTAATTTTGTACCTTCTGATATGGATCCAGCTCTTTAAGTAGAGCAGAATTCAGTGGGGAGACAAATGAATAAAGGCACCAGCAGTCAGCAGTAGTCAGGGGTGACTCCCTGGAGGAAGTGGTAAATTCAACAGATTTTTCCAGCCTTCATAATTACTTAGGCAAAAGACATCTTTCACCTTATAAAATGTTTCACCCTAATCTTCATTTCAATGGCCAGCTACTCAACTTCATTTCAAATGTGATTGTGTTTATAAAAACTTGATGGGCACACTTTTCAGGAACATCTTCCTTCTCAACTGCCATGTCCTTAAATGTCCATGTGTGTGCATGTGTGTGTGGAGGGGGGAGGGGATGCATTGATTCCTGGGTTTAATTTGACACAGATAAAGGGCACGCAGAATGTGCATAGAGGCCGTTAGACTCGACCCCTTTGGCTGCCTTGATATCTGAAGGAAGGATCTGTTCCACACCTCAGAGAAGACCCACTTAGGACAGGAAGTGAGTCATCTGTGTTCCACAGAGGACATGTCACAGGTTGGACTACACTAAATGTGAAACAGATTAAACTGGAACGAAATCATGACATATTTGTTCCCTCCCACACTGTGGGACATTTCATAACCCCTTGGTACTTTACCCTAAAACTTTCTGGAGAGGTCTTCAGAATCACCTTTCTTACCCTCTCAATCTATGAAGGGGGAAACTGAGACCCAGAGAAGAGTGGTGTCTTGTTCCAGTTCACCCAGCATATTTAGAACACAGCAAGCACCAGGTCCACTGCCCTGAAATGTTTTGTAGGAACATATGCATACAAGCTGAGTTTTTAAACAAAATAACTGTTTTATTCTTATGTCTAATTTTAATTAGTAACTCAATGAACTCTTTATTGATATTTCATAATTAAAAAATAAAATTTTAGCAACTTAAACTCTAGTTATTTTGGGGTCCTAGGACACCCCAAAGGACTCCAGGTTAAAATAATGGAAGAAATCTTCACATAATGAAATATTAGACAATAAACAAATTCATAACAAAAGGTAAGTGTTATTTTACCTATCAGGAAAGAACCATACCATTTAAAAAACAACAAAAAGCCAATTCTTCTCATTTTAATCTCTGTAGTTAAGATTTAGGGATGATATCTTGAGGTTTTCAGCAATTTAAATTTGTTGGAGATATGAAGGCAGTGGAAAGATACAAGCCAATCTGCTAAATTGTTACATAGGAAGTATTGGAAACTAGAAAAGAGCTATTATCTTAAAAAAAAGAGAGAAGAGTTTTTCTGAGGTTTTTCATCTGTCAAATGATCATTAGAGTTTAGAGAGTAACAATGTTTCAAGAAACATATATTTAAACATCATGGTGCCTGATAGGCAAACAGGAGTCATCTGTTCAATTTCTTTACATCTGGCCTGAAAAGATGCAACCAGGCCTTCTCAAATTGCAGGAAGAATTAAAAACACTTCACTCTTCATAGCTCCCCAGTTCATCCTCCTGGATCCATCCTTCTCCACAGCCCCTGCAGGCCTCTGGGTCAGAGCGCTGAGCCCACAGTCAGGACCACTCTGCAGAGACCACCATGAACCAGCCTGGGAAACAGATCAGTGCTTCTGAAACTTGGGGTATCTAGGAATCATCTGAAATGCCCTTCCTGGGCCCACTTCCAGAGCATCTAATCTCATAAATTAGGAGGCTAGGTCCTAAGAATCAGCATTTTAACCAGCACTTCTATTGATCCTGATACAATTCAATGGTGGAGCAAACATACCCAAACCCTGCCATCTGTGGACAGCTCTTCCTCTTCTCTCTGAGCGTCGATTTCCCGTGTGTGGAGTGAGGACAGTGGATAAGAGTCATCTCTAAGTTCTCTTCCTGATTCAGACAATGGAGCTCTCATGACTTGGAACGGGCTGGGCTCCTGCCTCGCTCTGGGTTACCTCAGTAGCCTAAACAGGCCATGTGCTTATAGAAGCATTGAACCCAATTGCAAGTACTCATTCACAGAGAGCTCACTGTGAACCGTGGACGGGTTCACGGGCCCCCTCTCAGTTGCTCCCGCGGCACGCCATCCGCGGTGTGTTTCTGTGACTTGCTCTGTCCCTCATGACTGCAGGTCCTCAGATGGTGCCTCCCACCCACCAACCGCCCTAGGGCCTGAATGTTTGAGAATTGCCTGGTCCTCTAGACCCCTTCCTGCCTTGGATCTAGAGCCCATCACACCTACCCCTCGAGTCCACTACACAGAATGATTCTCTAGATTAATCACATTGAACTACACAGAAAACACTAAACCAGAAAAGAGGGTGAGTTCCTTAAAGATAAGGGATGCTAGGCAAAGAAGATGTTCTTTTTCTCTTCCTTAAGATAGTCTGAAGATTACATACAGCAATCACAATGTTTTGCTTAGCATTTGTAAATACTCACAATTGGAGAGCCCGCGGCTGCAGCTTGGCCTGAGGAAGAGCTTGTTCCGGCCTCTGACTCCCCTAGGTGCTTCTGGCTCCTTCCACTGCTCTGCAGCTCTGACTTGCACTGGCTGTAGCGGCTCCTACCCCTAATTAGAAGCTTTTCCCCACTAAGCTCCCGTGTGCCCACCAGGCCCTACCTAAGGTCAAAAACTTCCACACTTGCCTCAACTGCTTCTACGTCTTGACTCCAGAGTCAAGCATTTAAAAGCCTTTTAAGCCTTTCATTTTTAAGCTCCTAGAAGTTATTTAACTTTGTTTCTTCATCTTCCTCTAATACTTATACTCCTACTGTCCCCTATCAGGTGTAGCTGCTAAGGCTATTGACCAGGGCACTACTTACTTGGCAGGAAGAGAGGATCCCAGGGGGAAAAACACAAGGTACCAAAGACTCTCAGTTTCCCCAAGTGCAGCTGTAGAGCCCACTGGCCGGGGCCTCTTGTAGGGTAGGGATACTCATTGACCGAAGTAGCACATTCAAGTTTATTCAGCATTTATTGGCTGAGGGCATACACTTAGCCCTCCAATCCCAGCTGGAACTATTTATGATATGACATGTTTCAAGAAAAAGATTTCATAGAAATTATGGTTAAAATGAATCAGCATTGTTAAATGAGGTATGCCAGCAATTAACTTCCCTTCCCATTCTTCATGAGGCAGAGCAACTGGTTAACAAGAGATACGCAGTGTTCCCAAACTGAACTGACATAATTTCAGATAAAGACAAAAAAATTTGACACGTTCATTAGCTTCTATGGCTTGAACATTAGTAAATGGACTATTTCCATTAGGCTTTTTGAAACACTGAAAATACTTTGAAGACACACTTTGCTGGTTTTGCCACAAGCACAATTCCCCCTCTTCTGGGCACAGTGCCCTGGCTTTCCCATCGGGTACACTCCCCCCAGTGCAGTCCCTAGACGTCCCCCAGCTCCAGAGATGGGTTTAGAGCAAAATCAACTGGAGTCTACTTCCCCTTTGGCCACAAGGGCTGTTAACTGACAATGACCTTCGAAAGATAAGCCCAACACTTGTTCGAAAACGTCAGGGAAGCAATTGTTTTTCATCTTCCCTGGGGTTGCTGCCAGCCACATTGCCACCGTGTGAGGGCACCTAAGCACAGAACAAACACAGAAGGAAGAAGAGATGAGAGATGGCGAGTAGAAGTGACAACAGCCCCAGAGCCGTGGTTGTCAAACCAGGGAGCCAGCTCTGCCCCCAGTAATACTCCTTTTTTGCTATAGCCAATTTCGGTTGGGCTTTTGCCAATTGCAACCAAATAATTCTACATAACTCCCCCACCCCGCCCCCTGCCCCGGCTTAAGTTTGTTATTACTTAAACAGATTTCTGAGCTCTGAGGGTCCCTGACTGGGAATCATTAACCAAGCACCAAGGAGATCATAGATATGTGTTTGTAACACCTGTACAATCTAAATCCGTATCTAATTCAAATCTCAGTCTCAGACTCCTTAGATCACTGATTCATGTTTATTGAGCACCTGCCATGTACAAACTCTCCTGGGATCTGTGGGAAGCCGGATGACTCTGCCAGCCCCCGCCATTCGTACAGACTGGTAAGAGCTAAGAGGAGGATAGGGGAGGGACAGGATCTTCTGGCTGGGAATCTGGGAAGCTTCATAAAAGAATTTGTTCACTGGAGAGAGGCCTTGAAGGAATTGAGTCAAGCTGATATAGACTTGAACCCATGTTCTGCCTCCTGCCCCAATACTCAGCTTAAACCCAACAGGGGTCAGTGCTAATGCAGGGTCAGGGCCTGGAGGAGCAGGGCTGCTGCTATGGATCCCCCAGGCCCTGCAAATGGATTTGGGGGGCCTCAGGTGGAGACAGGGAGGGGCTCAGGCCACCCAGAGTACATTGGGGGAATCATAAAATAAGGGCTACATGCCTGTGAATTCACCTCAGAATATCCAGGAAATTATGAAACCAGTAGGATGTCACAGAATCGCAAAATGTCAAAGCTAGCAGACCCCTTGGGAATTAATCAGTCTGCTCATTGACAGATAAGAGCCTTGAAAACTGAACAGGTCAAGGACCTGCCCAAGCAAGCTCACTCCTGCAGGGTCATTCCCAGGACCCAGGGCTCCAGGCCTCCGACCAGCTGAGAGGAGGATATCATCATTATTTCAATTCCATCCCAGCCGGAGTGAGAGGAGGAGCCTGGAACTGAATTTTGATAGAGGCTGCCTTTTTTTCTTGGATGGCTTCCTGTGCCTTGTCTTGCTTCAGCACTTCTTTTGATTTTTAACATGAGGCGAGCTTCTCCTGGGGCTGCCAAGCAGGGCTGGAGGACTTTCATTGGCCTTTCAGCCAGTGACCACTGTTTCATCAACTTTTTAGCCAACCATAAAATCCCCAGAAGAAAGGCCCTTCTGGGGACACGCTCTTCCTCGAGCTCCACGGGGACTCCTAGTGGGATGTGACTGCAGCTGGGACATTGGTCTCACTGCTTGCCAAGCCACTCCTGCAGAGTCACTGTAGGAATAATTATTCTAAATACTAAAAGGCAGGCAGGGTGTATGCCTATGAGAAGGTTTCCTTTAGAAACCCCATAGGCTGGGGTGAGGAGGGAGCTGCCTTATATTTTAATACTCTTAGCTTTCCCTGGTGCCATTTTACCATTCACACCCATTTTCATGTGACTTTTTAAAAAACCTGTGAAAAAGGCAACATAGAGCTATGTTATCCCCATTTCCCAGATGAAGTAACTGAGACTCAGAAAAGGGAAGGAACCTGTCCCCTGTCACCTATCTAAGAAGTCGAAAAACTGGGACTCATTCTATAATATCGGAGGGGTCTTTCTTGCCCACAACCAGTTCTGAATCACGACTAGGGCTGATAAAGGATGAAAAGCCAGGGGCCTTTGTGGGAGTGGCAAGGGAACGAACGTAGGAAGTTCTCTGTCCTGTTTCATGAGCCCTACCTGACATTCATAGCAAAGCTATACCTTTCTAAAAACTCTGACGTCAGTAATAGGCCGGACTAGAGGTAATGTTATCCTATCAAAATTAGCCACAGACAGTGGATGATGAATGAATGATATTTGCTCAGACATTAATTTGGTGCACAAGCGTTGCTTATGTGTCAGCTGGGCACTGAAGATGGACCAGAGATCACGTCTAAGCTCTGGTCTCTGCCCCAGAAGGACACACATTCTAATAGGGGAAGAAACAGACACACAAGTGATCACACACCATGACAGAAGCCAGAGCGCAGATAGGTAGATGTGCTCTGGAAGTCCAGTGGAGGAGGATATGACTAAGTGTCCGTTCCTTGTGATCAAACTTGGCACCTTCCGCTGGCATGAGCTTCCCTAGGTAGCTGGGACCAGCATGACTCATCTTTCCCTCCCTATCACACATTACACTGCGAACATCCAAGATCGTGCTTGCTGAATGAATTCTCCTGGAGGAGTCGTGATTCTGCAGTGCAGATGACCTGGGCCATGTGTCTGAGCCCGCAAAGCCCTCCAGCTACCTGTCCTAGGACAAGGACCCTAGCCATCACAGCCTTCCCTGGGATCTGTGTTCAGAATCAGCTGGCCCTGGAGTCCTCGCTCACCTGCCACAGTTATCTTAAAAGGTGGAGTGAGATCAAGGTGCAGGGAACATGACAGTGCCTGTAGCCCTGCTCATCCATCAGGACAAGAACACCTCACCTTGAACAAGGGAGATAAGAGACTAAAATAACGCCTGACACAGCCTTATCACCTGATAATACAACCTCCGTTTTTTCATTAAAATAACTGAGAGCCATAGTCCTGTACGTTGGCTGATAAAGAGATCACAGGAAACAAAGCTATTAATTTTTATCTCTGCTGCGCAATAGCACATTTGAGTGAATGCAATATATCCAAGGGGAAAAAATACTTTCTCTGCTGGTGGAAGTTGGCTGTGAATGTTTTTTTCTTCTTCCAACTTTCATTTCTCACACCTTGTACATCCACTAACCTCTAGGAATTTTTAATCACAGATGTATTAAGCCCCGTGGATCTGGCTATGCTCTTATCATTTCATAATATTACAACTCTCTCTCTCTCCTTACTCTACCCTCATCCTTTGAGAGCTTGGTACAAATATTTAGAATACAATTTAAAGAATTTGAACCAGTTAATTGCCTCTGTAGTCTCAATAGTTCCATCTTTGAAATGAAGAGTTAGACAGTTGGTCTCCATAATGCTTTCCAGCTTCAATACTCCCAGATCCCATGACTGAAGGGGACACAGAGCAGGTCATTTTTGATGGCAAGAGCAGTCCTTCTAAGCACGAGGATTGCCAGATGATAGTAGAACCAGGCAACCACCACTCCTGCCCTGGGCCCCATGCCTTAGCCCCACTCTGGACTCCCCACGGGGCAGAAAGTCCTTGAGGCCCATACACGTGTACACCTGGTGCCCACAACCCTCTTCCAGAGCAAAGCCTGGGTGCCTGGGACCCTGGAATTTCCTGTGCAAATGGCCCAGTGTCTGCCGCCAAGCCCTACCTCATCACTTCTCCGGTTCCTTGTCCCTGGAAGAGGTCACTGACCCAGCGGGAGCGCCCCCAGGACTGGGGCATGGTCCAGGGGTGAGGGGGATGATGGTACTTCCACATCCTGCTCTTCCCTGTCCTCAGGAAGACTTGGTTGGAAAGGGGGCAGGGCTTTTGTCCTTGGGATGCCAATGCCATCAATGCCAGTGGGCAGCAGGGTCCCAGGTAGAAAAGGGGTCTACGTCCAGCAGCCTCCATTTGTCCTCCGCAAATGCTGGGGTGGGGGACTAGCTGCCATACAACAGCGGGCTGTGAAGGGGCCCTACTGGGGAAGGTGAGAGGAAGGAAAAACGGGCCTGCCTGGCCCTGCCCTTCCTAGCAGGAGCTGTCTGACCAGTCCCTTCAGAGGCCCTCACCAACACACAGGCTCCTCCCAAGCTCGCCTCGGGACTCACCTCTGGAGGAATTTGATTTTACATTTTAAACGTGTGCCCCAGCACTTCTGCTTGCTTCAGGATAAAGTCATCTCAGAACTGGCTTCCTTACCATTGACACCCAATCTACTTATGAAAAAAACAAAAACAAAAAACTGGAGAAGACTTATAATAAAAACATCAGATGGCTAAACATACAAAACCACGACTGTTTGAAAAAAGGAGACAGTCATGTCAGGCACCTCTGATACGATGTGTGCTACACTGAAGAATGAAACAGCTGGTGAGCCTCCTGACTGCCGAGGCAAAAACAGAAAAGTAATCAGTTACCTGGCTTTCATTATGTGATCAAAAGTACAAATACCCATTCTTCAGAGGAGACACCTTTTCTAATGGGCAGAAAATTTAAGGGGGAGTTTTATCACCTGCATCCTTATACAGGAGACACGAAGTCACACAAGGGACCCATCTTCAACAGCGGTTTTCCAGGCAATGCGGAATCATTCTCCATACAACCACTTACTATATTGCCACTTGATAAAAATCTGAGGATGGGGTATTTTTTTTAAGTTGCCATTAAAAGAAGTCTTTGCCATAGGAACCTGAGCTAATGCCATCTGACTGACCAAAATTGATAACAAGAATATACCTCAGAAAAATCAAAGGAATGGACCATCTAGACAAGCACTTCTCAAATTTCTCCACCCAGGATTCCTAATGTCACCCAATGGCAGAGAAAAATGAAATGCTTCTCTGTGAGATGTGGAGATGCAGGATCAATCATGCCCCACTCCATCTCTGGGAAAAGGTGAAATTTATCTTTAAATTTTTTTCAATTTCAACTTGCTGCTTTGTAATAAATATGTCCTTATTTTAATATAAAATTAATTTCCCCAAAATCTTTGCTGAAGTTGATATCACACTGGCTTTGCATATTCCCTGGCACTATTAAGCATCCCCAATGTTTGGTAAATCATGGTTAGCTTATATTGACTCTTATTTGTTCTTTATAACAAACTGATAAGGCAGGTACGATCCATTTTCATGAATGGAGAAGTTGAAGAACAGAGAGATTAAGTAACTTCCCCAAAACACATTGCACCAGAATACATAACACTTGAATGAAACCCAGATCTTCTGACTATTAGGCCCATCCCTTTATCTGGCTTCCATAATGTGAATTTTATCATTTGGGAAATAAGAAAGGAGTGAATTAGACGGGACAGCTAAGGTTTCTGATGTTGCATGACTGAAGCATGGTGCCCACGGTGCCTACAGGGCCACTGCACCAGGCATCCAATGCCCCGACATATTCCACTCTGGCACCAGTAAACGTCTTCTGCTTCGTTGCCAGATTCCTCCATAAGATGAGTCACCCCACGCTCAAACTTTTCTTTATAATCAGTTCATACATCATCAACTTTATGAGCCTGGAGCAGGAAAGAGTCTTCTCCCACGGCTCTGCAGCAGACGTATGAAACCCTTAACAACAGTGACGGTTAATCATCTCTTCTCCACGAGACAGCCCATCAATCCTGAAAGCTGTGAGATGCAATGAGCAGGCTAGAGGGCCAGAAATCTGGCACCCTGAGCCCTGGTCCGGACTCTGCCCCTGGATGGTTGTGGGAAAACCACTTAACCCATTGATGCCAGGTGTGCCAGGGAATGATAATGAGAAATGTCTAGGAAATAATGTCTAGGAAACGCTTTGAGCTCCTCAGAAGCAAGAGGCTGCATAAACACAAGGTGTTATTACTTCGAAGACTGCATCAGCCAACAACATCACAGTTAAGTTTCCTGCAGGAACCTAATCTCCTCTCCCCCTGCTCATGAAAAGACTGTCTGATCCTTCAGCTCCTTGCGGTTCCCAAGCTTTGGAGTTGATCCTTCAGCTCCTTGCAATTCCCAAGTTCGGGGGAGTTGACCATCTGGTTAAAGTTGAGGAGTGCTGTTGAAGTGAAGGCTTAGATCTTAAAATCACAGACCCTCGCAGCTGAAAAGGCTATTAGCAATTTAGCCCATATTATTTAGAGAAGCTGAGTCCAGAAAGGTTCCTATGTAACTACTATTCCCTGAAGGCCTGCTAGATATTAGGTAGCTGCTGGGGTAAGAGGATGGCTGGGATCTGGTCTTTGACCTCACAGACTCCACCTCGTAGGGAATACAGGCACATTCACAGCGTATGCATGATGCTTTTATGAGCATTATTGCAAAGTGCCACCAGGACCGTGACAGAGACTGAGCTGAAGTTGCCCTGCAGGCACGTGTCCTTGGGCAAATTGTTTCAACTTTGAGTCTTGGAAAAATGGAAACAAGAGCGATGACATCACTCTCTAAGATTTTTATTATGTTTGACAGCTTCCTAGTAATTTCATGACCACTGGCTGATTTAATTCTTATAAGAAAGCAGCAATGGAAACATTATGATTCTCTCTCCTCTCCAGAGGCCAAACCTGAGGTGTGGAGAAATGGAGTCGCAGGCACCTGGCCCTGCCCTGGTCCCCAGATGGGCCCTCAGGAAGAGAAGTAGGAAGCTAACTGAACGTTAGTTGCCAGCAGCCTGTCTCTCTGGGGATGAACATCAGGGATCCCTGAGGTCCTAGCATTAAAGTTCTTTAGATCTACAAACATATCAAAGGGCTGAAGGCTACCTAGTACAAAGAAGGCATCTGAGAAGTATTTGTTATGATTAGAAAACTTTTGAGAGGAGTCAGCGTTTTGTCCCTCTAAACTCAGACTAATAAAACATTTCTTAATTCAAATGACTTACTATGTTTTAGTAAGAACTTCATAATATTTTATATTTTCATATTTTAAATGATATAAACAGAACATGAATATATTCTTACTGCAAAAAATTCAAATATATGAAAGCAAATGTCCCTTTAACTGCCCCTTCCTAATCCCAAACCCTCTCTTGTTAAGTCTCAGCCCTCTCCCCCTTGTCCCCACCCCATTCCCACTGTTAGTACTTATCAGAATCCTTTTAGCCCTTCACTCCATACAACTAATTATATGTGCATATAGAAATGCCTCGATTTGTTTTGCACTTTGTTTCTTACATAAATGGTCTAATGTGGTCTATATTGCTCTACAATTTTTTTTTTACTTAACAAGTGGTAGAGATCTAGCTGTGGGAGCTGCCTTTGACGTACTGTATTCTCTGGTGTTTCATATCATCACTACACCAGTTACGCTATTCCCCTCTTCATGGACCTTTAGTGGTCTCCATCATCTTCTCTATTATGTACAATGCTACAATGAATAGACCACCTTAGAAACACTCAAGCACACACATACAAACAGTGCTGTATATTACAGTCTAGAAGAGAGTTGCCAAATTTGACTCCAAACATATGCTGCTTTCAGACCAATAACAGCATATGAAAGGACCAGTTTTCTTATGCCCTTGCTAAACCTTGATTTTTGTCAAAAGTTTTGGCTCAAAGTTTTTTTGCCAATCTCATAGTAAAATCAGTGCATTGCTGATGTTAATTTACATTTCAAATCTATTTCCTTTCACAATGTGAAATAATAAAAAGTTGGTCAACCCCCACTCGGCCTCACTTTTCTGCCTGTAGAATGGGGGTGGACACTACCGGGCCTTCGTCCAGGTTCTGTAACAGTTGTCATGAAAATGCCTCATAAACGATTAGCTCTGTCAAGTATTAGTTATTATGTGACTTTTATAAGGTGAATATGATGCTCAGAGAGGTGGGTTACATATTCCCAAGCACCAGGAAATGCTGTCCTGTAGCTATACCACCCCCTGTCTTGTGTTGGAATATGTTTGGTCCATCTTTCTTAGCAATCTGACAGACTCCTACTTTGAGCTTTTGTTTATTTATTTGTTGGTTGATTTGGGGTTTTGTTTGTCTGCTTTTCTCATTTTTTATTTCATAGAAGCACATGCAGAATAAGGCCTGGGTTAACCTGATCAACAGTATGACATCGGGGTACTAAACCCCAGACCTAGTAGTTCCAGGGTCTTCTAAATTCATTTCTACTGTCACTACTGCACTGTTTGCTAGAGAAAAAAAGCACTCCCTACTTGAGGAGATGGAAGATCGGCTAAGCCTAACACAGATCAGATTTATTACCAGACATGGGAGGACTGCGGAGGCTCCGAGGACATTTTTCGTTTTTTGACCTCTGAACTGCATTTCACTTTCCTGGTAGCACACCACGCTCGATCCACAGGGTCTGAGTGGGCCTCATCCCAGCCCTGGCGTGGGGGGTGACACGCCCCAGGCCTGTCTCAATTAGCACACTGCCATCTCCAGCCTAATGACTGGCAGATAGCAGGGCATGTGCTACAACAAAACCAATCAGAGTGAACCTTGGGATTTTTGCAGAGAAAGCAGAGAAAGAATACTTTCATATTTCCCATGGCACATGGTCCTCAAAGGATTTAGCCCTGGAAACTTCTAATGACCTTCTTGAGGGAAAAAGATAGTATTAGAAGGAAGGTAATACAAAGGAAGAGGACCTAAGAGATGGAGAGAGCAAAACCAGACCCCAAGAACATTGCCGACATCAGATATCCCCCTGGCCATCTCAGTCACGCAAGCCAAGAAATACACCTTACCTGGACACACTCTTTTAAAACTTTTTTCTGCATATGATGTTCTATCATTTGTAATACTTGAAACTGGCAGAACTACACCTACACATCCGTGCTCAGTGTTTGCCTCTGTACCCATGAGGTAGCATGGCGTCATGGCAGAAGCCTAGGCCTGGAAGGCAGCAGAACTAGGTCTGTCACTGGCTTTGTCTCTTTGGGCCTCAGTTTACAGAGCGTAAAGTGAGAGACTTGGACAAATAAGCTTGGGACACCTCCCTGCTCTGACACTCTGAATCTGTAAACCTGAAACGCTTGGTGCTCTTGCGACCATTGGAAGCTGTGGCCGTTGAATACTGACTGTTTGAAGCATTTCATTCATTGTGTTAAAGGAAGGCTTAAGTGGCCACCAATGGAGGGGACCTAAAGAACATAAAACAATTCAGTTCTCTGTATCTCCACCAGAATTGGCTCCAGAAGAGGGTCAGGCTTTGCAAAAACACAGAACATTTTTCCCTTTGGGAACCTTGGGAAAAGATCTCAGGACTAAGGAGTGTGTCTCTCACTATTCATGGCTTGCCAGTGAGAACAGCCAAGAAGGAGAAGAGGTCACATGGCCAGGTCTGCTGCCAGCACAGGATGTTCTCTGCAGCCGCTGGCTGGGCAAGGAAGAGGCTTGCCTAACCCCCACTGAAGCTTCCGATGAAAGGTGGGCCCAAGAGGTGCCAAAGTGTATTCTGCAATAGTCTCTTATAAAGGTGCCTAGGACTTCATAAGATTCAAATTCAACAGTTGTTGGTTGTGTCCACTATGAAGTGGACATTATGTGAAGCATTATGCCAAGCATCTCATATGCCTTCTTTTTTGAAACTCACAACCTTACTGCACCCTAATATCACCTCCAGCTGTTATAGGAGCTAAAGCTCAAAGAGGTGAAGTTGAAATAAGCTGCCTAGGGTCCCAGAGCAACAGAGCTCCAGTGCATTTCCCTGCCCTGCGTGGCTGCTTTGCCTCCCCTCCCTGCCCTCCACCGTGCTGTGAACAGGATCCACAGACACGCAGGCCAGAAGCATGTGTCCCACTCATTGCCCTTCTCACAGCTGCTTTTGTTAACACTCTGGAATGGAGTGTTCTGGCCATTAATGCGCATGTCACTTCATTGACCGGACTCTGAGTCCATCAGGGCCTGTGTGATCCAGCTACGTAGCTCTCAGAGTTCCCTGTACACAATAGGAATGTGAAAAGCAGCCCTCTCTGGCCCAGCTACTGACCCCAGAGGGGGCCTGAACTCAACCAGGGTCACAAACTGGAGCAGGCAGGCAGTGGAACACAGGAAATTCCAAGCCAGGTATGAGATGGTAGGGAATGGTAGGAGACTGAGGGAACAAAATGTTCAGGACCTGCCTAAGGCATTCTGGTCCAAACGTTCAGAAAGACTAGATGCCAAACAAAACACACAGACCAAGCCCCAGAGCAACGGTATACAGCTCCGACTACAATTCTACCCATGACCATTCAGCTTGGCATGGAATTGATGAACAGCTCTCCCACACTGGAATACTAGTTTTTCCAAGGCAGAGACTATGGCTGAAAGGTTCCATAGCTGGTTCTCATTTAACAAAGTAAGTGGCAGACAATGGGCATTTAATAAATATTTGATGTATAAACTTTAAAAAAAATCAAATTATCCAAACCACTATAAGCTTCCCTCCATAAAGCCACTCTACAAGCCAATACTCTGCAAAGGGAGTTAGTGACTCAGTTTCCACAGCTGTAGGATCCAAAATGCTGATGGTGCTCAGGTGGAGAACCACCCAAATCAGGTATCTATAGATATCAAAATACTTAGAAGAGCCCTTTAGGACAATAAAATGATTCCTTTACTGGTCCCCATACTCTAAAATGAGAGTTTTATATGCAGTTTATGATTCTGTAGGATATCCAATAAGTCATCCATTCACTCAACAGCTATGGTACTGGAACCATATGGGGCAAAATCAACACTGTCCTTCTCTCATGGAACTTATAGCCTGATAATCAGGCAATCGTGTAAATAAATGTACCATCCTAGTATGGTATGAGCTCTGAAGTGTACAGTGCTTTCAGAGGACTGGCCTGGGAGGACTAAGGATGTGATCCATGACCTGGCTAAACAGGGGAGAAACAGCATTTGCAAAGGCCCTGTGGAAGAAGTGTGGCAAAGAAAAGGATGTGTAAGGCCAGAGTGGCTGAGCAGAGGAGGGAGAATATGGTTGAAGAGACTGATAGAAGTCTGACCATTCCAGGTTTTGTAGAGTACGGTAAGGATTTTTACCTTTATCCTATGAGCAATGTTAGTTATTTACTCTGCTAGTGAAAAAAAAAAGGGGGTTAGGAGATGCCAGAGCTCTCCCTAGCCTGTACCCTCCGCATGGCTTCTTCGCGGTGCGTTTCTCTCCATGGGATCTGTGGCAAGGGAGAAGATTTTAAAACTCTTTTGGATGGAAAAAGTTATTTCATTCTTAAAGTCTGAACTGCAAATGAGATTTCTCCTTCCAGTGTACCATGACATTGCCACAGTAACACCATTAGACACCCTGCTGGCAGCAGGAACTCAGAGCCCTAGTGTTAGTTACTTTATATTCAACATTACATAAGCCAGCAGTTTTTCATCTTTTGCATTCTGCAGACCACATTTTAATCTGAAAAACATCACAGAACTCCCACTTAATACTAGCTATAAATTTCAAAATTTAATGACACAATACCATTTACATGAACACCTCAAAACTGAAGTATTTTGGTCTAAATTTAACAAAACGTGTGCAACATCTGTATGAGGGAAACTAGAGAAGTCTGATTAGAGAAAGTAAAGAAGATCTAAATAAATGGAGAGATATTCCAAGTACATGAATTGGAAAAGTCAATATTGTCAAGATATTAGTTCTTCCCAACTTGATCTATAAGTCAATGCAATCTAATGCAAGGGATTATTGATCCCAGCAAGTTATGGTGTGGATATCAAAGAGTGATTCTAAAGTTTATATGGAAAGACAAAAGACCCAGAATAAGCAACACAGTATTAATGAAGAACAAAGCTGAGGGACTTCCACTACCCAACTGTAAGACTAATTATAAAGCTACAGTAATCAGGACAGTGCGACATCAGCTAAAGAATATAAAAATAAACTCATGGAACAAAACAAACACAAATATAGTCAACTGGCTGTGATAAAAGAGGAAGGGCAATTTCACAGAGAAGGATAATCTTTTAAACAAATGGTGCTGGCACAAATGGACATTCACATGCAAAAAAGTGACTCTAGATATAGACTTTGCCCCTTTACAAAATTTAGTCAAAATGGGTTAAAATCTAAATAAACTCAAAACTATACAACTCCTAGAAGATAATCTTGGTGCCCTTGGGTTTTGTAATGCCTATTTAGAAACTACACCAAAAGCCCAATACATTAAAAAAGAAAATTGACAAGTTGGGCTTCATTAAAACTAAAATCTTCTACTCTGTAAAAGACACTGTTAAGAAAATAAAAAAAATAAGCCACAGAGTGGGAGAAAATATTTGCAAACATATATTATCTGATAAAGAGCTACTATCCAAAATATACAAAGACCTCTTAAAACTCAGCAATTAGAAAACAACCAATCGAATAAAAAAATAGGAAAAGATCTGAACAGACACCTTACCAAAGAAGATAAATATGACAAATAAGCATATTTTAAAATGCTGAAAAACATATATCAATAGGGAATTCCAAATTAATGGAATTAACTTGAAATTATTTGAGATACCACTATACACCTATTAGAATGGCCAAAATCCATAATACTGAGAACACCAAATGCTGATGGAATGTAGAGCAACAGAAATTCTCATTCACTGTTGGTGGGAATGCAAAATAATATAGCCACTTTAGAAGACAGTTTGGCAATTTGTCACAAAATCCAGCATTCTCATTCCTTGGTATTTTGTCAGATGAATTGATAAGTTATGACTACATAAGAGCCTACCACATGGGTGCTAATAGCAACCTTTTTGATAATTGTTAAAACTTGGAAGCAACCAAGATACCCTTCAATAGGAGACTGGATAAACAAACTGTCGTACATCCATACAATGAAATATTTTTCAGTGATGAAAATAAATGAGCTATCAATCCATGAAAAGATATGAACATTAAGGTGCATACTGTTAAGTGAAAGAACCAATCTGAAAAGGCTAAATACTACATGATTTCAATTTTATGAGATTTGGAAAAGGGAAAACTATAGAGACAGTAAAAAGAGTAGTGATTCAGGGAGAGGAAAGGAGGGATGAACTGGTGGAACATAGAGAATTTTTAGGGTGGTGAAACTATTCTATATGATGCTGTAATGGTGGATACATGTCCCAATACATTTGTCAAACCCATAGAATATATAATACCAAAACTAAACCCTAATGTAAACTGTGAACTTTATTTAATAAGAGTGTACAATATTGTTTCAGCAACTAAACAAATTTACTGTATTAATGTAAGAAATTAAAAAGAGGGGAATCGGGAAAGACAAGAAGGTGTATGGGAATGCTCTGTAATTTCCACTCCACCTTTATATAAACCTAAAACTGCTCAAAAATAATGTTTATTAATTTAAAAATGCCAATGATTGACAAAATATATGACAAAAAAACATAGTTTTAGTAGCATGGGTTTTAAAATTATATTTGATTAATCACACCATCACCCACAGACATTTGAGAAATACAAATACATATGAGTAAAATATGCCTGTCTTTTGCAGTCTCTAGACAACCCTGAGCACACTTACAGATTCAAAGATTCTCTTGCAGTAACTCCACAGGCTTAAAAGGATCTGGAGTTTGGGAGCCATTGCTGAAGGATTTCATGGACATTTCTTGATTAGTGAGTGAAACATGCTCCCTTGGAAGGTAAAGAAAACACTAGCTGCAGGTCAGAGTTGTTGATGTCAAATGTCTCTCAATTCTGGGAGATGGACTTTCCTCACTGCACAGAAGGGAGGATTGAATAAGAGATAGTGTGTGAAAGCAGCAAGCATAGTGCCCAGCACATGGTAGCTGCTCAAATATTAACCCAATCGGAATCTGGTGTTATAAGTAGATCAATCATCAGGCGTTGGACTGCACTGGCTGTTACCCAATGCCTCTTCCACTTGGGTTTGCGACTCAGGCTCCACCCCCTTTTTAATGCTTTGGGACCTCATTTCTGTTCCAGGCCAAAAGTTCTGTCACTATACGATTGGGTATGGGAAGAGCTATATGTAACAACTGCAAAGACCTTGGGAGGGAACCCTATCTGAATCACTCTCTAATTTGCCTTCATACACCATTTGTCACATGCACCTAAAGCATGAGACCCAAAAGCAGAACTTTTGAGGGCATCAATACATTTCAGGGTAGGAGAAGAAACTGAAAACTGTCCTGTCCCTCCTTGGTGATATAGCAGCCAAAAAAATTATGAAAAGATCATCCAAAATCACAATGTTCTGGAGGAATGAAATATATATTTATCATGGCCAACAAAGGTTTCACTGCATTTCTTCATTCACAGTACTTATTCATTCAGCTCCAACTCTATGCAAGGCACTGGCAGTGTTGTGCGTTGCGCCTGCTAACTCTAGTCCATGTGATAACATGTCCTTTTCATGTTCCTTATCACCTTGAGTGCAAACGGATCCAACCATTCCCACCCTGCTCTACTGGTCCTGGAGTCTCTGCTTCCAGCAAGTCACTGACCCTACCTCTGGAATGGTGAAGGGCCTGGAAAGAATGTCATGAGAAAACCTAAAGAAACTGGGGAGTTTTAGTTGGGGGTGAAAGAACCTAAGAGACACATGATCCCTGATTTCACAAATCTGAAGGACCATTATATGGAAGAGTTTGATTTTTTTCTGGTGTGGAGCCAGGAACCAGAATTACAAACTGGTTCTGGAAGTGACAGAGTGTCATTGATGACATCGCTGATGACTGTCACTGATGTCATGTCAGCCAGAGAAAGAGGCTTCTAAGCATGAAATAGACTGCATCAACAGACAGTGAGCTTGCCATTACTGGAGGTATTCAGAGGTCAGATAGTCAACAGCCAGGGAGTTTATAGAGGAGATACTTTTCACAAACTTGGAAGCAGTGGATTGATCTTAGTAACTTCACTTCTCACTCCAAATCTGCTCCTATGACTGGTGGTTGTATACAGTGATTTCTGCATTATGATCAGATAATACTCTGTCTCAGTTCTCTGTATATACACATGCTTCAGAGTTTACAAAGTGCTTTCAATCACATGGTCTTATTAAATCCTAAGGACACATGTTTTGAGGAAAGTAATAGAAAAGTTGTTATACTCATTTTAGAGTTGAGGAATCGAAAGAAGGGGAAGGCCAAGAGAAGCAAATCAATGATGAAATCAAAGGAAATTATCAGATTTCAATGGGATCCCACTCTTCCTGTTATGAAATCACAGGCCAAGAACACTTGTCTCCTTTTCAGAATGAACAGGTGAAGAGTATCAGATTCCAGATCAGGGAGGTATGTTTTCTAAGGGGCTAAGAAGCTATCATTGATATCCAAGACTGGGCAAGACATTTTCTCCATACTCCAAATGCAGAAAATACTGAGTCTTTCAAGTTGACGAACTTACTATCAATGGGTCAGTGTCTTTCATGCTCCAAGGTGAGACCATGCTGGCCACTGGCCAGGTGTGGAGAATCAAGGCCTTTGTTCAGAGTGGGAAAAAAAGAAGAGAGAAGGTGGTAGTCTACGGATGATGTGAACTGAGAAATCCCAGAAGGTAACCAGGAAATCAAGAACCACTTGTTTCTTCCTGTAAGAATGTTTTGCATCTGGAAATGCGGTCCAGTGACCCACCCGCTCCAAAGAAATACAGATTGAACAAACAGAGAATTCCCAAAGGCTAATGAAGGGATTAATCCCTATGTAATAATCATGTTGTGCTCTTCTCCAAGGTCTTTCATCTGTAGATCTTGAAAGGCTTTGCAAACATTAATTAAATGTTCCACCATTCCTTTGAAGTGAGTATTGTTATGTCCATTTTCCAGATGAGAAAACTGATAGTCTAAGGGGGTTGCCCAGGGGCTACCCAACCAAGATCCCAGGGAGCCAAGCATTTCAGACTTAAGCTGTGCAGAGCTCTGGACCTCACAGGGAGAGTGAGACAGGCAAACAGGCAGTGTTTTATCCAAACTCTGAGAAAGAAAGATTCATGAAGGAGCATTCTGCACACTGGTCCACAAGTTCTGTAAGAACATGGAAGGGATTTTCCCTTATCAAAGGGACTGGGTCCAAGACTATAAGTCTTACAGATAGATGCCATGAATCATTCCTCAGCCTTCCAATGGGATGTTATACCTCCTTTTCAAAGCTGCCAAAGACTGTTGTTGCTACTTCTTTTATGGTCTACCTTGGTTTATAATTATTTATGTTGGCATCTGGTTTTTCTCTTAAGACTTCATAGAAGGGTATCTTTTATTATCCTTTTGCCTGGGTCATAGTATGAGGTCATAAGTAAATATGTTTTTACTTTATTTCAGGTGAGGTTGGTGGGAAAAGTCAGAGCAGCAGACAACTTCTGCAAGGTGCAAGGACCAAAGTTGATGACATTTATTTTTCCCAGAGACAAGCCTTGCCTACAACCCATGTTTTCATATGAGTAAAGGCACTTTTGGGTTTTTATGACTGACAACATCTCTGTTTTTACCTTAGGAGCCAACATTCAGTTGGGATGTTCAAGCCTGGCCGAAATTCAGTGAAGAAGTGTGGAAAAAGTGAAGGTTCCTATGGCCAGGATTCTCACCTGGCCCTGGTCAGACTGCTCACTACACGCATGTGAGCGATACGTTGTTATTGACTACATAAAAAGAGCTCTGTCCAATGCTCTGGGCGACAGGGTAGCATGGCTGCAGGCCTTCAAGGCTGCAGGAGAGCAGAGGCTGGAGTGGTTGCAGTCCTGAGGACACAGATTGACACAGCTGTGGGGCACAGAGGCCCAGAGGCAGAGACCCGCTTGCTGCATGCAGACTGGCTCTGAGTGGACAGGATTATACTGACTGACCTGCCACCGTGGGAATAAAGTTGGGTATAAACTCTTTCACCCTGAGAACATTTCCACTGTCATTTTCTTTTTTCAGTCTCACTGAATCCACAGTGAACTTGCCTGAGGCTTAAACCCATTGGCGAGACAAGAAGATTCACAGAAAGCCATGTGATGAGCATATTTGGTAATAACAGACAACTTTATATGAACATCATGCTTTACAAATTTTATAAAGCATTTTTTTTTGGTATCATTAATCTACAATTACATGTGCAACATTATGGTTACTGAACTTCCCACTTCATCACGTCCCCCCCACCTACCCCATTACAGTCACTGTCCATCAGCGTAGTGAGATGCTATAGAATCACTACTTGTCTTCTCTGAGTTGTAAAGCCCTCCCCGTGCCCCCCCCTACATTATGTCTGCTAATCGTAATGCCCCTTTCTCCCCTTTATCCCTCCCTTCCCACCCATCCTCCCCAGGCCCTTCCCCTTTGGTAACTGTTAGTCCATTCTTGGGTTCTGTGAGTCTGCTGCTGTTTTGTTCTTTCAGTTTTTTTCTTTGCTCTTATGCTCCACATGAGTGAAATCATTTGATAGTTGTCTTTTTCGGCTTGGCTTATTTCACTAAGCATAATACCCTCTAGCTCCATCCATGTTGTTGCAAATGGTAGGATTTGTTTTCTTCTTATGGCTGAATAATATTCCATTGTGTATATGTACCACATCTTCTTTATCCATTCATCTACTGATGGACACTTAGGTTACTTCCATTTCTTGGCTATTGTAAATAGTGCTGCAATAAACATAGGGGTGCATCTGTCTTTTTCAAATTGGGCTACTGCATTCTTAGGGTAAATTCCTAGGAGTGAGATTCCTGGGTCAAATGGTATTTCTATTTTAAGTTTTTTGAGGAACCTCCATACTGCTTTCCACAGTGGTTGAACTAATTTGCATTCCCACCAGCAGTGTAGGAGGGTTCCCCTTTCTCCACATCCTCACCAACATTTGTTGTTGTTTGTGTTTTGGATAGTGGCCATTCTTATTGGTGTGAGGTGATATCTCATTGTGGTTTTAATTTGCATTTCTCTGATGATTAGCGATGTGGAGCAACTTTTCATTTGCCTGTTGGCCATCTGAATTTCTTCTCTGGAGAAGTGTCTATTCATGTCCTCTGCCCATTTCTTAATTGGATTATTTGCTTTTTGTTTGTTGAGGTGTGTGAGTTCTTTATATATTTTGGATGTCAACCCCTTATCAGATATGTCATTTATGAATATATTCTCCCATACTGTAGGATGTCTTTTTCTTGTACTGATGGTGTCCTTTGCTGTACAGAAGCTTTTGAGCTTGATATAGTCCCACTCGTTCATTTTTGCTTTTGTTTCCCTTGCCCAGGGAGATATGTTCATGAAGAAGTCGCTCATGTTTATATCCAAGAGATTTTTGCCTATGTTTTTTTCTAAGAGTTTTATGGTTTCATGACTTACATTCAGGTTTTTGATCCATTTTGAGTTTACTTTTGTGTATGGGGTTAGACAGTAGTCCAGTTTTATTCTCTTACATGTAGCTGTCTAGTTTTGCCAACACCAGCTGCTGAAGAGGCTGTCATCTCCCCATTTACATCCAAGGCTCCTTTACCATATATTAATTGACCATATATGTTTGGATTTTCTATTCTGTTCCACTGGTCTCTGGGTCTGTTCTTGTGCCAATACCAAATTGTCTTGATTACTGTAGCTTTGTAGTAAAACTTGAAGCCTGGGAGCGTAATTGCCCCTGTTTTATTCTTCCTCTCAGGATTGCTTTGGCTATTCGGGGTCTTTTGTGGTACCATATGAATTTTAGAACTATTTGTTCCAGATCATTGAAGAATGCCGTTGGCATTTTGATAGGGATTGCATTGAATCTGTAGATTGCTTTACGTAGTATAGCCATTTTGACAGTATTTATTCTTCCTAGCCAAGAGCTTGGGATGAATTTCCATTTGTTAGTGTCCTCTTTAATTTCTCCTGGGAGTGTCTTGTAGTTTTCAGGGTATAGGTCTTTCACTTCCTTCGTTAGGTTTATTCCTAGGTATTTTATTCTTTTTGATGCAATTGTGAATGGAATTGTTTTCCTGATTTCTCTTTCTGTTAGCTCGTCGTTAGTGTATAGGAAAGCAACAGATTTGTGTGTGTTAATTTTGTATCCTGCAACTTTGCTGAATTCAGATATTAGTTCTAGTAGTTTTGGAGTGGAGTCTTTAGGGTTTTTGATGTACAATATCATGTCATTTGCAAATAGGGACAATTTGACTTCTTCTTTACCAATCTGGATGCCTTCTATGTCTTTGTTTTGTCTGATTGCTGTGGCTAGGACCTCCAGTACTATGTTGAATAACAGTGGGGAGAGTGGGCATTCCTGTCTTGTTCCCGATCTTAGATGAAAAACTTTCAGCTTCTTGCTGTTAAGTATGATGTTGGCTTTGGGTTTGTCATATATGGCCTTTATTCTGTTGAGGTACTTGCCCTCTGTACCCATTTTGTTGAGTTTTTATCATGAATGGATGTTGAATTTTGTCAAAAGCTTTTTCAGCATCTATGGAGATGATCATGTGGTTTTTGTTCTTTTTGTTGATGTGGTGGATGATGTTGATGGATTTTCAACTGTTGTACCATCCTTGCATGCCTGAGATGAATCCCACCTGATCATGGTGTATGATCCTCTTGATGTATTTTTTAATTCTGTTTGCTACTATTTTGTTGAGTATTTTTGCATCTATGTTCATCAGGGATATTCGTCTGTAATTTTCTTTTTTGGTGAGGTCCTTGCCTGGTTTTGGTATTAGAGTGATGCTGGCTTCATAGAATGAGTTTGGAAGTATTCCCCCCTCTTCTATTTTTTGGAAAACTTTAAGGAGAATGGGTGTTATTTCTTCTCTATATGTCTGGTAAAATTCAGCGGTGAATCCATCTGGCCCGGGGTTTTTGTTCTTGGGTAGTTTTTTGATTCCCGATTCAATTTCATTGCTGGTAATTGCTCTGTTTAGGTTTTCTGTTTCTTGCTTGGTCAGTCTTGGAAGGTTGTATTTTTCTAAGAAGTTGTCCATTTCTTCTAGGTTTTCCAGCTTGTTAGCATATAGATTTTCATAGTATTCTTTTAAAATTCTTTGTATTTCTGTGGGGTCTGTTGTGATTTTTCCTTTCTCATTTCTGACTCTGTTTATGTGTGTAAATTCTCTTTTTCTCTTAATAAGTGTGGCTAGGAGTTTATCTATTTTGTTTATTTTTTCAGCGACCCAGCTCTTGGTTTCATTGATTTTTTCTACTGTTTTATTCTTCTCAATTTTATTTATTTCTTCTCTGATCTTTATTATGTCCCTCCTCCTGGTGACTTTAGGCCTCATTTGTTCTTCTTTTTCCAATTTTAGTAATTGTGTCTTTAGACTGTTCATTTGGGAATGTTCTTCCTTCTTTAAATAGGCCTGGATTGCAATATACTTCCCTCTTAGAACTGCCTTTGCTGCGTCCCACAGATGTTGCGGCTTTGTGTTGTTGTTATTTGTCTCCATATATTGTTTGATCTCTGTTTTAATTTGGTTGTTGATCCATTGATTATTTAGGAGCCAGTTGTTAAGTCTCCATGTATTTGTGAGCCTTTTTGTTTTCTTTCTACAATTTATTTCTAGTTTTATACCTTTGTGATCTGAGAAGTTGGTTGGTAGAATTTCAATACTTTTGAATTTACTGAGGTTCTTTTTGTGGCCTAGTATGTGGTCTATTCTGGAAAATGTTCCATGTGCACTTGAGAAGAATGTGTATCCTGCTGCTTTTGGGTGTAGAGTTCTGTAGATGTCTGTTAGGTCCATCTGTTCTAGTGTATTGTTCAGTGCCTCTGTGTCTTTATTTATTTTCTGCCTGGTTGATCTGTCCTTTGGAGTTAGTGGTGTGCTGAAGTCTCCAAAAATGAATGCATTGCTTTCTATTTCCTCCTTTAATTCTGTTAGTATTTGTTTCACATATGTTGTGCTCCTAGGTTGGGTGTATATATATTAATAATGGTTATATCCTCTTGTTGGACTGACCCCTTTATCATTATGTCCTTCTTTATCTTTTGCTACTTTCTTCATTTTGAAGTCTATTTTGTCTGATATAAGTACTGCAACACCTGCTTTTTTCTCTTTATTGTTTGCATGAAATATCTTTTTCCATCCCTTCACCTTTAGTCTGTGTATATCTTTGGGTCTGAGGTCTCTTGTAAACAGCATATAGATGGGTCTTGCTTTTTTATCCATTCTATTACTCTGTGTCTTTTGATTGGTGCATTCAGTCCATTTACATTTAGGGTGATTATCGATAGATATATACTTATTGCCTATCTAACAGTCTAACTTAACTCTCTTGTTAAGCTGTTATAAACACAGTCTGATGATTCTTTCTCTCCCTTCTTATTCTTCCTCCTCCATTCTTTATATACTAGGTGTTTTATTCTGTTCTCTTTTACATTTCCTTCGACTCTTTTTGTGGATAGTTGATTTTACTTTTTGCCTTTAGTTAGTATTTGGATGGTCTGCTTTTTTTGCTATGATTTTATTTTCTCTGGTGACATCTTTTTAGCCTTAGGAGTGCTTTCATATAGAGCAGTCCCTTTAAGATATCCTGTAGAGGTGGTTTGTGGGAGGAAAATTCCCTCAGCTTTTGCTTGTCTGGGAATTTTTTAATCCTTTCCTCAAAATTTAAATAATAATCATGCTGGATACAGTATTCTTGGTTCCAGGCCCTTCTGTTTCATTATGTTAAATATATCATGTCATTCTCTTCTGGCCTGTAAGGTTTCTGTTGAGAAGTCTGATGATAGTCTGATGGGTTTTCCTTTGTAGGTGATCTTTTTTCTCTTTCTAGCTGCCTTTAATACTCTGTCCTTTTCTTGGATCTTTGCCATTTTAATTATGTGTCTTCGTGTTGTCTTCCTTGGGTCCCTTGTGTTGGGAGATCTGTGGGCTTCCATGGTCTGAGAGACTATTTCCTTCCCCAGCTTGGGGAAGTTTTCAGCAATTATTTCTTCAAAGACACTTTCTATCCCTTTTTCTCTCTCTTCTTCTTCTGCTACTCCTATAATGTGAATATTGTTCTGTTTGGATTGGTCACACAGTTCCCTTAATACTCTTTCATTCCTAGAGATCCTTTTATCTCTCTCTGCTTCAGCTTCTCTGTATTCCTGTTCTCTGATTTCTATTCCATTAACAGTCTCTTGCACCTCATCCAGTCTGCTCTTCAACCCGTCAGCTGACTGTTTCATTTCTGTAATATCTCTCCTCACTTCCTCCCTTAGCTCTTGCATATTTCTCTGTAGATCCATCAGCATGGTTATGACTTTTATTCTGAATTATTTTTCAGGAAGATTGTTTATATCTATCCCATCAGGCCCTCTCTCTGGGGTTGTCTGTGTGATCCTTGTCTGTACCATATTCCTCTGTCCTTTCATGGCGATAGAAATGGTCACTGGTAGGCACCACGTGTGTCAGCTGGAAGAACAAAGTCCCTTCCTGCTTGTTGTTCTCCTTGCCCTTCTCCGGGGCCTGAGCTGGTTTCCCGCACACCGGGAGGCAGTCTCTGGGATAGTCCCCTGAGCTGCCTGTGTGTGGGGTGCCTCAGCCTAGCCTATATCACTGTGGCGGTTTGCAGTCTCACTGGGTGCATTCTGGTCCCCTTGGTGCCTTCCAGCCGTTGTTCTGGGTTCTGGGGCCCTTCCTGCTTAGCTGCGTGCCAGCCAGGAGTAGAGTCTGTGAGGTTGCTGTGGGCGGGGCTGCTCCTCCTTTGTTCCGCAGCTGTGGCAGATCCACTGGACCCTTTGCGGCTCTGCCTGGGCTGGGGGTGGGGGGGGGGATGAATGGTAGGCTGCTGATCTCTGTGGGAAGCCTTGGCATGGCTGCTTTGCCCGGCCACCGGCCAGGGGGTCCAAAATTCCCCAAGACTCCCAGCCTGCTGGGCTGAGTGCACTGGGACGATTTTGTTCTGCTGGTGGGCCCTTGTCTCTTTAAGACTTTTTTAAAAGCGCCCACTTTTCTTTTGTCCCAGGGAGCTGGCTGAGGGGACCCGCTTGCAGTCTGCATCTCAGATCCTGCCCTTCTGTTTCTCTAATCTCTGATACACCATGTGATGTGTGTCTGCGCTCCTGGTGCAGATCACCAGGGCTGTTAATTTAGCGGGCCTGTGCTTCCACTCCCTCCCAACTCTGATTCTTTTCCTCCCTGCACTGGGGTGGGGAGTGCTCGGGTCCTGTCGGGTTGTGGCTTTGTATCTTACCAGCTTTGTGAGGCGCTGAGTTCTCTCAGATGTAGCTGTAGCCTGGCTGTTGTGCTGTATCTTCTGGTCTCTCTTTTAGGAATAGTTGTATTTGTTCTATTTTCACAAATATGTATGGTTTGGGGAGGAGATTTCTGCCACCCTGCTCATGCTGCCATCTTCCAAGAAGTCCTTTTTTATTTATAAAGCATTTTTATAAGCACTTTCAAATTTGATCCTATTAAGACACCATGAAGTGGACAATAGAGAGGTCATTGTATTATTTTATCAATGAATGTTATCAAGGTTAAGTGACCTACTCTAGATCACACAATTATTAAATAACAGAACTGTGGCAGAAGTCAAACAACCTAGAGAAAGACCACTCTGTATTCCACAACTTCCTTTCCCTTTCCAGCCTTATAAAATTGGAATTTTCTTTATGATTTCTTTTTTTGCCCATCACTGGTGCTTGCAATGTATGCCTGAGCAGGGTCTATGCTAAACCACTTTGAGTCCTTTTTGAGCCTTCATCACTTTGAGGGTAATGTCTGCCTAGCTGGCAACCCAGAGCTCACCTGAACGTGATTTGACTTACAAGGAAGAGTTTAGCAGCAAGTGCAGTTTTACTGGTTTAGGAACCTACTTTAAAAAAGACAAAAGAGAAGAAAATCTCCATAAGAGATGCCATTTGAAAATCCACTAGAATATTTTGATGCAATTGTCTAAGATGGAGAGATGGAAGACTTTGCCTATAGTGTTAGTGTCACTAACCAACTATGGGTCGTTGTTTTCAGTCCACAAGTATTTAATGAGCACCTTCTATATGGATAAATACTGCACTAGGGGCCAGGGACACAGAAATGAAAAAGATTTATTTCTTGCTCCTGAGGAGCTAACCATGTATCAGACAAGACATACAACCAAGCAAGTAAAAACATTACAAAGTAATGTGCACTTTTATGGAGGTGTAACATGTAACACTGCTGAGAATCGTCCCAGAGGAGAAAAGTAAACCAAGTGCTGGCCCCGTATGACACAGGGCGCTGTGGGAGTGCACAGTTTGCATGCCCATGAAGCCAGTCCTGCCAACAGAGGTCCTCTGTGGTGCATAGTTTCTCTCTTGAGGGAAGTATACAAGTGGGGACAATGAATGGCATAGAAATGGAGATTCCCAGGCACCTAGGAGTGAGCTGAAGCCACCAGGCAGGAGAAACATGGGATAGAAGAAAAATAGAGCCAAGAGGTCAGCAACCACTGTAGGAAGAAGTCCTGGGGGTGAGGACAGACTGAGGCATGAGAAGGCCAGCATGACTGAGGAGAAGCGATGGGCCTCCACGGATGAGGGGCTGTTTCCAGAATGGCAGCAACTTTTTCTAATGGCCCCGTCTCACAGCCTCAAAGAGGCTTTATGCTTAATTTCTCCATTATATTCGATTCTCATAGCCTGAGGTAAATAGCATCTCTCTGATTCTTGCAAACTGGACAAAACTAATCCAAATTTATAAAAGTGTTTTACATACTTATAAAACATCATGCTTTATGCAAGGGAGATTTGCAGCTGAAAGACTCCACTGGCAGCCAAAACAAAGACAAAATTAGTCCTGCAGGTGGGTGAGGATGTAAGCATAGGCTACTCTTGACAATGCTGTCTGCACCTTTCCGAGACTCCCCCAAAAGCACAATCATTGTACCCTCAAGCCCCTGCCTGCTCCTCAGACACTGCCGGTGCTAAAACAGGAATCACTAACTACTTGATAAATGCATGGCAATAACTCAAGTGTTGGCCATCCCACTCTCTGTTTTTCCAAAGGAGCCTTCTGTGCTAAGCCTTTGGGCCAATCTGCTTTATTTGTCTCTACTCACTAGTATGCCATCAGTAATTACAGATTCAACATCAGCAGCTTTTCCCTCTCTAATAATCTTATCTGAGTTATCTATGAAGATAACTAACCTTCTTTAAGTGTCCTAGGAAGCTTTCCTTTGCACAACAGGCAGGGAACTGTTAATCACCTTTTCCTTTTGTTCTGGTATTAATATCAGGTTAGTCCCCCTGTACAGGGCAGTGATGGCTGCTGCCTCTGACACTCTCCCCATCCTAAATCTCATATGATAGTCATTATTGTCCTCAGCATCCTTCCAGGAAGTTGCTTTATTCATACTACTTGGCAGTCAGCTTCACAGACCTCCCAGGCAGCACACTGCTCACAAGCCTGTACAGCAGATCAGATGTGCCTCTCCAGGGTCCTGATGAGAAAAGAAGGGAAGTGACCCGGCCAAGATTTCGGAGCAAGGTAAACTCCCTCTTTTTAGTTTCAGACCCACCCAGCTACACTCCAAACACATTATGACCATGCTCAGTAATTCCCTTGTGATTTTGCTGAGTGTCCACCATGTGCTGGTCCTCTGCTAAACCCGTACTTTCAGACATGAAGAAGAGGAAAGAAAACCACAGCAAGTTCCCAGCCACGGCTGGATTCAGCTAACCATGCTGCTAAAAATGATTCTTTTACCCATTCATCCAGGAAGTATCTAGCAGGCACTTGTGTCTGCCTCTTTAAGGACTTCATAAATCCCACTTTTTCTATAAGCACCCCTCCAGCCTACCACATGACAGTCATTACAGCCCCCAGCATGCTTCTTTCATGTCCACTTGCCATGCTTCAGCTGCCTCTCGATCCATGTTTGGAGCAACCACCCCCCCTCCCATCCCAGGGACACTGAGCTCTGCAACAGAGCTTATGCACAGTGGGCACTTAATCAGTGTTTGCCAATTAAATATATGCAAGTTGTATGAACACCTCTTCAGCAGGGGTGGGATTGCTGTTACCTGCGGTCCTGGCTGTTAAATAATAAGAATGACTGAAACCGCAGCAAAAGCAATTTTTCCTAAGGGCTCTTGGTGTCTGTGCATCTCCTGGGACACAGGCCGATGTGCCCCTTATTCTGGGCTCTTCTAAGCAGAATCATGCTCCTTCTTTCAGGTTTTATTGATCTCACCAAAAGCTATGACATTTATTCTGTAATCTTAGGCCTCAGCAAGCCAGTAAAATAGGTGCAGAAATAATGCTTATCCTAATTTTCCCAAGGATAGACACGGAAGTGACTGCTCCAGATCTAAGAGCTAATGTGTGGCAGAGCCTGGACTCAAATTCTTCTTTCTTGGTTTGGAGTTCTTGGCATTGAACATACCTATACACTGTGACAAATCATAATAATTACAGAAAGCCAAACCCAACAGAGCTGCGAAGAAAGATGGGCTTGTTTTTACCTTCAAATATTTTTTTGGTAACTGCCGAAATGTAGTTGATTTGTATAAATCTAAACTGGGCTATATATTTGCTAATAATCTGTAATAAACAGAGTTACACCAGCATGCAAAGAAGACAGGTGAGGAAAGGCTTACTGAGGCTCGTTTGCATTCCGTTATCAAAATAAGATATGTAAAGTACCTCACGGGAGAAATCAGAATTTTTGAACACTGATATTTCACAGGCCAGTGATTTTTAATAGTTCTAGAGACACCAGTGCCTGTCTGTGTCTGCAACTGTTCTTCACACACACTTATATTTAGTGGGAGAGAATGCTGATGGATAAATAAAAGCAAATTGCAACTGACACACAGTATCGGTTCAGGGTTATGCTCCAACAGCTTGAGGACACTTTGTGGCCAAGTTTCCTTTATCGATCATGTCAAAGGCGGCTCCAATCTATTTCAGTTTAGAGGAACTCTTTTGCTTAGTTTTATAATATGCAAAAATTAGAAGTAGACATGCAAACAGATAAGCTATTAAATTTTAAATGAAATTAGTAAATATCATTTATCTCTTTTTATAATAACCTGAGACCAGGGAGATACCAGAGCAATCTTTTGATCAGCCTTTAATTATTTCTTTCCCACTAGAACATGTTGAAATTGAGGTGCCTACATCACTCTATATGTGTTTTGGTCCCATTTCCCTCATTCCTATCCAGTTTAGAGGACTACTACCCCAGTGGAAATTGAGAAGACAGTCGTGAGCAAGGAAAAATTTCCCTACCATATGTCTGTTAGGAGAGGAAGACTTTTTCCCTACTCTCCATTATGATGGTGCCTTCTGTGTAGGGAGCTACAGAGCTGGAATACCCCTGGCCTCTCTGCACCCCTTCCTAGGTAGAGAACCATCTGGTGAGCCATTTAGAAGTAGGATCATGGCCTGGCACCTTCCCACTTCCTCATGTGCTCTTGATTGCCCTTGTCCCACTGTAAACAAGCAGTCAAGGCGTTGGACACATGGGAGGCCCCTATCAGTCCAGCACTGCTGGTGGCAGGATAGGTGAGTCAACACAATCCTGGGTGCAGGATAAGGAAATCCACTTGCCCCGAGACTTAGACCGCTCTCTCCAGAGAGACCAAGTGATACATGCACAACCCCGCAGCCCAGGAGGTGGGGGCAGCTTCTCCCTCAGAGCCGAGGCCCTTTATCTTGCTGCACAGCAAGCACATTCCACATTTAGTGAATTACAGTGGAAGTCAGGCAAGAACTTAGATGTCTGGATTTGGGTGCTCTCTCACCAGACCATTGCTGTGGACACCAGGAAACACACTCCAGTCTGTCAAATAGCACACACAGGCCATTTGTGGCACATTCCCACACAGGAGGCTTCTGGTTCATCCCAGCTTCCTGTGGAAACCAAAAGTCCTGGCAAGGGGGCCATCTTTCCCACAAGGTTCTTCACCTTTCGGGGATCTTGGACTTACCAGACTCACCACTGAGAGTGATTCTTCTCAAGCCATTTCTCTTTCACATGTGCAAACACAGCCTTTCTGGCCCTCTCCTCCTGTCTCTTCTCCAGTTCTTTCCCATGTGCCAAAGGAAAATCTCTCGTTTTTCTTTCTCCTTCATCAACCCTGGCATGAGTCCTCTACCTTTCTCAGACTGACCACCCAAAGGGCAGCACTGATGATACCCCAGTGAATGGCAAAGGAAGACTCGTTTTGCAGGGAAATTGCATTACAAAGAACCTGTTTCATCAGCTCCTTAAAGTCCTTGAAAATGCCCAGAAATTACTCTGAGCAATTCTGTTAAAGTCCCTATCAATAATACCCCATATTCTGTTTTCCTCAAATGCCAGTGTGCCACCTAAAAACTCAAGCAAAAACAGCACCCTATAATTTAAATTACCAGAGTGTGTTTTACTATTATTAACACAAACATACTATGCTTCAATCATCTGATGGGGCCCAGAGACCGTAGAAAGATGGGCTGGGCTCTGCTTAGCATCTAAAGCATTATCCAGTAAGCATGCCCTGAGCTTCAAAGAATCAGCCCACAGGTAAGTTGGGCATACTTTGTAATCCTTAGAGAATTCCTCAAGGAGCTCTAATGGAATTGAACAGTTGAAATGTGCAAGCTAATCATTGCAAACAATATCGAACCTCTTTTCAAAAAATGGTGAATTATTGCATTCAAACAATTTTTACCAGGTTAGAGTGGAAAATGCATTTCAGAGGACTGTTAGGTTTTTACTTTAAGCACTGTGTTCCAATCTGATCCAGGGTGTTCTCAGTGTTCCTTTTTGACTCAAGGGCCAAGGTGCATATGTCTGGTTCTTTTCATGCCTGTTATCCCACCTCCCTAGTCTGAGGAGTGGCACAGTAAATCCGCATTATGGTGGTTGTGTGCCATGTGTCCCTTTGTTGTCATACCCTTCATGCAACATGCAACAGGGCTCAGGACATGATATGGACTTCAGAACAGGGTTTATTGGGAAAACTTACCAGGTTAAAGTCAGCAGTAGAAGGCATGTGAGCCAGTCTCTTCCTTTTCCATGGATAGGCATACTGGAGCCAGGATACCCGGCAAGATGTGCTAGAGCTGCATATTCCCTTTTAAAGATCATGTTTGAGAGCATACTCATGTGGGGTGGGGAGCTTTGGCTTGCAGGGTGCTAGGCTGTCTGGTTTTTATATGTTAGAGAGTTTCAATGTTTACAGGAGTTACCAAGAAAGCAAGCTAACTACCAATTTCCTGCAAGCTCTGGGGATCATGGGAAGTTGGGTTCAGAAGCAGCCCCTCCTACCTGGGAGAGAAAACCTCCTGCCAGGTCCCATCAGAGGCTGAATTTGGGTGCAGCTCCTCCATCTGGGGAGGGGAGCCTCTAGTCTCAGAGAGTTAATTGTCCAGAAAGTCCAGAATGAGTTCCCAGGGACATTTTTAGGCAATCCTGCTTGTTGCACCAGAGTGACACACTGAAAGTAGTCAAAAACCTAATTGTTTGCCAAGTGATTTCTCTATTTTCAAAGTTGCCTTTGAACGTAGTGACACCTGTACCTTCTACTCCATCTTTCTGGCCACTGCCATCCCTTGTATGTTCATTATCTCTTGTCTGGTCTATTGCACTCTCTCCTAACCTTTCTTCCTGCCTCCAATCCCTTCTCAAGACAACCTATCTGCACACCACAGCAAGCTTAATATTTCTGAAGTACAGCCCTGACCTTGTTACTTGTACTGGTCAGGATACGTTTGGCTATGCTGCAGTGACAGACAAACCCAACATTACAGTGACTTAGAACAATAAAGGCTATTTCTCCCTCTCTCTACATGCTCATCATTTGGCAGCTGGGGTTTCAGTTCCACGTCATCATGGTCCCCACTGTGAGACCTAGGCTGATGAATCAGCCACTATCTGAAATACTGTAGAAGAGAGAAGAGAGAGCTTTACAGGGTCTCGCATTGATAATTAGAGGTTTGCCTGGAGGAGACAAAAGCCACTTCTGCTCACAGCTCACTGAGTGGAACCAATCGCACGGCCCCACCCCCAGGTGGCTAGGAGGTACGATCCTATCAAGTGTTTAGAAGATATGGAAGCAGAAATATTCAGTGAGCAGCACGAGTGACTATTACATCACTCTTTTGCTTAAAAAGCAAGCAAGCTAGCAAGCAAACTGGTAACTTCCCATGTTTGTCAGATAAGTCCAATAACGGCCTCAGGCTGCAAGCTCTTCCATCTTCTCATCTAACCTCAAGTTCCTATACCAGCAGTCCCTCCCACTACCTGTATTCCATTGCAGAGAGAACCACCTACGCCCACGCTGCTGTACAAACGGCCCCAGTGCCTTGCTGCCCTGTACGCCTGTGCCCCTGCTGTTCCTCTTTGCATTCCAGATTCGAATTCCATCCCTTCCATAAAGCCTCTTCATATTCTCCCAGCCAGGAACAGCCACTTCTCTTTGGGGGTATCTTTATAAGGGCCCAATATATACCCTATTATGGTACTTGACACGGTTTCTCTTTTTTTAGAATGAAGAATATTTATAATTTATTCATGAGGCTAAAAGGGACTTAAGAGATCATCTAGTTCCTTAATCTTCCATACACCACAGCCAAGTCTTCTATCATCTGTCGAAAAATCCACAGTTTGGGAGAACTTGCTACCTCCCAGGTGGCCCGTTCTACCCTTTCAAACTTGAACAGCTCTCATTATTCAAAAAGCAGCACATTTTAAAGCCATTCATGTGAAGCTAGTACTTACATGCCTCTTTTCTAAACAGGAACACCAAGGCATCCCAAGAGAATAAGGACCTTTCTCTTAAATAGCAAGGAAAGTTCTGGTTCAATTTATCTCACTGCGCTGCTCAGAGGCTTCTCAGCTTCTAGACTGTGTTGTGGATAACGTCCTAAGAGACTGAAGGAGATGGAAAGACACCAAGGCAACGGCCCTGCTTTGTTTACTGAGGAGCTCAAGGGTGCCTTTCACACAGCTGGGCTGAGTGCAAGTGTTCCGACAGAAGACTGTGTGATCTCGGGCAGATGCGACTGCCCCAGGACCTGCTGACAGACTGTCAACCTGAATTGCTGGGAACGCCATACAACATGCTCTGGGTGGCCTGGAGCAGACAGTGGAGTAAGGCACAAAAGACACTCCCTCCTTACCAAACAAACATGAGGACAAAACTTACCTAGGATACTGCCTGGCCTGACTGACTTCTGGGGACAGAAAGTCCACCTTTGTCTAGAAAGCATCCTTAAAATTTTCTGGGGTCTCTTTCAAGTGTCCCATGGAAGAACAGACCTCTTGAAAAGAACACAGACTTTAGAATCACTGCCACTTACTTGCTGTGTGGTTCTAGACAATTCACAAGTCATTTTCACTCACCTGTAAAATGGGCAACTCATACTTTCTCAGATTGTAAAAAGGATCAAATGAACAACAAAAAGTGCCTTGCTGTGGCCTGGTTCCATCAGTCAAAGTCATTCTAGTCTTGCTTTAGACTGGAGAAAGCTGGGCCCCTGATCTGGTAGGTACCACAGGATCCGGCACTTTCAGAGTGCCAGGCTGGCCCGTCTCCAGGTGTTCTTCTCCAGGTGAGGAGTCCACAGGGCCCAGGGCACATGCTCACCAGAATCATGCTCAGCTCCTAGGATGCCAGAATTCCCCACCCCCATGGCCCTGAACTACTCCTGGGAACTTGTTTTCCAGACCTGTCTTATGGTGCACAAACCCTGATGGCAGCATGTGTCCCTGCAGGGCAACGGCAGCTGTGTGCAGGTGGCAGCCCCGGGCTGGGATGGAGATGGGTTATGGACCGGTGCTTTGTCATGAGTTCACATGCATGGGACTCAGGCCCTTAGAATGCATTGGCAAGCACCGGGAGGAAGGAAGGGGGCAAGCTAACAGCGAAAGACCTCATTTTGTACACTTCCTGGGACTTCACAAATGTTGCGGGCAGATCTAGTTCCCCTCACTTTTAATCTAATGCATGATTCTGAAGCTGTAGCGCTTCTTGCCTTCTTATAGGTGAATAATATTCCATTGTAGGTAAATGCCACAACTGATTTATCCATTCATCCATTGATAGACATTTGGGTGTTCCCATCATTTGACTCTTGTGAATAGTGTGGCTATCTGCCCGGGTGTACAAGTATCTGAGTCTCTTGTTTTCAAATCTTTGGGGTAATGACCAGGAATGGGTTGCTGGATCACATGGTAATTCTATGTTTAACTCTTGGGAAACCACCAAAGTGTTTTCCACAGTGACTGACCCATTTTACATTTCTACCAGCAATATACAAGGGTGGCATTTCTCCACATTCTCATCGACACTTGTTATTTTCTGTTTTTTTTTATTATAGCCATTCTAATGCATAGGAAATGGTATCACATTGTGATTTTATTTGCATTTCCCTAATGACTAATAATATTGAGGACCTTCTCATGTGCTTGTGTATTTGTATATCTTCTTTGGAGCAAGGTCAGGATAACTAATGGGGTCATTAACTTTATAGGGAGAATGAAAGGGAAGAAAGCTAAGAATAGCTTAGAATGCCCAGGGTACTCTTGGGGTATCTGATAGAGCCAGCACCCTCCACCTCCCTTGCTCCTGGCCTGCCTCCTTGAGGGCAGCATGGCAAGCCTCACACCAGCAGAAACACTCTGGCATCTCCGTGCCTCAGAGTTTGGGCCCACGACACACCACATACTATACACAATGCCCTGAACACTCTTCTTCCACCCCAACACACAGAAAAACACCCATTCTCATCTCCAGCCCCAGAATTACATAGCAGCTGCTGGGCCTTGGATTTCTTTTACGGGTATGCCCAAACCTTAGCATGTGGTCTAGTCCAGGGCGTGCCCTCTGCAAAGGCTGGAATAGCCACGACTAGGGAATCGCGGATCCTGTCCAGGTAGGCTGCCCACAGGTTCAGTTCTGCTCCTTTCAGTATCTCTGCACATAACTTCCAGTACAGAGAAAGGAGCCATCGAGAGAAAATGGCCAACACCCCTCCATTTGCTATATGGGAAACTGAGGCACAGAGAGTAGAGCACTTGCCCAAGGTCACAGCCCAATCCAGATCAAAAGCTTGGGTCCTCAACTTCTCACTTCCCTCCTGCAGCACAATGTGGTTCAAGTATATAGGTATTCTTACACCAACACTCCCTACACGGGCCATGATCTGAGTCAAGATCAGTTTATTCTGTGCTCTGATTTTCCCACTGCAGAATGTAGCTGAAAATAACTGTTCTTCCTTTCCCCCTAAAAGAACTAATAAAGTGTGTGTGTGTGTGTGTGTGTGTGTGTGTGTATATATATATATACACACACACACACACACACATATATATATATAATTTGAGCTCACTAGAAGGCAGTTGCTATATAAATATATGTGTATGTTTGTACCTACACTTTTTTTCTTCACGACCTAGTTAAAATGGAGAAACATTTTGGGACTAGGTGAAAACGGCACATACTAATTCTACCTGTTCCTTCCTGCATAGTCTAGTCTAATGCTCCTGGGTAAAACAAGTCCCTTTAACTCTAAAAAAGGAAACAGACTTTGTTCTCTCAGTTGCATTCAAGTCACATAGGTGTGAGCCCGCAGCTGTGGGTCCCCATTTGGAACTGGGGTTGTGTTAGTGAAAGCGACAGCCTGGGGGTGAAGCAACCTGGTGGCCTGCCAAGAGCCCCAGACTGGCACCCAGGGACCAGAGTTCAAGGATGGACGAGCCACCCAATAGTTGAAGTGGAACCTTGAACAAGTTACTCCCCTGCTCAGGGCCTCAGTTTTTCCATCAGCAAGGGGTTAGACTGGAGTAACAGATGTCAATTTTTTTAAGTGCAAAAATCTTTTAAGATACAATCTCATGCAGATCTCCAATGTATAAAAGAAGATAAAAATGGAACCACACTGACTGAAGAGATCCTCCCCCATCCCCACCTGGAAATATTTGCTCTGCCTCCAGCTCACTGGAGTGAAACTCTTCTAATTAAAATATTGTATGGTTCTATGTCATTAGAGTTACAAATTAGATCTAGAAAAAGGAAGCTAGATTTAAGTAGGGTAGTAGGATAACAAAGTCAGGGGCCTGGGGAGATGGGAGAGGATGGGCAGGCAGAGAGTGGGTGGGAAGGTTTCCGCACTGGCAAAGTTCTTAGACAGCAGCCAGCTTTTTTCCTCAATTTCCAGAGAGGAAACTGAGGCCAGGCTGCTAAGACACAAACTTTGTAACTTTTTGACCCAGGAAGTTTTCAGAATCATAATAGGGAAATGATTATAGAGTGCTTTGAGCTCTTCAGAGACAAGCAGTATTTAAATACAAGGTATTATTACCTCCATAGAGCTCTCTTCTGATTACGACTGTGCTTGAAAATGTGGGCAGATCACTTTTATTTTTCAAAACTCAAATGTTCAAAAAAAATATTCGCATGTACAATACCTATCCTCTCTCTCTTATAAGCTAATTCTCAGCTTCCTTGTGACTGGATAATTTAAATGTGCAAAAAGGTATATACTAGCTTTATCAGCTAAACTGGTAGTCTCCTATTAAAGATGTCTATCCTTCCAGCACATTCTCCTCCCATTTTTTGAAGGACTGTTAAATTAAAAGTGAAAACAATAGTATATTTGGAATTTTAAATGTCAGCACCAACTATCATTTAGCAGATGTACTAGGTAGGAACTTATCTGTAAGGCACTCTGAATAAATCAGATTAGCCTTGGGATATTTGGTTCCTTCATACAGGGCCTGCTGTTAAATCTCATAGGTCAACTCCCCAAAATTCAGAATGTTCTTTTAGAACTAAGGGCCCTAAGCACTCAGCTTGTACTGGCCCTAAGGACTCAGGTCAGAAGGTGTGGTTCGAGTCCTAGCTGTACTGTGCATGGACTCATTCACCTTGATGAATCATTTCACTCCTCTGGTCCTGTTTGTCCTCTGTAAACTGGGGTAGCCCCCCACCCCCACCCAACCTACGTCACAGGGCTGCTCTGAGGATCAGAACAAAGTGATGCAGAAAGCCTACTGCGACCAGCAGGAGTGGAGACGAAGGGCACAGGCTCTCAATGCAATCAGCCAGACCTTGATTCGAAACTTGGTCCTGTGATGTATTTACTAGTTGTGTGACCTGAAATAAGTTGTTTATCTGCTCTCAACCTCAGATTCCTCATCAGAAAAAGGAGGCTAGTAATAGTATTCTTCTCATAGGGGTGTTGTAAGGATTTAAAGTCCAAAGCCTGGCCCCTAGGAAAGGCTCAAATCAGTGTTGGCACTTATTAAAAAGCTTTAACACTCCATGTGCCCAAGGGGTTACTGTTGTTTCTCCCTAGTTCTGCTTTCAGCGCACAACAGAACCTAAAGATAACCATACATCTATTGTTTCTGAACCGCCTGGGTGCTCTTACTCCAATGAAAGGAAAAAGAAAATACACTGTGGCCCAGAATGGGGCTCCAGAGAAATCCAAAATGAGCTGTGGTCTAAAAGCGACTTCTCTCCAAGCCTATTTTTAACCAGCTGTGAACTTCTCTAATACGCAAAGAATGATGCTGAACTCCCTGAATAGCTCCGCTGACGAGCTGCTGCCTGCTTCTGCTACTATGTGAATTTATGGAACTCTGGTCTCATACTTCATTAAAGAAATATATGATGGTGCTCAGACAGGGGGCCAGACACCTATAACTCTCGTTCCAATCTCCCAGTTATAAATCTAGTGCCTTGTTCACTGAAGAGGACCAATGGAAGAGATGCTATCACTTGCTCGTTTGTGGTGGGTTCCCCTTTTCAAGCTGTTTGCCACAGACAACTTTATGAAGAACCCACCAAACAAAAGGCCTGAGCCAGCTCACACTCCCAGCTTTGTTAAGAATGCCTTCAGCTGCATGTAACAGAAAACTCAACTAAGGTGACTTAAACGAATGGAAGTTTATTTTCTCACGTAAATTATGCAGAGGTAGACGATTGTTGGTGCCAGTTTAAAGGCTCCATAAAGTCACCATAATTCTACTAAGTTGAAATTCTCTGAGCTTTTCCCTCAGGATTACATTCTGGCTGCTGCAGCTATACCATCATACATATAATCCAGTGAAAAAAAAGAGGAAAGGGAAATAGGGACATATGTGTCAGGGAATCAAAATATTTCTAGGACCCCCTGCAGCAATTTTATCTTTTTACCTTGTTGGCTAAAATAGGGTCAAATGGTCACCCTCCTTTGGAAGGTGACTGGAAATAAAAAGTTGGATCAACCAGAAGTGTCTGCCAATAAAGATCTGCTGCATGAAGGAAAAAAGGGAATGATTGACTAAAGAAGCAGCTAAGGAATGATTGTCACAAAGACGTACTATTAGATTCAGATCACCTGTCACTTTTTAAATCCCCACCCAGATGTCACCCATTCCTAAGCCCTTGCTAGCCCTAGATAGGTCCATGGTACCATATTTCCTCCTATATTTAACCTCTTACTCATTTGCCTATTTTATTGACTAGTGTTTAAGACCCTTAGTGGTGAAGTGTGTGTCTTATTCATCACTAGTACAGTGCCTGTAATATACTAGTTAATCTATACATAATTGTTGTTATATTTGTTGAATATGCTCTCAAGAAAATTTCCAGAACACATAAGTGACTGAATGCTCAGCACACTATACAAATATGTAAAGTCTTTCAAATTTCTCTTTTGGGTTGGTTTATCTAAAAAAATAGAACCAAAATTGTTTAGGTGACATAGTCAATTAAACATGAGAGTGTATTAGTGTGGTTTCTCTTGTAAACCAGTAATTCATAGAAATTATTTTTATCCTGTGTAGTCTAAAATATAACATATTAATTTTCAGCATTACATCTGCTCCTGCTTCTGAAGTCTTTGACCTAAACAAGGAATGATATATTAAAACCACAAAAGTAAACAAAACACAAAAATTCATGAAAAGAACACTATGGGAAGGGTGTTAGAGAGTGCAGGGTACCATGATAAGGCAAGGGTCCCTAACCTGGCTATTGCCTGACCTCCGTGCCTTGGAATAGCCTTTGACACCTTCTCTGCAATTTCCCACTGACTTTATTCCCTCATGCCCCAGTTTAATAAGTATCTTCACTGTGTTGGACCTTGTAAGATAAGTAGGGTTTGGATACGCACACAAGTGCTAGGAACAGCATGCAAAAAGGCATGACAACCCGAACATGGAATCAGAATGATTATCTGGAATTAAAGTACATGAAATCAGAGGAAGTGTGAAGGAGGAGATCATAATGCCAGGGAATCAGGTAGGGGTCAGATCATAATTAACAGAGGCCTTAAATTTGTGGCTAAAGAGTTCAGACTTGATTGCATGAGCAATGGGAAGTCATTTTTGTGTGAAGAATCATATAAACCAAGCTATGGTTTTATAAATATGCATCTGTTAATAGTTGTGTGTACAAAATGGGGAGCTGAAGAGAAGAAAGCTGGGTATATCATTTGAAAGCTATTGCAATAATTGAGGCAAAAGACAAAGCAGATCTGAACTAAAGTAGTGGTAGCATGTGTGGCTTGGGGGACAGCTAGAGGGTATCTGGTAATGTTAAAGTAAGATGTGTAACTGGTCATTCCACCAGATATCAAACTACATCAGCTGAAATATTGGCCAAAGAGAGGGAAATTAAGAAAGAGTTGTAAACAGAGATACAACGAATCTCAGCTGTGGGTACAAGACCATCTTGAAAAAGACTGACTGATCAAAATTTATCTCCTTTTATAGAAAAGAAGTAAGGGCATCTTATCCTGACAGAGATTACTCCCTGTTGCAGTAAGGGAGCCAGATATAATAAGGAGAATGGAAAAATCTGTAGTGAGTGAATAATAGATATTCAATACAGTCCACCCCTTGGCAGGTCCTCTTGGCCTCACCAGTTTCTTGCTTTAGTTTTGTATGGAATCTGGTGAACTCTATGCATACAAACTGACAGTCTCCTGTTCACCGCCACACTGCTCATCTCCAACCCCAGGGCTTTCGTATTAACACTGCTGCAGGATCAGGACAGTATCCCTGAATGTACATGCAAAACCTGGAAGTGTACAGGATTTATCACCTGGTGGAGGAAACCTTTGGAGGACAGAAGCCAGGGGATAAACTTTTTCTCTCTCTCCTCCCCATTCCCCAACAATGGGTAATTATTAGATGGAGTTTTTAAGGCTGCTTAGGGGTGCAGTCCCACTTATTGAACAACTGATATCACTTAGACCAGCTCAATAACTGTTTTTATATTGACTCATCCTTCTTCCCAGCTTTGCTCCCTTTTTTCACTCATGTTGCTGAGATGGGATTCCTTAATAAAGTAAACTGACATAATTCCTCTACTTGAATTCTGACATCTGGGGAGCTGAGGCTACTACAAAGAACAAAAGAAAAAGTACCTCTCACAAAGTACACTAGAGGGATAGTCAAAGATATTTACTGCAGGATTGGTGTAATGGGATGGGGTGGAGGGGAGAGGAGATCATTTAAATGTCAAATGATTAATTCAATAAATATATATCCACACAATGGAAAGTACTTCCATACATTCAACTATTAAAATCAACTAAGTGTGTCTGCATGTGCAAGGTAGTTTGAGCAAGAAGGTCAATTGCCTAGCAGAATGATCCTATTCATTTAAATAAGATAAGAATATGTACTTCAAATAAATATGACACTAATATGTATCTCTTGCAATTAAGGGTGGCCACGTGATAAAACCTGACCAATAGAATGAAAGCAGAAATACTGTATAGCAACTCCTGGTAACACTGCTTGTAGATAATAACTTTTGTCTCTTCTGTTATCCTGATGCCTGGAATGTTAATGTGGTGTTTGGAACTCTAGCCACTATCTTGGACTATGAATATAAGGTCCATGTTTCAGGTATGGCAGAGAGGCAAGACTGAAAATGAAGGGCACAAGATCTCCAAGGGCAGAGCTCTTGTTGTGCATAAGTAGCCTGCATTCCAACCCACATGATTTCCTTTGCCTCTCTGTAGGGCCTGGCTGCAGGTTTCACAGCTATGTGCAAGAAGGCTGCATATCAGGAATGACTGCAGACCCAGGTCCAACAGTAAGTCTTTCCAAATGCGAGTTTTTAAAAGAGCGCACACTGGGGTTCTTTCTCTTCCCTCATCTCCAAATAAGAAGAAGTCTTTCCAGGCTTGGTGTATGTCCCTCGAGAGGGTGGACGATTCTCCATGTTCTTCTGGTCTTTGAAGCTCTTCTTTAACAATCTTTGCAGGAGGGGCAATGTGTCTGTGCAGTGTGTATACATCTTCCTGGTCCAATGTCTCCTTTTGAGTCATTTCTCTAGGTTGGGAACTATGGTACATTGAAGAGAAAGTTCCTGCTTCTGTCACATAGTCATCAACCTATGAAGAGTGGGAGAGATTTGTTGTTCATCTAACATGGCTTCATGTTTTCCCTGACCAGGGTCTAAGTCACAACTTTAAACTGACATCTCCTCTGCTTATCAATGACTTGCAAGAGAAAGGTCCAGAGTACCCAAAAATTCATGTCATGGCCACTGCTCCTAGAGAAGATAATCACAATTCCTCTTAGAATGCTTTGAACTGCCTTTTAATCCAATGTTTTTCTCTAAAAAAGAAAAAATGAGTTTAAGATTAATGCACCAACCTGAATTAAGTGTTCTTTTCAACAATCAGAAGTATAAAAATATTACAATCATATGATCATGTTTTGTTCAAACGAATGGATAAATTCTCATTCATCCACTTTATTGAAAATCAGTAAATGTTTTTTCCAACGCCAGTTTCTTTTGGAGCCCAAGCCAGCTCTGCACCCTGGCTTTCGTAGCTGTTTCTGTATGTGGATTGGGGATTAGCCACTACTTGCCGTCACTTGTGGTGGTGGGTCGCCCTCCCTCTGCTCTCTCTCTCTCTCTGTAGAATGGTAAATTCACCAGGATACTATTTCTTCCTCTCTTCCTGTGTGCCCCACAGCATCTGCTTCAGACTGCCACTGTGAACCAGACTCTGAAGCCAGAATTGGGAAGGAGAGCCTGGAACTCTCTCCGTGATGCTAATCTGGGCAAAGCACTTCCTACTCCCACCGTAAGGTAGGTCACCTGTCCATCACCTTCTCTGCTTCCCATTCCTCCTCAGAGCAGCAGGAAAGAGAGAGGCCATGGCCCTGCTCAGCTAGTTCTAGCTAAAGAGATCAGAAATGCCTTTGGAAGCTTAGGGGAGGAAAGAGAAAGGCAAGCTCCTTTCTTTGGAAGGATCTTAATAGGAAATGAAGCTTGACATGGGAGTGGGGAGTAGTAATAAAAAGAGATGAAAGGGGAAATGGATCAGCCTGCTCTTCAGTTTCATTCTTTATCTTTAGACCCTGTTCCCCACCAGTAGCAGTCTAGCAGCTGCCTTTTTTCTGCCCTTCATTTCTCTTTATTCTTTCCCTGAAACACATCTTAGAAAGAGAAAGACTTTCTAATGAGGCAAGACAAGCAAGACATCAGCCCCTAGCACCAAGGGGAACACTGGCAGTTGAAAGCATCTGCTGTAGTCAGTGATCACTACCTGCAGGGCCCATCTGCTGGTCTTTTGAAATGTTTAGCCCTTGCTTTGAAACTTTTTTTAATATATAACCAAGTATTCCCTTTATCAAAAGTGCTCTCTCTGGCAGAGGCAAAAGGTTGGGCTTTCTAAATATTCCTTTGCTTTGAGCAAAAGAAGAAAACGATGTTTCCTAAATTTACAACAGGCAGTCCCCCTGGCATCTTGTTTGTGTGTCATTGACTTCCTGAGTGCATGAAACATCCAAGATGCTGGAGGGTAGAGACACAGAGGTGAGTTAGACACTATCTAGTACTTTAAGAGTTTGGTCTAGCTGGGCAAAGAAAGGCAAGCACACAGACAACTTAAATGCAAGATAGGAAGTGAATGTTGCAGCTCTCATCAAGGGCCAGGGGAGTGGCAGAAGAGGGGAGAATAAGAAACCATTCTTATTGGAATCACTTTAAGAGCTTCATCAAAATATGTTGACATCCTCCTCCTCCACCTGAGCTTCTTATTCAGAATGATTTTGCTTACTTCTTTGTTGGCTGTCTGGTTAGTTGATAGGTGGGCCTCAGTGTCTTTCTCTCTCTCTCTATAGGTAGATAAATAGTAGATTATCTTGGTATACATATGTTTATATAAACATATGACATATTTATATTTATTTATGTATGTAATATATATGTTTATTTACTTATTTATATAAATACTCAAATGATACTGATAGGACCAGGAAATGGTGGAAACTAATCCAACTTGTGCATTCATGCAAGAAATGTTTTTGGAGTACCTATAGTGTGCCAAGCACTGTGCCCTGGTCATACAGTGGTGACCAAAGAGGATACAGACCATGTCTTCATGGAAATTACACAAGAATTCGAGGAAGTAGATGAAATGATTATGCAAATATACAATTACGAATAGAAAAATATAATTCTAGAGGATCATAGGGGAGTAGGGGGAATTGCTCCCACCCGGGGACATGGAGAAAGGTATCAAAGAAGTTTCAAAGATCAAGTGCCATTTGTGCCAGTTTTGAAGACTGTGTAAGATTTAGATAGTGAATGGTGGTAGGGGAAGGGAACTCCATTTCAAGGACACAGTGTAAACCAGGGCAGCAAAGCAGGACCAGGCGGGACTGGGGCTATGTTCTGGAGTAATGGGAGAGCCACTAAAGCTTTCTGCCTGGTGGAACAATTAGCTCACCACTAGTCATTTTAGAAAGTTAGTCTGACAGCATTGTAGGAAAGAAGAACACGGGACAGGCAGGAGGAAAGACGGAAGTAAACCCTTGAAGCTACTGAAATGCAAAACAGAAGAGCAAGGGTCGTGGGAATGACAACAGGGGACAGGGAGGAGGAGCTGGTGACAGAGGGAGGAGTAAAAGATAATTCCATTGTGTCCTCCCTGGAAACAGAGGTGGTTGGGTGAGGGTGGGGCAGCAAATTTATGGAGACCTTCCATTCTGGGGATACCAACACGTTAACACAGGGACTGAGAATGAGCCAGTCCACCTCAGAGCCGACCCATGCCGCTGATTTCTATCTTTTCCTCTCTCACTCCTACCTCTCCCATTGCCTTGGATCACAGAGATAATAGATTATAAATGGTCACATTTTTGGTTAAGTTAGAAAACTTATTCCAGAACATGATGAGCAAATTCGTTTTCCATGCAGAGGTCTGGTTAGCAATGGAAAAGGACCCTTGTTCAACTGGACAGCCAACACTTAGCCAAGCACCATTCAACACTGCTTCCCTGCCGTTTATCAGCTGTGGCCTTTGGCAAATCACTTGCCTCTCTGTGCTTCATCTTCCTCCTCTGGAGGAAATTGGGGGTAATTACACCTGTTCTGTCTTCCTCAACAGAGTGCCAAATGCTTCAGAAAGAATCCAGACAAGAGGTGATGAGCCTCTGCCTGAAGAAAGACAGTGGCAATCAAGGCGGAGAGCAATAAGCTCTAAAAGGCAGCCAAGTGGAGAGGAATGCTGAGTGTGTGAGGCCAGAAGGAAAGGGAGGACAAGAAACGACACACTGAGAGTCTGCATGCTTATTCCCTGGGCATCCAAAGCAGGTTTTGAGAGTAGAACTCAGATCCTTTATTGTGCCAGAGTCTGCTAATTGCCTCCTAACATCCAGTCTCTCCTTTCTCTCCTTTTCAGTAATTACCCTCGTTTTTGTGCACAAAATCAGTCAGCTGGATCTCCCAGCCTCTCTGGCAGCTTGGTGGGACCAAATTATAGTCAGTGAGAAGTCAGCAGACGTATGTGTGACTTCCAGAAACTCTTCCTTGAAGGAGAACTTCTCTCTTTATCCTTTCTTCTACTCAGACTGCAGATGTAATGGTTGGAGCTCCAGCAACCATCTTTGTCCTTGAGGTGGACTTGAGCCTGGAAGTCACATAGTAGTAGACCAATAAGAAAAAAGGAGCCTGGGTCCCTGATCCCTGGGACTATAATTCCCTATCTCAGACTGCCTACCTCACATGTCTTTCAGGTGACTGTGTTAATTTCTTATCCCTGCTTTGGCAAATTACTGCAAGCTTAGTTGCTTAAAATAACAGTTTTTTTGTTGTTGTCATTCATTAGATCAGAGGTCTGATAGGGATCTCAACGGGCTAAGATCAAAGTGTCAGCAGGGTGCATTCCTTTCTGGAAGCTGCAGGGGAAAATCTGTTTCCTTGTCTTTTCCAGCTCCCAGAAGCTTTCCACATCCCTTGGAGCATAGCCCTATCATTCTACCTGCAAATCCAGGAACATCAAGCTGATCCTTCTCACACTGCAGTCACTCTGGTTCTCCCTTCTGATCCCTTCTTCACTTTCAGGGGCCCTTGGGATTACTTTGAACTCTCCTGGATAATCCAGGTTTATCTCCATATTTTAAGGTCAATTTATTAGCAACCTTAATTCCCCCTGCCTCCTTAATTCCTCGTTGTCACATAACTTAACGTAGTCACAGGTCCCGGAGATTAGGACATGGACATCTTTTTAAGACCATTATTCTGCCTACCATCAGTGGTAGAGAAAAAAACCTCTGTCTTTTCCAAACCATTGTTTCTCAGGTCTTTGTTGTTCACAGCTGAGCCTAATGAATTCCTGGAGACATTTACTGAATACCCACTCTGTATATGCCATTATTATGGTGACACCAGCTGTAGTTTGATAACCCTGGGTGAGCCTGACGCCCACGATCCTGCAGAGGCTGTGAGACCCACCTTGCAACAGCACCTGGCCCCAGGAGCATCCACATGTGCACAGTGATGTCACTCATGGACAAAGGAGGAGAAGGAAGCTATTCACTTATGTCCTGACCACAACTCTTGCTTCCCAGCATCTGCAGACATGCCTCAGAACAGAGAAGGAAACTGAGGCCCAGAACCAGGAAGGGGCTTGCCCAGGCTCCTCCAGAAAATTCATGGCATTGTCAGGACTCGAACCAGGTCTCTCAATACCACTCCTGTGTCATACTTTTTTCCTTAAGCCACTCTGGATTTTTCAAGGAAGGACATACTGGACCTAACTCCCACAGCTCCACGGCCCCAGGCCCCCAGTCACAAACCATGGCACAGGCCGACAAAGACCATGTTTACCTCGAGCACAGGAATTCTAATGACACCAAATGTTTACAGCACTGGGCTGGATTTTCTATATTCTCTTTCTATCTCCGAGATATGCATAGTAAAGTTCTCTGGTGTATAGATTTTCCATTTCTCTGCCCCTCACACTGTCATGATCCATTTCTTATATTTGTTAAATGGGGACCCATTAGAACTTAATAGTTCTGATTAGGTAATATGGATATAAAATGACCAAGTTGAGGGCCCAGGTCTGGGAAGTCACTCATTCCAGTGCCATCTCCGACTTTGCCTTCATCTCTCTGGGTGTCAGCATTTCCATCTTGAAAAAGAAGGAACAAACAGCAAATGTGCTTTAAAATAATTGCAAGGAACAACTAATAAAACTCATTTTAAAGCACACAAGCACCATACAGTGTCATCTAACTGCTAATAATAAAACACTGAACAACTAGGAATCGAGCGCACCCATTTGGCCCTGAATCACATTCCCTAGTAAAACTGAGTGACAGGGAAGGGAACTAGAGCCAGGCCAGGATACAGAGCCGGGTGCGAGTTGGGGTGGAGGTGGCCGGCACCTGACAGCCAGCCTAGCACAGAAATGGGCCTGCGAGCCAGGGGGCTGGGAAGACCGTCACACAACCACTCGCTGAAACCCTTTGCTCTGCTGTTCTTAAAGATCTGATTTCCCAAGTTCTCTTTGGTAACTGTTCCTGGGTTACACACCCCAGATGGTTAGAAAGACTTCTCTTAAGCAGTGTGAGTTTGCTTTGGCTCTGTCTTCAATGGAAATGGAAGAAAAGCTATTCATACACACCCAATCCCCCACCCTTAGAGTAATATCCTTTCTGATGCCTGATGGCTGGTATTGAGATAGCACTTCTCTTCTGTAGCATTTCCCAATGCTCACTGCACATAATGCAAGGTTTCTGGTGTTTTTTTTTTTAGACCAGAAGTTTTTATATTGAATTAAAAATGCTAAAGTCTGGAAATTTTAGATCTGGATGAGCTTCTAGAGATTACTCCTTCTAAACATCTAGATTTTGCACACGAGAGGATTGAGGCCCTGATGGATATGGTCTTGCTCAAGGTTACACAGTTATAGTAATGAGACAAAGAACTGTGAACAAGGCCTAAGGAACTGTGATAATAATGTCACTGAATAATATTTAACTTATGTTAATTTCTAATTTTTGCATTCTTCACATAATGCTTCCTGAGATTTGTATGGCACTCTGATGTTTATTTTGAGCATAAGTAGTCATCTTCCTTCTTGTATAATAGTTGTTTACTCTTTTTCTGTGAGAGAATTCATTTTCCCTCAATTACTTATAATCCTTCACATTCATATCAACTTTAATTTAAGGGGTCATACTGAACTGTAATTCTGCTTGACTTGGCTTCATCTAACATTTGTGGAGCAGCTCCTATAAACCAGGAATTATCACACAGTACCTCATTTGAACTTCAAAAAGCCCTATCTTGATGATATTATTATTCACATCTCCCCACCATGGGTGTAAACATTAAATAGCAAAATTAGCCAAAGTTGATACACAGAGGTTATATACTTTTCAAGTTGAAGGTGAATGACTTCAACACTTCCAAAATGTAGACCAATTAAAAGAAAATGTGACCTTTCCTTTTAATATAGAGTCACAGATACGTAGGCAAGGCAGAAATGGAGATGGTAGACAGTAGAGTATTACTGGAATCTAAACGAAGGAGGGATCATTTCTAAAGGAGGTCAGAAAGTGTTTCTTGGAGAAAGGTCACAGGCTTCCTTGAATGGAAGGACTCAAGTACCAAGATGTGACAGGAGAAGCATTTGAGTCAAAGGTTGACAGAGGGGTCAAAGTAAGGAAGAATTTGGAGAAAAGGGTGAAATGAAGGGTGTCTGAAGGAACTGGGAATAATTCACTGAAAAGGAAAAGATAATAATGGGTGTCCATGTACCTAAAGGATGATCAAATCAAAAACTGTTAAGACTTGCTCTGTGAAATTAAGATTCTGAGTATCAGTCAATTCAGCCTAAGGCCACAGAGTCAGTAGTGGTCTCTGAGAACCAGGACCACGGCCAAGAGAAAAGCTCATCTTTTCCAAGAATTAGACCTGCTCAGTAATGGTGTGGCTTTGTCTTGGAGTTCTGAGAAACTCATCAGGAAAGTATTCAGGTAGAGGCCAGGGACACACCCGCCCGAGGAGCTGGGCTGTGAAGACATTTCTGCACTCTGTGGGGGTGGGCTGAGATGACCTCCAAGGGCGTTTTCTTTCTGAATTTCAAAGATTCTAAAGTCAAGGGGACAGACTGTGGCTCCATTCAAAAAGGAACCTTTCAAATTTGAGAGCTGCCCCAAGGGAGACGGGATCTCCTCAGAAAACTGGCCTGCCCGCTGCAGTGATGCTTGGTCTCCATGTGGGAGGCACAATTTCCAACAGATCTTCCAACCCAGGTCTTAAACTAGACAGGAACAAGTGCTTTTGCATCCTGTATTTTTTTATCCCAAAAGAATGCGTCAAGAAAAATCTTATATTCCTTCCAGTTTTCCATCCTAAATTTTTTATGATCATTGCACTATAGGTAAGTTTCATACTAACTGTTTGTGATTTGGCTAGCAAACTTGTAATATAATGCATATGTAATTTAAAAATTAACTAATTTTTAAATAATCATATATATGAATATGATAATTCTTAAATAATCATATGGAATCACTTACATTTTTCTGGTCTTGTTATAGTTTTATTACATATTCATGACCTTGCTTAATTCTCGTGCAAGTCTTTGCCACAGACTCTGCTATCCATGCTCTTAAAATAAGGAAAGCCTGTCTGTATGTGAGGCATGTGGGCCTATGTGGGCCTGTGGTCTGCGTGGGTAGCCTGAAGCGCTGCCCTGGAGGCCCCATCCCCTGACCCTTCTAGGGCTCCTCGTATCCCCACCCGTCAGCCCCCACAGTGACTCAGCACACAGTAGCATGTCAGTTTTCTGAGGAAGAAGCTAAAACAGTGAAAGGTCAGTTGATTGGGCCTAAGGTCACAGAGTTCTTCTGTGACAGGGCCAGATCGGCTTTGACTATGTTGCCACAGAATCATTCTTTTTTAAAATCACTCTTAACTGACTCCATGTTGTTCATCTGAAGAGATCTGGAGACAGAAATGGACTTCTCCAAGTCCCTAACCACAGTCACTGAGTCCCCAGTCCATCACTCAGAGCACAGTAGATTTCTTTCTTACTACTAATAACAAGCCAAAGAATGAAAACCAAGATCTATTTCTAAAGAATATCAGCCATTTCCATATGCCTCTGTACTCTAAACCTGCACATCACACTTTGGATGGATTTTTAAGTATTGACACCATCTTCCCAAGCATCTTATTAATGGGTCTTTGTCCTTCAAATGAATATTGAATAAAATTCTCTAATAAGAACCATAAGGTAAGTCAACTGCAATTAAAGCAACTGAAAAACAAAACAAGCAAGCAAATTCTACCTTTCTAGTCATTTCTTTGAGATTTCCCATGCTCTTGTGTTTCAGCAAAGCGGCCTACCTCTGTGCCCTAAAAATACCCTTACTTTCCCACTTGCAATCCTTTATTCGTGTCATTATCTCAGCCTGGAATGTCCCCCTTTCCTCATTCTTGATCTATCAAAGCCTTACTCATCGTTTAAGGACTAGTTTTCAAAATCACCCTATATGAAACATTTCCTAATCTCCCCGTTTGGGTAATGCCTCCTTTCTCCAGCTCTTATTTCACTAAGTCAGTAAAGTGGATTTTTTATTGCACGTCTGCTCCTACACTAAACTGTGACTTCTTGAGGATCCAAATCAAGTGGGATTCATGTGGGCCGGGTGCTCAGCTCACAGTGTGCACTCGACATATGTTTATTGAATGAATAAAATTAACATCAAATGCCATTTCCCCTTTTCCCTTTCTTTATCAGACATTCAAAGACATTCAACATCTCAAGTGTCTTCCTGCTTACAATCTGTACCTCCTTTTCTACAGATATTCCATAAGGGGTAAGCAAGCTGCTACTGTTTCGACACATTAACCAGGGATTACCAGAAATGGTGCAGTCTTCGCTACTCCTATTCACTCTTAAGGGTTTCCTTCCTCCCTCCATTTCTCTCCCCCTTCCTTATTTCCTTCCTTCCTTCCTTCTTTCCTTTTTCTTTCTTTCTCTCTTTCTTTTTCTTTCTTTCTCTTCTTTTTCTTTTTCTTTCTTTCTTTCTTTCTTTCTTTCTTTCTTTCTTTCTTTCTTTCTTTCTTTCTTTCTTTTCTTTCTTTCTTCTTTCTTTCTTTCGTTCTTTCTCTTTCTCTCTCTCTCTTTCTCTCTTGCTTTCTTATTTTTATTACAATTCAGCATAATCTCTTCTCTCCTTGTTAAGCACTGAGGAGAATGCTCACAGAAATCACTGACTTGGAGAAGAGGAGAAAAGTTAGTGTTCTAACTCCCAGCCTTTTATTGAGCAACAGGGAAGTTGAGCCTTAGAAAGAGTGAGTTGCCTACCCATAGTCAAAGAGCAAGTTCCTAGCGTGCAGAGACAGATTAAGATGGCTTTTCTTCAGGGCTTTTGCTCTTTCCAATTCTGGTAATATGTTGTATTGTTTAAATAGATTTTATATTACAGTATGTTGTAATATATTTTATATTACAAAAGTATATTGCTTCTAAAACAATGTTTGACCCCACTCCCTACTCCCAGCTGTGAATTCCATTTTCTTCATTTGCAAAGAGGGAATCCCAGCTTTCTGATGCATCCTCGGTTAGCCTGCTATTCCCCAGGCCCTCAGTGAGCAGGTCTGGCCAACACTGGCCTCCTGCTGCCCTACTGCTCTTTGCTGTAGCCTTGCCCACATCAGATGCTCTCTTCTCACACATGTACATACACACCTCACACCAGCCTCCAGGACTCTGCTTTGGCTCTTCTGTTACCAGGGAAACCCTCACACCATGCTTTAGATGCAGGAGCGTATTTATTCTTCACAACAAACTTATGAGAATGTAGCAGTCTTATCTCCATGTGAGGTACAGAGAGGTTAAGTCACCTGCTCAAGGTAAATTGCAGAGACAGAAGTCTAGGTTATAAGGAGTGGAAACAGGAGATGAGCCCAGGTCTTCCAACCCAACGGGGACCCTGCTCTTCCACATTCATTCCATTCTTTCAGGAGGTGACATCACTACTTTTCCAAACTCTTCTTTCTTGAGTACGTTTTGGGGAAACTGATTGTTACTCTAGAGGGTCACTTCCTAGAGCAATTAGATGTGGGAGAGTTGAGTCTTTTGGTTTGAAAACTTTTTTTCCTTCTAAAAATGGCACGCACGGTCATGATTTTTTTTAAATCTGTAAATGGGATAATCACATTTCCTCACTAGAAAAATTCACCTTTGGAGTAGAGTAGTCTATGGAAAATTCCAGTGGAGAAAGGAAAATTCCTCAAAGAGTGGTGAGCAATCACAAAGAGGAACTTTGAAATAGACAGGACAGGCGTTTGGTAACCTCTTTTATTTGTTACTGCAAATGCTAGGTCTTGCAGAGATAATAATTTCAGAACAAATGAGTGTGTTAGTCAGACTTAAGAGGGATTTTGCACCAGCTTTGGGTAAAGACTTCCGCAAGGAAAAGTGATGGCTCAGTTCTGTAGAGTTGTGCTCTTAAGATGGGCAAAGAAGCTGAAAGGCAGAATAGAGCAGCCTTAAATTAGAGTGATATACATGAGCTCTTAGAGTGAGGACACTCATTGTTCAAATGATGAACACCTGCAGCCCTGAGTTAGCAAATTAGGAGGAAAAGAAGGATGGAAAGGAGTAAGGGAGGGAGGGAAGGAGGAAAAGAGAGGAAACAGAAAGAAGGAAGAAAGAAGAAGGAGGGAGGGAGAGAAGGAAGGGAACCATTGCCAAATGCTCTGCCTCTCTTTGCCTCATTAAAAAATTCTCAGCTATTATAAGGATAAATTTTATTCTCTTCTAATTGAATTGCATTATCCACCCATTTAATACTAATTTTGTCTCAATTACACAAATATGCACACAAAACTAACTTAGGGAAGTTATAATATGTAGAATTACCCAAAGGCAAGTTAGTTTGTTTGAAAACCTCAGTGAAGTGAGTTGCAGCTTAAAAACACCTGCATTTCGCTGCGTGCTTGGAGAGCTCTGCATGGGGCTACGGAAATGTTGCGCAGCTTCCCCAGGCCCAGCTTGGAGAAGGTGGCCCTGGGCATGACAAGGCTGGCTCCTTATGAGTTCAGCTCCAGTCTCTCTCCATCCCACAGCAGAGGGTATTGCCCCTAGTGGGACAGACAGAAAGAACAGATCATCAGTCAAAGCAGAAGGTAAAGTGTGTAACCAATGAAAACACCATGTGGAAACAAGGGACTAGGGTGCCATCTCAGCCATGACCCTTTGTGATTGTAGGCAATCACACTGCTTCCCAGGTCTCAGGAAAATGAAGGGACATGGCCAGATGGTCCCTAAGATCCTCTTCCAATTCCAATATCTACTGGTGTTTGCAATTCAAGCCACATATTTGCCTGTTCCCCCAACTATAGTGGCCGGCTTAGACCAAATGACCTCTAAGTGTCCTCTATCTCTGGAAATCTGTGATTCTACAACTAAATCAGGACTCACTAGGCAGATGTAAAAGGAGAGAGTCTGTGGTTGCCAGAAGCATAAAGGATCTCAGGTTGTTACTGATGTTCTAGCTCTGCCTAAGGCATGAAGTTCTCCAATGCAAGTCAGAAGGCAATAGGGTCAGGCTCTTGGCCACTTGGGCACAATGTGGGAGCTTCCCACATCTGAAATCATCATTCTCCACAATTGCTGCCTCCAGACTTGCTGTTCAGCAAAAACCCCAATCATCAGAAGATGGGATGGGCCTGGGTTTCACAACAATTCCAGGTCCTTTCTAAGACCCCTGAGGTCACCAACCACAAACTTCTTGCCTGTGCATTCCTGGTAAATAGTTTTTCAGCCTCTGCCTGAAGGCAGCCTGTTCCGTCTCAGAGGGCTTTGCCTATAAGAAATGTCTTGGGTCAAATTGTGAATCAAGGTCTGTCCCTCCATAACTCCTACTATTCAGGAGGTTCGCCCTCTGAGACCTCCCATGGCAAGTCTGTCCTCTCTTTCCCCATGGAAACCCACCAGACTTTGGGGATAACAGCAAGACCTTATGAAGTGTTCTCTGGGATGACAGATTCCACTTCTTCTAATGCATGGTTTGCAGCTATCTTACTCTCCTGGTCTTTAAATCTTTCAAATTGTCAAACATGACTTGGGACTTGGGAGATAAAAGACCTAGGTTTGAGCAGTGCAGCCACAACTCCATCAACATGTTCCACCAACACAGCTGAATTGAAGTTTTTATTCAGATTAAATATTGGACACAGATTATCTTGAAAAAGATGAAGTGCCACATAAAAAACTTATTACTGCTACTAGGTATTACTGCTAAAAATAACGAGTACGACTATTAAGCACATATCCCTGCTGTCTCCTGAGAGCACAGACTAGGAAAGAGGTTCTCCTGCGCTGGTCTGGCCTGACCCGCCATAGTTATGTTGGAAGGCTGTGTCTCAGAGTTAGTTCCTCCTGAGCTTACAGACAACTAAATATTGCAGATTTATTACACATACTGTTGTCCGGTGAGGTCTTTCCAGTTCTTGTCATAGTAAAGTACAGGAATTTACATTTGTCTCTGACATTTTAGCTCATTTGTTCACTCCTTTCAGACAATTTTGATCTATGATTCAGCCACCAAAAACAGTGCTTGCCAATCCTTGACTTCATATCAGAATCATTGTGGCAATTTTTTGAGCATAAATATTCCCCCTGAGCTCTATTCTCAGGATCTTGATTCATTTGTTCTAGGGTAGGACGCAGGAAGCTCTACCTAAAATGAGCATCTTGGCTATCAGTCAGCACACCAGGATCCATCAGCCCGCATTTGGAAATTGAGAGTCAACCTCTCTGCTCAGTTTCACTTGCATACACAATCAACACGATTCTTTGAAAGAAATTCATGGACGTGGAAGGCAGGTGATGACTCTCCCATGTCTTTTGCATTCTGTTAATGTTATTCTTTTACAAATCATTTACTTCCTCATTCTGTAAAACAATGTAGATAAAGCACCTGGTAGGTGAGCAGAGCTTATGGGTTATCAGATACAAAGAAGCTTCAAAGCGTCCTTTTATTTTTCCCCCTCAGGCAGCATCCAGTCTGCCCTTAACCAGAAGTGTGTACAATCTGGCCAAAGAGAGTATCCAATTTAAGAGCCCAAAGACCTTCATCATGTCCTTGATCCATCCCTATCTTAGGTCCTGCTGAAGCCCTCAGTTGTAGTCATAGTTTAAAGGTCCTTGATACACATGTCTTCCGGCTGAGGGCTGATACATGCAGTTACTTGCACTCCAAAGCCCATGACAGACATGACTAGTCCGCAGCAGTCCTCTACCTGGCTAAGTCCAGATGTGGCCTCCAAATCCTTCTCAAACTGGAGCTCAGTTCAGCCACTACCAGTCTGAGTAGACAAGTAAGATGAAATTATTTACCATCCCCAATCTATCTAACACATTACCCCTTCATTTTCCAGAAAAGCCCCAGAAAGATGAATTTACTTATCAATTTCACCCAGCCTTGTCTAAGGCAATCTGGGAGATTTAGTCCTGGTATACAAGGAGCCCCATGTCTTCCTTCTTCCCTTTCACAATTCATTCATTTATTCATGCAGCACATTCATCCGTGTGCTGGGCAAGCATTTTGGGGGAAAACAAGAAAGGACCAAAACAGAGTCTGTTCTCTGATGCCTGAAATCCAGTCAGATAAGACCTACACACAAAATCAACCCAAGGTGGGGAGGCATGGATGCCAAAGAAACTCAAGGGAAGGAAGAGTCACATGATCTTCATTACAAGGAAAACATTCCTCTCAGCTTTCAGTTAAAAATGAAAAAAACACAAACTTACTGTAATAAGAAAACATGCTACATTAAATTCATTCTTATGTCCATGCAATCCCTTCAAGTCTCCTGCAAGGTAGGGACCCTGTCACTTTATTGTCTCAATAACACTTAGCATAATATCATGTACACACAGAATTTCACCTCTACCATCAGCCCAAATCTAATACTTAAGTTCTGGGCATCGAAGAGTGCAACTGTGTTACTAAAGACCTCTTCAAATGTCTTAGCTCTATGACTATTGAATTTCTTCACACATGTCTGCATTAAAAAGCTTTCCCCCACACTATTAAGGCTGTGATCTACTTGTTATATACCTCTTAGACAAGAGCTTCCTTGTCACATAAATCCAGAGATCATTTCTCTGGCTGTTCATGCCCTCAGATCCCTACGCTAAGCCCCTGATTCATTGGTCTTAGAAAGAGGCATTTCTGAAAACAAGATGCCATTTTGTTTCTGGAGTCAGAGCTCCAGTCTTTCTCATTGCCTCTGGTGAGATGATATTCTGTTCTCCTTCCCACATTTAAGTATAAAACATGCCCTAAAGTATGTGCTAATTAATACATCTGTTTGTCTAACAGAGCAGTTAAAAAGCATCTATTTAAACTGTGATTCACATTTTTCCTTTCAGCCTGTCTGCAGATTTTTGTGCATGAATCAAATGAGGAGCCTGATTGCACTACTATTTTAAAGAGCCAATTAAAAAGTTCATTAAGTGATACTGGTATGTTTTAGTGCAGGTAATAGAAGTGTAAAGTTATACATGCCATTAACAAGCTGAAAGGTACAGCTGGGTTTGATGGCAGAACTCGTTTTTTCACTTTCCAAAGTAAGTCTTCTGGAGAACTATGTGTCTCTACTGGAGACAGGCAATGGGCACTTAGTCTGTGCAAGGCAAAATTAGGGTACAAAAAAGTAAGCCATGCACATGTCCTCAGAGTATGGCAGAGGCCTTTTGGTCACCCCTGGAGAAGAAGGGTTGACTTGTTAAGTTCACCAAGTCTAAACCACATGGAGTTTTGCTAGTCGCACACCTGCCTCCAGGACTGTGAATCTTTGTGAATGTTGTACAGATGGAGAAAACATTTGCAGGTCAGGCAGTTCACCTACATATGGCCGGATTGCGTCTGACATACAATCTTAACTGTAGATCCTGCCTACTGTCCAAGTTCATTCTTTCAATCTCCTACTTATTCTGTGACTCTTAATGTCATTTCCATAAGTATCTTTTCACATGAGATAAACAGAATCTGTTTCTGTTGCTTGCAGTCAACAACCCTGACTCATTCTAAAGAAAGGAGATAGTTTCTTTCTTAGAAAGCTTGACATAGTTAACGATAGAAAGATACATATCCTTTACTCAGTTATGAAAGACTGCCACCATGTTATCATTTTCTAACAAATTGCTGTATGAGAATGAGACTGACTGCTGCATTAAAGCAGTTGCTGGGAATGTTGAAGCAAAGAGGAAATGACCACACGTCAGGGATGCTCTGGAAGGGATTTTTGGACTAGAATCTACTTAACAGGTTTAAATAAAATGCTTCCCAAGTGCTAGAGACTTACAGTCCTTCTCCAACTATGTCTCTCAGCTGACCAGGACCCAGCAAAGGCTCTCAGGCTAGAAGACTGAGGACCAGGGCTGAGCACCGATGGGAGGGGATGAGGTTTGCATCTTTCTCTGGTTCTCCTTGAGACCGAGTTAAATCTAGATCAATTTCTTATTTGTGAAGAGTTGCAAACCGCATTCTCTGTGATGAGTGAATAATCTCCCCATAGCCATTTTTGTCTACTTTTTGGTTCTTTCCAGTTCGTTCTTTGCACATTCTCAACAATACGTTCTTGTTCTATAAAAGCAAAATCTTACTCTGTCCCTGGGCTTGGAATCTTTAATTGGATAATCCACAAAGTAGCTAATTCATAGGCACACAGTCTACTGGGTGGACTAGACTAGCGCAAGATGATTTACGAGTCCAAAAGACGGTTCAAAATGCATATTTTCAAATGTAACTCAAGAGAACTGATGTATATAACCAATAATTGAAGTTATTTGATCATGCACAGTCCATCTTATTGGGCTCCTTAGCCATCTGTCAGCCCAAGTACCTCTTTTTAGAGCTGAGAAACTAGAGACCTAGCAGAACTGGGCCTTGCAGGACATCACACTGAGTTGAGGTCCACACGAGAACAACACCTAATGTTGCTTAATGCTGTGCTCTTCCCAGCTGTCTCCCACCACACTCCCCGTCACCTCCAGCCCACCTGGCAGGCTGCTATCTTCTCAGCAAAGGCTTGAGTGGGGCTCTGCTCACACCCCCTGGAAGAGGTGTCTGTGACACTTGAGTGTGGGGGAAGCTCTCACTGCAGTTCCTGCTTATGCCAAAACACCCTGGGAATAAATAAAGGTCCCTGCTCTAACACCTTCTACTCATACTAAGTATGCACGTGAGAAAAAAAAAAAACCTTAAAAATAAAACTCACAGAGGTAGGGATTCTCTGCTATTGAAAGAAATTCCTTAACACACATTACAGGTAATAATTTCTTTGACCGAACCAATGAAGTTTTTTTTTAATATAATTTATTTTATTATCATTAATCTACAATTACATGTGCAATATTATGGTTATTAAACTACCCCTTCATCAGGTCCCCCCCACCAACCCCATTACAGTCACTGTCCATCAGCGTAGTGAGATGCTATAGAATCACTACTTGTCTTCTCTGAGTTTTACTGCCCTCCCCGTGCCCCCCCAACATTACATCTGCTAATCGTAATGCCCCTTTTTCCCTCTTATCCCTCCCTTCCGCCCATTTTCCCCAGTCCCTTTCCCTTTGGTAACTATTAGTCCGTTCTTGGGTTCTGTGAGTCTGCTGCTGTTTTGTTCCTTCAGTATTTTCTTTGTTCTTATACTCCACATATGAGTGAAATCATTTGATACTTGTCTTTTTCGGCTTGGCTTATTTCACTGAGCATAATACCCTCTAGCTCCATCCATGTTGTTGCAAATGGTAGGATTTGTTTTCTTCTTATGGCTGAATAATATTCCATTGTGTATATGTACTACCTCTTCTTTATCCATTCATCTACTGATGGACACTTAGGTTGCTTCCATTTCTTGGCTATTGTAAATAGTGCTGCAATAAACATAGGGGTGCATCTGTCCTTTTCAATTTGGGCTGCTGCATTCTTAGGGTAAATTCCTAGGAGTGGAATTCCTGGGTCAAATGGTATTTCTATTTTGAGTTTTTTGAGGAACCTCCATACTGCTTTCCACAATGGTTGAACTAATTTGCAGTCCACCAGCAGTGTAGGAGGGTTCCCTTTTCTCCACATCCTCGCCAACATTTGTTGTTGTTTGTGTTTTGGATGTTGGCCATCCTCACTGGTGTGAGGTGATATCTCATTGTGGTTTTAATCTGCATTTCTCTGATGATTAGCGATGTGGAGCATCTTTTCATGTGCCTGTTGGCCATCTGAATTTCTTCTTTAGAGAAGTGTCTATTCATGTCCTCTGCCCATTTCTTAACTGGATTATTTGATTTCTGATTGTTAAGGTGCATGAGTTCTTTATATATTTTGGATGTCAACCCTTTATCAAATACGTCTTTTATGAATATATTCTCCCATACCGTAGGATGTCTTTTTGTTCTACTGATGGTGTCCTTTGCTGTACAGAAGCTTTTCAGCTTGATATAGTCCCACTTGTTCATTTTTGCTTTTGTTTCCCTTGCCCGGGGAGATATGTTCATGAAGAAGTGCTCATGTTTATGTCCAAGAGATTTTTGCCTATGTTTTTTTCTAAGAGTTTTATGGTTTCATGACTTACATTCAGGTCTTTGATCCACCTTGAGTTTACCTTTGTGTATGGGGCTAGACAGTAGTCCAATTTCATTCTCTTACATGTAGCTGTCCAGTTTTTCCAACACCAGCTGCTGAAAAGGCTGTCATCTCCCCATTGTATATCCAAGGCTCCTTTATCAAATATTAATTGACTGTATATGTTTGGGTTAATGTTGGATTTTCTATTCTGCTCCACTGGTCTGTGGGTCTGTTTTTGTGCCAATACCAAATTGTCTTGATTACTGTGGCTTTGTAGTAGAGCTTGAAGTCAGGAAGTGTAATTCCCCCTGTTTTATTCCTCCTTCTCAGGATTGCTTTGGCTATTCGGGGTCTTTTGTGGTTCCATATGAATTTTAGAATTATTTGTTCCAGTTCATTGAAGAAAGCTGTTGGTAGTTTGATAGGGATTGCATTGAATCTGTAGATTGCTTTAGGCAGTATAGCCATTTTGACAATATTTATTCTTCCTAGCCAAGAGCATGGGATGCATTTCCATTTGTTAGTGTCCTCTTTAATTTCTCTTAGGAGTGTCTTGTAGTTTTCAGAGTACAGGTCTTTCACTTCCTTCGTTAGGTTTATTCCTAGGTATTTTATTCTTTTGATGCAATTGTGAACGGAATTGTTTTTCTGATTTCTCTTTCTGTTAGTTCATCATTAGTGTATAGGAAAGCAACAGATTTCTGTGTGTTAATTTTGTATCCTGCAACTTTGCTGAATTCAGATATTAGTTATAGTAGTTTGGGAGTGGAGTCTTTAGGGTTTCTTATGTACAGTTTCATGTCATCTGCAAAGAGTGACAATTTGACTTCTTCATTACCAATCTGGATGCCTTGTATGTCTTTGTTTTGTCTGATTGCCATGGCTAGGACCTCCAGTCTGTACCCATTTTGTTGAGAGTTTTAATCAGGAATGGATGCTGAATTTTGTCAAATGCTTTTTCAGCATCTATGGAGATGATCATGTGGTTTTTGTTCTTTTTGTTGATGTGGTGGATGATGTTGATGGATTTTCACATGTTGTACCATCCTTGCATCCCTGGGATGAATCCCACTTGATCATGGTGTATGATCCTCTTGATGTATTTTTGAATTCGGTTTGCTAATATTTTGTTGAGTATTTTTGCATCTACGTTCATCAGGGATATTGGTCTGTAATTTTCTTTTTTGGTGAGGTCTTTGCCAGGTTTTGGTATTAGAGTGATGCAGGCTTCATAGAATGAGTTTGGAAGTACTCCCTCCTCTTCTATTTTTTGGAAAACTTTAAGAAGAATCAGTGTTATTTCTTCTCTATATGTCTGGTAGAATTCAGAGGTGAATCCATCAGGCCCGGGGCTTTTGTTCTTGGGTAGTTTTTTGATTATCAATTCGATTTCGTCGCTGGTGATTGGTCTGTTTAGCTTTTCTGTTTCTTGCTTGGTCAGTCTTGGAAGGTTGTATTTTTCTAAGAAGTTGTCCATTTCTTCTATGTTTTCCAGCTTGTTAGCATATAGATTCTCATAATATTCTCTTACGATTCTTTGTATTTCTGTGGGGTCCGTCGTGATTTTTCCTTTCTCATTTCTGATTGTGTTTATGTGTGTAGATTCTCTTTTTCTCTTAATGAGTCTGGCTAGGGGTTTAACTATTTTGTTTATTTTTTCAAAGAACCAGCTCTTGGTTTCATTGATTTTTTCTATTGTTTTATTCTTCTCAATTTTATTTATTTCTTCTCTAATCTTTATTATGTCCCTCCTTCTGGTGACTTTGGGCCTCATTTGTTCTTCTTTTTCCAATTTCAGTAATTGTGTCTTTAGACTATTCATTTGGGAATGTTCTTCCTTCTTTAAATAGGCCTGGATTGCAATATACTTTCCTCTTAGAACTGCCTTTGCTGCGTCCCACAGAAGTTGTGGCTTTGTGTTGTTGTTGTCATTAGTCTCCATATATTCTTTAATTTCTGTTTTGATTTGGTCGTTAACCCATTGATTAATTAGGAGAGTGTTGTTAAGTCTCCATGTATTTGTGAGCCTTTTTGATTTCTTTCTAAAATTTATTTCTAGTTTTATACCTTGGTGATCTGAGAAGTTGGTTGGTAGGATTTCAATATTTTTGAAATTACTGAGGTTCTTTTTGTGGCCTAGTATGTGGTCTATTCTGGAAAATGTTCCATGTGCACTTGAGAAGAATGTGTATCCTGTTGCTTTTGGGTGTAGAGTTCTGTAGATGTCTGTTAGGTCCATCTGTTCTAGTGTGTTGTTCAGTGCCTCTGTGTCTTTACTTATTTTCTGTCTGGTTGATCTGTCCTCTGGAGTGAGTGGTGTGTTGAAGTCTCCTAAGATGAATGCATTGCTGTCTATTTCTCCTTTAATTCTGTTAGTATTTGTCTCACATATGCTGGCGCTCCTGTGTTGGGTGCATATATATTTATAATGGTTATATCTTCTTGTTGGACTGACCCCTTTATCATTATGTAATGTCCTTCTTTATCTTTTGCTACTTTCTTCATTTTGTAGTCTATTTTGTCTGATACAAGTACTGCAACACCTGCTTTTTTCTCTTTGTTGTTTGCATGAAATATCTTTTTCCATCCCTTCACTTTTAGTCTGTGTATATCTTTGGATTTGAGGTGAGTTTCTTGTAGGCAGCATATAGATGGGTCTTGCTTTTTTATCCATTCTGTTACTCTGTGTCTTTTGATTGGTGCATTCAGTCCATTTACATTTAGGGTGATTATTGATAGATATATACTTATTGCCATTGCTGGCTTTAGATTCGTGGTTACCAAGGGTTCAAGGGTTGCTTCTTTACTATCCAACAATCTAACTTAACTTTCTTGTTAAGTTATTGTAAACACAGTCTGATGTTTCTTTATTTCTCTCCCTTCTTATTCCTCCTCCTCCATTCTTTCTATAATAGGTGTTTTATTCTTTGCCTTTAGTTAGTATTTGGATGGTCTGCTTTCTTTGCTATGATTTTATTTTCTCTGGTGACATCTCTTTAGCCTTAGGTGTGCTTCCATCTAGAGCAGTCCGTTTAAGATATCCTGTAGTGGTGGTTTATGAGAGGCAAACTCTCTCAACTTTCGTTTGTCTGGAAATTGTTTAATCCCTCCATCATATTTAAATGATAATCGTGCTGGATACAATATTCTTGGTTCGAGGCCCTTCTGTTTCATAACGTTAAATATATCATGCCATTCTCTTCTGGCCTGTAAGGTTTCTGTTGAGAAGTCTGATGATAGTCTGATGGGTTTTCCTTTGTAGGTGATCTTTTTTCTCTCTCTAGCTGCCTTTAATACCCTGTCTTTATCTTTGATCTTTGCCATCTTAATTATTATGTGTCTTGGTGTTGTCTTCCTTGGGTCCCTTGTGTTGGGAGATCTATGAGCTTTGGTGGACTGCGAGACTACTTCCTTCCCCAGCGAGGGAAAGTTTTCAGCAATTATTTCTTCAAAGACACTTTCTATCCCTTTTTCTCTCTCTTCTTCCTCTGGTACTCCTATAATGCGAATATTGTTCCGTTTGGATTGGTCACACAGTTCTCTTAATATTCTTTCATTCCTAGAAATCCTTTTATCTCTCTCTGCCTCAGCTGCTCTGTACTCCTGTTCTCTGTTTTCTATTCCATTAACAGTCTCTCGCATCTCATCCATTCTGCTGTTAAGCCCGTCGATCGCTTGTCTGATTTCTGTATTGTCTTTCCTCAGTTCCCTCACTTCCTCCCTCAGCTCTTGCACATTTCTCTGTAGGTCCATCAGCATGGTTATGACTTTTATTCTGAATTCTTTTTCAGGGAGGCTGTGCATTTCCATCCCTTCAGACTCCCTCTCTGGGGTTGTCTGGTTGATTTTGGTCTGAACCATATTCCTCTGTCTTTTCATGGCTATAGAATTGGTCACTGATAGTTGCCATGTATGTCAGCTGGGCTCTTTAAGACTTTAAAAAGAGAAGAAAAAAAAGAGAAAAAAAAAGAAAAAAAGAAGAAAGAAAGAAAGAAAGAAAAAGAAGAAAAAAGAAAGAAAGAAAAAACAAAAACAAAACAAAAAACAATAAAAAACAACAAAAAAAACCGCCCACCGGACGGAGATTCTGTGGGAATGCTGTAGGTGGCGCTGTTGCCCCACTATTCCACAGCTGTGACTGCGCCACTCCGCAGGGCCCTTTATCACTCTGGCAGGCGTGGGAATGACTAGGAGGCTGTTGATCTCAGTGAGAAGTGTAAGTATGGCTACGCTTCCTCAGTCGCCAGCTAAGGCGTCTGAAACTCCCCAGGACTCCCAGCTTGCTGGGCTGAGTGTGCTGGGGCGATCCGGCTCCTTAGCTGGGCTCCTGTCTCTTTAAGACCGCTGAAGAAAGCGCGCGCTTTTTTTTTTTCCTTCCCGGGAGCTGGCTGCAAGCACCCTGGCGCGTTCCCCGCTCAGATACTGCCCCTCTGTCTCTCCAATGTCCGCTGCACTGTGCAATGTGGGTCAGCGCTCCCCGCCCAGGTCACCGGGGCTGGCTACTTCGCAGGGTGTACTTCCACTCCCTCCTGGCTCTGCCTCCTCTCCTCCCGCCGGTGCGCTGGGGTGGGGTAGTGCTCGGGTCCCGCTGGGTTGCGGCTCCGTATCTTACCCGCCTCTTGGGGTGCCGAGTGCTCTCAGGTGTAGCTGCACGCTGTGCGCTTTCCTGTGTATTCTCGTCTCTCTTTTAGGAATAGATGTATTTGCTGTGTTTTCGTAGATAAATATAGTGTGGGGAGGAGATTTCTGCCACACTGCTCACACCGCCATCTTCCCGGAAGTCCAAACTTAATTCTTGAAATGATCAGTCTTAAAATCTATTTGAGGAGATAGATAATAAGGAGAAAAACACAAGAATAAATGTATAATGAAAACCAGGGTGTTCAGAGAGAATAATCATGAGGTGTTGGAGGTAGGGGAAACTACTTTAGTACTTTACCTGGGTGGCCAGGGAAGACATCAGTGAACGGGTGGCACCTGGACTGAGAAATGAATGACAAATGGAAGTCTGCCATTGAAAGAGCCAAAAGAGACAATTGTATGTGAAAAGAACTGCTCATGCAAATACCCTGAGGAAAGAAAGTGATTACATATTCTAACAATCAAGGAATTTAAGGCTGGAGTGTTCATGAGCTACAGGGAAAAGGGAAGAGATGTGGTTGGAAAGTGAGGTAAGGACCAGATCATGCAAGACCTTGTAGTATGTTAGGAATTGGAGTTTTATGTTGAAATTGGTAGGAAAGCACTGGAAGTTTTTTAACACATAGATGAAATTTGACTTATTCTTTTCAAGTTACTTGGTCTATTGTAGGATAGATGATGAATTGTAGCAGGACAGGAGAGAGAAAGACAGTTTAGGAGGCTCTTGCAGTGACCCAAATGTGCTATGATCATGGCTTGGACATAGGTGAAGGGTAGGAAATGAGAAAGGTAGGTGATATGAGATATATTTCACAGGAAAATCCAGTAGTACCTGTTGATGGGCTGGAAATAATTGGGGCCAGGTTTGGGAGGTGGGGGAGACAAGCTGCCTTCAGCTGTCTTCTCAGCAGGTCTTGGTGGCTTACCTGGTGGTGTGACCCAGACCTTCATTTTTGAGTGCTCTGAGACCTTCTCAGTCTGGAGTTGCTTCACTTGTCCATTTACAGTTACAGTGGGGCAAGAGAGGACCAGGAGGTACCAGGAGATCACCTGGGATCCACACATGATCCTCCTGGCCCCAGGGGAGAAAAGGAGCCCTGCCTAAGCCTGATGATCAAGATAAGTTATACATGCTAGTATGATGACCCTTCCTCTCTCCTGTTGGTCCTTGGACATAAAGAATGTCAAAGGCTCTGCTGGCAGCCTTAACTTACCATTACTTATGTCCCCTAGCAAGAGTGTGGACCCTTTGTGGACTAGACCCTACAACCCTGCAGAGCCCTGATTTATGAGGGCAGGCAGCACAAAATTCCCCAGTGGGTCATTGGGAGTGGCAATGTGGGGCCAATCCTGATGGAACCCTTGGTTCTCAGACACATGTTCCTTTATAAGGGAGACAGAGTGCCATAGAGAGGCCTCTGACTTAATACATTCTAATATACTGCATTTCAAAGGATGATATTCCATCCTTTCAGAATATTTCTTTTGACCTGGTACTTCAGTTGTGTCTTTGGAAGGTAGTTCTAGTGTTCTATGAGGCCAGCTGCTTCTGGATGGTGTGGCATGTGATATGGCCAGTAGAACCTATGGTCATGGGCCCACTCCTGCACCTCCTTTTCTGTGAAGTGGGTACTCTGGTTAGATGCTGTGTTGTGTGGAATACCAGGCCTATGGGCCAAAATTCCATAAGCCCACAGATAGTAGCTCTGGCTAAGGCTCTACAAGCTGGAAAGGCAGATTTATGTCTGTATAAGTATCTGTCCTTGTGAGGATGAAATGCTGGCCCTCCCAGAACAGATAGGCCCCATGTAGTCACCTTGCCACTATATGGCCAATTGGTCTCCTTGTGGAGTGGTGTCATACCAGGGGCCCAGCGTTGGCCTGTGTTGCTGACAGGTTGGGCATTCAGAGACAGCAGTAGCTAGGTTAGTGGAAATCAGTGCTATGGGCCCACACGTAGCCTCCATCTCTGCCACCATGGACATTCCATTCATATGCCCATTATGCCACTTCTGGGATGGCTGATGAGAAAGGCTGATAATGTCAACTGACCAAGTCATTTTGTCAACATAGTTTTCAGTGCCCCTCTGCAATGAATGTTTTCTGGTGAGCATCAATGTGTGATAGAAATGTTTTCACACTTCATGCCCACTCCCATATGTCTACCCACATACCTCCTACTTAGACTTATTTGTCTTTGACTCCCAGTTCTTGTCTTTCCAGGCCCAAGATTATAAGGCCAGACCATTGACCACTGCCCAGGAGTCTATATATTCTCACCTCAGGCACTTTCTTCCTCTACATAAAGTAGATAACCCAGTGCATTACTTGCAGCTCTTACCATCAGGAAGATTTTACTTTCTTTATAATGTGGTTATAATGTGGTTATAATGCAACCACTGTCCATTTTTGCCTTATCTCCCTATAGCATGATGACATATCCACAAATCAAGTTTGGGGCTTTTCCTTTTCTTTCAGTCAGTCATATAGGAGTCCCCATTTGTCCACAGGTAAAAGCCATGGAAGGGCTCTGGTGCCACACATTTGGTAACAAGAGTTCTAGGTGTATGTAGCTTACTTGTGCCTTCTTGTATTGCTTGGGTTCAATTTAGGATGCACATTTCCATTTCATGGTGGACTGCTGGTCCCCATGTCTGACTGTATAACTTGGGCCCAACAGCAAAAGTAGTTCAGGATGCATGTTTACTTGGTGACACATAGTCAAGTATTTTGTTTCTACCAGATCCTACTAATACTCTAGGAGCTGTTTCTTAAAAGTCATATATTTCTCCGGTATGAATGGCATACCTTGTTTCAGAGGGCTTATATTGTGAATGTCTCTCTGGAGCATATGCTCCAAACTGTATCCTTTTCCACTACTAATGTCTCCAACACTACAGGGATTTTTGAATTGTATGGCCCAAGTGGCAAGAAGATTGCATTGTGGCAATGGGTGAGCCGGTACCAAATCTCCATCTTATTGCCTGTTTTCTCAGACCACCCTATTTTTGGCAAGGTAGATTCTGAGATAGTATTAAACATGTATGGATTTTTTTAGGGTAAACTAGGGTAAACGCTTGTGAGTGAAAATGAGGAGGGAGCTGGAAAAGTCATCAAATCCCAGTGTAGGTTTGACCTAGAGTAGAGGAAAAAAGGAAGAAAGGAAGGTTGATTAGAAGCATAACAAGCAGTGCAATGTAGGGAAAACTCAGCAAGGGCATCAGGGAGTCCTGAAGCCAAAGTCAGCTGTCAGTAAGAAAATTGGAGTGAGGAAGGAGAGACTTGAGAGGATGAGAGAGGATAAGGGGATCCCATGTTAAATGGTACTTTTGAGACAAATATTACATATTCACCTGGCCATATAGACAACGTGATATTTGAGTCTGCCATTCAGAAGAGACATGGGGACTATACTTATGCCTTTGAGATTTGTAAACATAACTGATGCTTAAAGCCGTGGGAATAAATGAGATCACTTATGGCAAAAAACATAGAGGGAAATGTGACTAAGATAGATCTTAGAGAAATTCCAACCCTTATAAGGAGGAGAAAAAAAACAGAGACGCTGAAAAAGAGTAACCAGTGAGGTGGGGGGAAAACCAAGATGATAAGTACATTGTCAAAGAAGCTGAGAGAGAAGAGTGTTTTGAAAAAGAGGATGTGATTCCCTGTGTGTCTGGTTCTGAAAAATCAAGTAAGCATAAACAGAAAAGGGGCCTCAAATTTCGTCATTCACTAGTGCTCCTTTCTTCCCTCTTCCCTGTCAAGGAACTTAGGGCCTATTTCTGTGTCCACTTCTCACTGTGAGAAGCTCTTTACAAAGTACTTAGTCTATGCCAAGCATTTAGCAAGGTCTATTGACCTGCCACAAAATCATTAGCAACCCCTGAAGCCAAAGCCATCTGAAACAACCAGCATCTCCAACCTTCAGGAGACGCATGCTCACATCGCTAGAAGCAAAGGGCACCTAATTCAGCCGTAAGAGCAGAAGGGGAGCAGGAAAGGGAAGACTTTTTAGAAGAGGCAAAACCTGAGCTATTAACATTCTCTCTGTTCTAATCTTGTGTCATCTTGCACTATTCAAGTGTGAATAATCCTTAGGTCATTTTAAAAGCAATCATGACATTTTACCTAAAACAGTCTCTCTAGCACCTTTTGAGTGATGCCAATTAGATTATACATGCACTAAGTACTGATTCCCTCAGTTGGCACCAAGATGTTTAGTGATGGCCTGAATCTTATTTTCATGAACCATTTTATTCATCAAAAACTTATTTTAAGTCAAGACAGTCAATATCGTATAGTCACTCTCACTATTTCCTTAAGGAGCCTCTCCCTTGGTACTATAGCAATATGATTCTGCACCCTGAGCTGTTCCTTCTAGGGGACATTAAAAATAAATAGAAAGTGAGGAAGATTTCACTACAGGAGGAGAAATAGGATCCCAATTGTGTGAACTGTGTAAAACTGGGCATTGCCATGGTTCCTACAGATGATGGATGCTTACGTAGGTGCTCAGAGATCATAGGGAAATGATTTGTTTTGTTTGCAAAACTAAATGTAACCTAACCCTCAGTTTCCCCTTATGCTTCAATAATTAAAAGAAGAAACAGAAACTTATTATCAGCAATTCTTGCTGTACTATTTCTCAGTGTGGTTTTGGAAGTTACTGCTTATGAAACACAATTGTTAATCTTATATATCTGTGGGGAAGTTGGGGTTTCCAAGGCCAGGATCCTCACTGAACTTAAACCACCTGATGATATAACTGGCCTGTGGCTAGGCTACCGCTTCCACACCTTTAGGCAATAAGCTCTTATTGTGCTATAGAGCGAGCTCGGCCCAGTGCTCTGGGCGGGGGCAGAGACACTGGTGCTCGACCTACCGCCGGGAGAACAAGCCGGATAATAAACCCTTTCACCCCAAAGAATGTTCTGTTGTCAATTTCTTTGGTCGCATTGAATCCATAGTGAACTTGCCTGGGGCTGAAACCCATTGGCAAGACAATATCTCAAATGAGAAATACAGCAAGGATGGTTTCTAAAGACCAGAAGAAACCTGGAAGATTCCAAGGTATTTTCCAACCACCCATCAAAGCCTCTCCTGTAGAGCTTTATTGTCTAAGTATGTGGGGATTCCTATGATCTCCATCAAGCCTTTGCATACCCGCTTTAAGACCTCTGTACCTGCCCACCATTTCTGAGAGGTAGCCTTAGGTCTGAAATCATGGTGGGAATTATCCATCTCCCGGCTTTGGAGACTGTGGCTTGTAAGCTTTGTTCCATGATAGCCTGGTTCAAAGCCACCTGTTGTAGGCATAGCTCTAACTAGCTCCCTTCTAGATCCCCATCACCTGGTTATTCAATCAAGCACTTAATTTTGCTGATGGAACTTTCACTTGGCACCACAGTGATACGCCTCCTTACTCTGAGCTGTTCCTCCTAAGAGAATTTAAGAATAAAAAGGGAAGTGATCACTGTGTAAGATTTCATTTTAAGAGGAAAAACTGGATTCCAATAGTTTGAACTGTTTAAAATGGGGTAAAACAAAGTGAAATCTTTTTACTTTTTGGTATTCACCACAAAATTGCCAGATCCATGAGGCAGGGACTGTTTCTTATTCCCCTCTTTATCCCTTTCACCTAGCAGTCTGAGTGCGTATCATTCATTCAGTATACATTTAGTCAGTAGAGGTATCTTGCCAATGGGTTTCAGCCCCAGGCAAGTTCACTATGGATTCAATTAAACCAAAGAAATAACAGTGGAACATTCTTGGGGTGAAAGGGTTATATCCAACTTTATCCCCACCGTGGCAGGTCAATCACTAGAATCTTGTCCACTCAGAGCGAGTCTGCATGCAGCAAGCCAGTCTCTGCCTCTGGGCCTCTCTACCCCAGCTGTCTCAGTCTCTGTCCAAAGTGCTACCACCGCTCCATTCTCATCTCTGCTCTCCTGCAGCCTTGCAGCCCTGCTACCTTGTCACCCAGAGCACTGGGCGGAGCCCTTTATAGAGTCAATAACAACATATTGCCCACATGTGTGTAGTGAGCGAGCCAACCAGGGCCAGGTGAGAATCCTGGCCATAGGAAACTTCACTTTATCCACAAGAGGAATAGAATTCAACCATGAAGATGTGCTATCCTTCTCCATGTAGATGGGAGTTTGTGAAGGGACTTTGTAGATGTACTTAGGTTAGTAATCAGGTGATCTTAAAGTAGGGAGAGCATCCTGGATTTTCCAGGTGGGCTCAATGTAATCATGTGATCCCTTCAAAGCAGAAGAGAGAACTCAGAGAAGTGCATCAGAAGGAGAGGTAGGAATGATGCAGTGGAAGGGTGAGTTAAAAAGACTGTAAATATGAGAAGAATTTGATATGTTATTGCTCATTCTGAGATGTAGGGGCTATCAGGAGGGAAGAAATTCCTCCATTCCTAGTTGGCTGAGTTTATTTCACTATTCATGCTAAGCATTGGATTTTGTCAACTGTTTGTTTTGCATCATTTGATTCAGTCATGTGCTTTTTCTTCCTAACCTTGTTGATATGGTGGATTATACCTACTGACTTTCCAAATATTGAACCAGTGGTGCATACCTGGGATAAAACTAACTTGTTTATGTTGATTATTCTTCTTTACCAGATTCTATTTTTGAAATATTTCAAATTTCAAGAATTTTGTTGAGGAATTTTATGTCTTTGAGATGTTGGCCTATAGTGTTTTTCGTCCTCTGTTTGTCTGGTTTGGGTATCAGGCTAACACTAGCCTCAGAAAGTGAATTGCGATATTATTCTTTTCTGTTTTCTGGAAGAGAGTGTATAAATTTGGGGTTAATTCCTGTTTAAATAGAATTCTCTTGTAAACTATAAGGCCTGGAAGCTTTCTTTACGGGAGCTTTTTAGTTGCAAATTCAGTGTTTTTAATAGTTAAAGAACTATTCAAATTGCCTATTTCATCTTGCTTGAATTTCAGTGGTTTGTGGTTTGCAAGGAATTTGTTTCTCCTCAATTTCCAATTTATGTGCCTAGAATTGTTTGTAGCATTCCCTTGTTATACTTTATTTTTTTTATTTTTATTTTTTTATTTTTTTATTTTTTATTTTTAATAAAATTTATTTTATTATCATTAATTTACAATTACATGTGCAATATTACAATTATTAAACTACCCCTTCATCAGGTCCCCCCCACCAACCCCATTACAGTCACTGTCCATCAGCGTAGTGAATGTTACAGAATCACTACTTGTCTTCTCTGAGTTGTACTGCCCTCCCCGTGCCACCCCAACATTACATCTGCTAATTGTAATGCCCCTTTTTCCCTCTTATCCCTCCCTTCCCGCCCATTTTCCCCAGTCCCTTTCCCTTTGGTAACTATTAGTCCGCTCTTGGGTTCTGTGAGTCTGCTGCTGTTTTGTTCCTTCAGTTTTTTTCTTTGTTCTTATACTCCACATATGAGTGAAATCATTTGATACTTGTCTTTTTCGGCTTGGCTTATTTCACTGAGCATAATACCCTCTAGCTCCATCCATGTTGTTGCAAATGGTAGGATTTGTTTTCTTCTTATGGCTGAATAATATTCCATTGTGTATATGTACCACATCTTCTTTAGCCATTCATCTCCTGATGGACACTTAGGTTGCTTCCATTTCTTGGCTATTGTAAATAGTGCTGCAATAAACATAGGGGTGCATCTGTCCTTTTCAAATTGGGCTACTGCATTCTTAGGGTAAATTCCTAGGAGTGGAATTCCTGGGTCAAATGGTATTTCTATTTTGAGTTTTTTGAGGAACCTCCATACTGCTTTCCACAATGGTTGAACTAACTTGCAGTCCCACCAGCAGTGTAGGAGGGTTCCCTTTTCTCCACATCCTCGCCAACATTTGTTGTTGTTTGTGTTTTGGATGTTGGCCATCCTCACTGGTGTGAGGTGATATCTCATTGTGGTTTTAATCTGCATTTCTCTGATGATTAGCGATGTGGAGCATCTTTTCATGTGCCTGTTGGCCATCTGAATTTCTTCTTTGGAGAAGTGTCTATTCATGTCCTCTGCCCATTTCTTAATTGGATTATTTGCTTTCTGTTTGTTAAGGTGCATGAGTTCTTTATATATTTTGGATGTCAACCCTTTATCAGATACGTTTTTTATGAATATATTCTCCCATACTGTAGGATGTCTTTTGTTCTACTGATGGTGTCCTTTGCTGTACAGAAGCTTTTCAGCTTGATATAGTCCCACTTGTTCATTTTTGCTTTTGTTTCCCTTGCCGGGGGAGATATATTCATGAAGAAGTTGCTCATGTTTATGTCCAAGAGATTTTTGCCTATGTTTTTTTCTAAGAGTTTTATGGTTTCATGACTTACATTCAAGTCTTTGATCCACCTTGAGTTTACCTTTGTGTATGGGGCTAGACAGTAGTCCAGTTTCATTCTCTTACATGTAGCTGTCCAGTTTTTCCAACACCAGCTGCTGAAGAGGCTGTCATCTCCCCATTGTATATCCAAGGCTCCTTTATCAAATATTAATTGACTGTATATGTTTGGGTTAATGTTTGGATTTTCTATTCTGTTCCACTGGTCTCTGGGTCTGTTTTTGTGCCAATACCAAATTGTCTTGATTACTGTGGCTTTGTAGTAGAGCTTGAAGTCAGGAGTGTAATTCACCCTGTTTTATTCCTCCTTCTCAGGATTGATTTGGCTATTCGTGGTCTTTTGTGGTTCCATATGAATTTTAGAATTATTTGTTCCAGTTCATTGAAGAAAGCTGTTGGTAGTTTGATAGGGATTGCATTGAATCTGTAGATTGCTTTAGGTAGTATAGCCATTTTGACAATATTTATTCTTCCTAGCCAAGAGCATGGGATGCATTTCCATTTGTTAGTGTCCTCTTTAATTTCTCTTAGGAGTGTCTTGTAGTTTTCAGAGTACAGGTCTTTCACTTCCTTCGTTAGGTTTATTCCTAGGTATTTTATTCTTTTTGATGCAATTGTGAATGGAATTGTTTTTCTGATTTCTCTTTCTGTTAGTTCATCATTAGTGCATAGGAAAGCAACAGATTTCTGTGTCTTAATTTTGTATCCTGCAACTTTGCTGAATTCAGATATTAGTTCTAGTAGTTTTGGAATGGAATCTTTAGGGTTTTTTATGTACAGTATCATGTCATGTGCAAATAGTGACAATTTGGCTTCTTCTTTACCAATCTGGATGCCTTGTATGTCTTTGTTTTGTCTGATTGCTGTGGCTAGGACCTCCAGTACTATGTTGAATAACAGTGGAGAGAGTGGGCATCCTTGTCTTGTTCCGATCTTAGATGAAAAGCTTTCAGCGTCTCGCCGTTAAGTATGATGTTAGCTGTGGGTTTGTCATATATAGCCTTTATGATGTTGAGGTACTTGCCGTCTATACCCATTTTGTTGAGAGTTTAATCAGGAATGGATGCTGAATTTTGTCAAATGCTTTTTCAGCATCTATGGAGATGATCATGTGGTTTTTTGTTCTTCTTTTTGTTGATGTGGTGGATGATGTTGATGGATTTTCGAATGTTGTACCATCCTTGCATCCCTGGGATGAATCCCACTTGATCATGGTGTATGATCCTCTTGATGTATTTTTTGAATTCGTTTTGCTAATATTTTGTTGAGTATTTTTGCATCTACGTTCATCAGGGATATTGGTCTGTAATTTTCTTTTTGGTGAGGTCTTTGCCCGGTTTTTGTATTAGAGCATGTTGTTTGAGAATGAGCTGGAAGTGGCCTCTCCTCTTCTATTTTTGAAAACTCTGTAAGGAGAATGGGTGTTATTTCTTCTTACATGTCTGTAGAATTCAGAGGTGAATCCATCAAGTCCGGGTTTTGTTCTTGGGTAGTTTTTTGATTACCAATTCAATTTCGTTGCTGGTGACTGGTCTGTTTAGTTTTTCTGTTTCTTGCTTGGTCAGTCTTGGGAGGTTGTATTTTTCTAAGAAGTTGTCCATTTCTTCTATGCTTTCCAGCTTGTTAGCATATAGATTCTCATAATATTCTCTTATAATTCTTTATATTTCTGTGGGGTCCGTCGTGATTTTTCCTTTCTCATTTCTGATTCTGTTTATGTGTGTAGATTCTCTTTTTCTCTTAGTGAGTCTGGCTAGGGGTTTATCTATTTTGCTTATTTTTTCAAAGAACCAGCTCTTGGTTTCATCGATTTTTTTCTATTGTTTTATTCTTCTCAATTTTATTTATTTCTTCTCTGATCTTTATTATGTCCCTCCTTCTGGTGACTTTGGGCCTCATTTGTTCTTCTTTTTCCAATTTCAGTAATTGTGTCTTTAGACTATTCATTTGGCAATGTTCTTCCTTCTTAAATAGGCCTGGATTGCAATATACTTTCCTCTTAGAAATGCCTTTGCTGCGTCCCACAGAAGTTGTGGCTTTGTGTTGTTGTTGTCATTAGTCTCCATATATTCTTTGATTTCTGCTTTGATTTGGTCATTAACCCATTGATTAATTAGGAGAATGTTGTTAAGTCTCCATGTATTTGTGAGCCTTTTTGATTTCTTTCTAAAATTTATTTCTAGTTTTATACCTTTGTGATCTGAGAAGTTGGTTGGTAGGATTTCAACATTTTTGAAATTACTGAGGTTCTTTTTGTGGCCTAGTATGTGGTCTGTTCTGGAAAATGTTCCATGTGTACTTGAGAAGAATGTGTATCCTGCTGCTTTTGGGTGCAGAGTTCTGTAGATGTCTGTTAGTGTGTTGTTCAGTGCCTCTGTGTCTTTGCTTATTTTCTGTCTGGTTGATCTGTCCTTTGGAGTGAGTGGTGTGTTGAAGTCTCCTAAAATGAATGCATTGCTTTCTATTTCCTCCTTTAATTCTGTTAGTATTTGTTTCACATATGCTGGCGCTCCTGTGTTGGGTGCATGTATGTTTGTAATGGTTATACCCTCTTGTTGGACTGACCCCTTTATCATTATGTAATGTCCTTCTTTAATTCTTGCTACTTTCTTCGTTTTGAAGTCTGTTTTGTCTGATACAAGTACTGCAACACCTGCTTTTTTCTCTTTGTTGTTTGCATGAAATATCTTTTCCCATCCCTTCACCTTTAGTCTGTGTATATCTTTGGGTTTGAGGTGAGTCTCTTGTAAACAGCATATAGATGGGTCTTGCTTTTTTATCCATTCTATTACTCTGTGTCTTTTGATTGGTGCATTCAGTCCATTTACATTTAGGGTGATTATTGATAGATATGTACTTATTGCCATTGCTGGCTTTAGATGCGTGGTGACCAAAGGTTCAAGGATAGCTTCTTTACTATCTAACAGTATAACTTAACTCTCTTGTTAAGCTATTATAAACACAGTCTGATGGTTCTTTATTTCTCTCTCTTCTTCTTCTTCCTCCTCCATTCTTTATATACTAGGTGTTTTATTCTTTGCCTTTAGTTAGTATTTGGATGGTCTGCTTTCTTTGATATGATTTTATTTTCTCTGGTGACATCTTTTTAGCCTTACGGGTGCTTCCCTCTAGAGTAGTCCATTTAAGATATCCTGTAGTGGTGGTTTATGAGAGGCAAACTCTCTCAACTTTCGCTTGTCTGAAAATTGTTTAATCTCTCCATCATATTTAAATGATAATCGTGCTGGATACAATATTCTTGGTTCGAGGCCCTTCTGTTTCATTATGTTAAATATATTATGCCATTCTCTTCTGGCCTGTAACATTTCTGTTGAGAAGTCTGATGATAGTCTGATGGGTTTTCCTGTGTAGGTGATCTTTTTTCTCTCTCTAGCTGCCTTTAATACTCTGTCCTTATCTTTGATCTTTGCCATTTTAATTATTATGTGTCTTGGTGCTGTCTTCCTTGGGTCCCTTGTGTTGGGAGATCTGTGGGCTTCCGTGGACTGCGAGACTATTTCCTTCCCCAGCAAGGGAAAGTTTTCAGCAATTATTTCTTCAAAGACACTTTCTATCCCTTTTTCTCTCTTCTTCCTCTGGTACTCCTATAATGCGAATATTGTTCTGTTGGATTGGTCATACAGTTCTCTTAAAATTCTTCCATTCCTAGAGATCTTTTTATCTCTCTCTGCCTCAGCTTCTCTGTATTCCTGTTCTCTGATTTCTATTCCATTAACAGTCTCTTGCATCTTGTCCAGTCTGCTGCTAAGCCCTTCGATCGCTTGTCTCATCTCTGCATTGTCTTTCCTCACTTCCCTCACTTCCTCCCTTAGCTCTTCCATATTTCTCTGTAGATCCATCAGTATGGTTATGACTTTTATTCTGAATTCTTTTTCAGGAAGACTGTGCATTTCCATCCCTTCAGGCTCCCTCTCTGGGGTTGTCTGGTCTGGCGTTTTCTGGGAAAGTTTTGTTTGTACCATATTCCTCTGTCTTCATGGCAATCGAAGTGGTCAGAAAAAGAAAAAAAGAAGAAACGGAAAAAAAAAAAAACTCCTGCTGGGTGTAATTTCTGTGAGGATCCTGTAGATGGTGCTGCTGCCCCACTATTCCACAGCCACGCCACTCCACAGGGCCCTTTGTGACTCTGGACGGGTAGGGAAGGAGTGGGAGGTTGCTTATTTCTGTGGAAAGTCTTGGTGCGGCTGCTTTTCCCAGCCACAGTCCAAGGGGACCGAAATTCCCCAGGTCTCCCAGCCTGCTTGGCTGAGTGCACTGGAATGATCCTGCTTCTCTGTTGGGCCCTTGTCTCTTTAAGACCCCGAAAAAAGTGCGTGCTTTTCTTTTGTCCCAGGGAACTGGCTGAGTGGACCTGCCGTCTTGGATCCTGCACCTCTGTCTCTCCAATCTCCGATACACCGCACGATGTGTGTCAGCGCTCCCGGCGCAGATCACCAGGGCAGGTTATTTCACGGGCCTGTGCTTCCACTCCCTCCCCACTCTGAATCCTCTCCTCCCGCTGGTGCGCTGGGGTGGGGGAGTGCTCGCGTCCTGCCGGTTCACGGCTCCGTATCTTACGTGCTTCGCGGGGTGCTGAGTCCTCTCCGGTGTAGCTGCAGACTGGGTATCGTCCTGTATCTTCTGGTGTCTCTTTTAGGAATACTTGTATTTGTTGTGTTTTCATAAATATATTTGGTTTTGGGAGATTTCCGCCAACCTGCTCATGCCACCATCATCCTTGAAGCTCGTTAAAGACTTTTAAAAAAATAATTCTGTATCAACTATATTTCAATTTTAAAAAATTAACGAAACCGGACTTCTGAGAAGATGGCGGCGTGAGCAGGGCAGCAGAAATCTCCTCCCCAAACTAAAATTATCTATGAAAATACAGCAAATACAACTATTCCTAAAAGAGATACGAGAATACACAGGAAAGCGCACAGCATGCAGCTCTACCTGAGAGGACATGGCACCCCACGAGGCGGGTAAGATACACAGCCACGACCCTGCGGGACCCATGCACTCACCCACCCCAGCGCACTGATGGGAGGAGAGGATTCAGAGCCGGGAGGGAGTGGAAGTACACCCCGTGAAATAACCAGCCCCAGGTGATCTGCACAGGGAGCGCTGACACACATCGCGTGGTGTAGCGGAGATTGGAGAGACAGAGGGTGCAGGATCTGAGGGGGAATGTGCCAGGTCCTGGCAGCCAGCTCCCCGGGAAGGAAAAAAAGAAAAGCACGTGCTTTTTCAGCGGTCTAAAGACAGAGCCCAGAGAGGGATCGCCCAGCACACTCAGTCCAGCAGGCTGGGAGGCCTGGGGAGTTTTGGACCCCATAGCTGTCTACTGGGAAAGGGTAGCCGCACTTAGACTTCCCACAGAGATCAACAGTCCCCATTCGCTCCCACCCCACAGAGCTAAAGGGCCCTGTGGAGTGCGCAGTGCGCAGCTGGAATAGTAAAAACAGTGCCACCATAGCATTCCACAGAATTCCACTCCAGGTAGGCGTTTTTTTTTGTTTTTTTTTTTCTTTTTCTTCTTTCTTTTTCTTTCTTTCTTTCTTTTTGTTTTTCTTTCTTTTCTTTTTTTCTTTTTAAAGTCTTAAAGAGCCCAGCTGACACGTGGCAACTACCAGCGACCACTTCTATACATGAAAAGACAGAGGAATATGGCACAAACAAAACTTTCCCAGAAAACACCAGACCAGACAACCCCAGAGAGGGAGCCTGAAGGGATGGAAATGCACAGTCTTCCTGAAAAAGAATTCAGAATAAAAGTCATAACCATACTGACAGATCTACAGAGAAATATGGAAGAGCTAAGGGAGGAAGTGAGGGAAGTGAGGAAAGACAATGCAGAGATGAGACAAGCGATCGAAGGGCTTAGCAGCAGACTGGACAAGATGCAAGAGACTGTTAATGGAATAGAAATCAGAGAACAGGAATACAGAGAAGCTGAGGCAGAGAGAGATAAAAAGATCTCTAGGAATGGAAGAATTTTAAGAGAACTGTATGACCAATCCAACAGAACAATATTTGCATTATAGGAGTACCAGAGGAAGAAGAGAGAAAAAGGGATAGAAAGTGTCTTTGAAGAAATAATTGCTGAAAACTTTCCCTTGCTGGGGAAGGAAATAGTCTCGCAGTCCACGGAAGCCCACAGATCTCCCAACACAAGGGACCCAAGGAAGACAGCACCAAGACACATAATAATTAAAATGGCAAAGATCAAAGATAAGGACAGAGTATTAAAGGCAGCTAGAGAGAGAAAAAAGATCACCTACACAGGAAAACCCATCAGACTATCATCAGACTTCTCAACAGAAATGTTACAGGCCAGAAGAGAATGGCATAATATATTTAACATAATGAAACAGAAGGGCCTCGAACCAAGAATATTGTATCCAGCACGATTATCATTTAAATATGATGGAGAGATTAAACAATTTTCAGACAAGCGAAAGTTGAGAGAGTTTGCCTCTCATAAACCACCACTACAGGATATCTTAAATGGACTACTCTAGAGGGAAGCACCCGTAAGGCTAAAAAGATGTCACCAGAGAAAATAAAATCATATCAAAGAAAGCAGACCATCCAAATACTAACTAAAGGCAAAGAATAAAACACCTAGTATATAAAGAATGGAGGAGGAAGAAGAAGAAGAGAGAGAAATAAAGAACCATCAGACTGTGTTTATAATAGCTTAACAAGAGAGTTAAGTTATACTGTTAGATAGTAAAGAAGCTATCCTTGAACCTTTGGTCACCACGCATCTAAAGCCAGCAATGGCAATAAGTACATATCTATCAATAATCACCCTAAATGTAAATGGACTGAATGCACCAATCAAAAGACACAGAGTAATAGAATGGATAAAAAAGCAAGACCCATCTATATGCTGTTTACAAGAGACTCACCTCAAACCCAAAGATATACACAGACTAAAGGTGAAGGGATGGGAAAAGATATTTCATGCAAACAACAAAGAGAAAAAAGCAGGTGTTGCAGTACTTGTATCAGACAAAACAGACTTCAAAACGAAGAAAGTAGCAAGAATTAAAGAAGGACATTACATAATGATAAAGGGGTCAGTCCAACAAGAGGGTATAACCATTACAAACATACATGCACCCAACACAGGAGCGCCAGCATATGTGAAACAAATACTAACAGAATTAAAGGAGGAAATAGAAAGCAATGCATTCATTTTAGGAGACTTCAACACACCACTCACTCCAAAGGACAGATCAACCAGACAGAAAATAAGCAAAGACACAGAGGCACTGAACAACACACTAACAGACATCTACAGAACTCTGCACCCAAAAGCAGCAGGATACACATTCTTCTCAAGTACACATGGAACATTTTCCAGAACAGACCACATACTAGGCCACAAAAAGAACCTCAGTAATTTCAAAAATATTGAAATCCTACCAACCAACTTCTCAGATCACAAAGGTATAAAACTAGAAATAAATTTTAGAAAGAAATCAAAAAGGCTCACAAATACATGGAGACTTAACAACATTCTCCTAATTAATCAATGGGTTAACGACCAAATCAAAACAGAAATCAAAGAATATATGGAGACTAATGACAACAACAACAGAAAGCCACAACTTCTGTGGGAGGCAGCAAAGGCAGTTCTAAGAGGAAAGTATATTGCAATCCAGGCCTATTTAAAGAAGGAAGAACATTCCCAAATGAATAGTCTAAAGACACAATTACTGAAATTGGAAAAAGAAGAACAAATGAGGCCCAAAGTCACCAGAAGGAGGGACATAATAAAGATCAGAGAAGAAATAAATAAAATTGAGAAGAATAAAACAATAGAAAAAAATCAATGAAACCAAGAGCTGGTTCTTTGAAAAAATAAGCAAAATAGATAAACCCCTAGCCAGACTCACTAAGAGAAAAAGAGAATCTACACACATAAACAGAATCAGAAATGAGAAAGGAAAAATCACGACGGACCCCACAGAAATATAAAGAATTATAAGAGAATATTATGAGAATCTATATGCTAACAAGCTGGAAAGCATAGAAGAAATGGACAACTTCTTAGAAAAATACAACCTCCCAAGACTGACCAAGCAAGAAACAGAAAAACTAAACAGACCAGTCACCAGCAACGAAATTGAATTGGTAATCAAAAAACTACCCAAGAACAAAACCCCCGGACTTGATGGATTCACCTCTGAATTCTACCAGACATGTAGAGAAGAAATAACACCCATTCTCCTTAAAGTTTTCCAAAAAATAGAAGAGGAGGGAATACTTCCAAACTCATTCTATGAAGCCAGCATCACTCTAATACCAAAACCGGCAAAGACCTCACCAAAAAAGAAAATTACAGACCAATATCCCTGATGAACGTAGATGCAAAAATACTCAACAAAATATTAGCAAACCGAATTCAAAAATACATCAAGAGGATCATACACCATGATCAAGTGGGATTCATCCCAGGGATGCAAGGATGGTACAACATTCGAAAATCCACCAACATCATCCACCACATCAACAAAAAGAACAAAAACCACATGATCATCTCCATAGATGCTGAAAAAGCATTTGACAAAATTCAGCATCCATTCATGATTAAAACTCTCAACAAAATGGGTATAGAGGGCAAGTACCTCAACATCATAAAGGCTATATATGACAAACCCACAGCTAACATCATACTTAACGGCGAGAAGCTGAAAGCTTTTCATCTAAGATCGGGAACAAGACAGGGATGCCCACTCTCTCCACTGTTATTCAACATAGTACTGGAGGTCCTAGCCACGGCAATCAGACAAAACAAAGACATACAAGGCATCCAGATTGGTAAAGAAGAAGTCAAATTGTCACTATTTGCAGATGACATGATACTGTACATAAAAAACCCTAAAGACTCCATTCCAAAACTACTAGAACTAATATCTGAATTCAGCAAAGTTGCAGGATACAAAATTAACACACAGAAATCTGTTGCTTTCCTATACACTAACGATGAACTAACAGAAAGAGAAATCAGAAAAACAATTCCATTCACAATTGCATCAAAAAGAATAAAATACCTAGGAATAAACCTAACGAAGGAAGTGAAAGACCTGTACTCTGAAAACTACAAGACACTCCTAAGAGAAATTAAAGAGGACACTAACAAATGGAAATGCATCCCATGCTCTTGGCTAGGAAGAATAAATACTGTCAAAATGGCTATACTACCTAAAGCAATCTACAGATTCAATGCAATCCCTATCAAACTCCCAACAGCTTTCTTCAATGAACTCAAACAAATAATTCTAAAATTCATATGGAACCACAAAAGACCCCGAATAGCCAAAGCAATCCTGAGAAGGAGGAATAAAACAGGGGGAATTATGCTCCCTGACTTCAAGCTCTACTACAAAGCCACAATAATCAAGACAATTTGGTATAGGCACAAAAACAGACCCACAGACCAGTGGAACAGAATAGAAAACCCAAACATTAACCCAAACATATATAGTCAATTAATGTATGATAAAGGAGCCTTGGATATACAATGGGGAGATGACAGCCTCTTCAGCAGCTGGTGTTGGCAGCACTGGACAGCTACATGTAAGAGAATGAAACTGGACTATTGTCTAACCCCATACACAAAAGTAAACTCAAAATGATCAAGTCCTGAATGTAAGTCATGAAACCATAAAACTCTTAGAAAAAAACATAGGCAAAAATCTCTTGGAGATAAACATGAGCGACTTCTTCATGAACATATCTCCCTGGGCAAGGGAAACAAAAGCAAAAATGAACAAGTGGGGCTATATCAAGCTGAAAATCTTCTGTACAGCAAAGGACACCATCAGTAGAACAAAAAGACATCCTACAGTATGGGAGAATATATTCATAAATGACGTATCTGATAAGGGGCTGACACCCAAAATATATAAAAAACTCACGCACCTCAACAAACAAAGAGCAAATAATCAAATTAAGAAATGGGCAGAGGGCATGAATAGACACTTCTCCAAAGAAGAAATTCAGATGGCCAACAGGCACATGAAAAGATGCTCCACATCACTAATCATCAGAGAAATGCAGATTAAAACCACAATGAGATATCACCTCACACCAGTGAGGATGGCCAACATCCAAAACACAAACAACAACAAATGTTGGCGAGGATGTAGAGAAAAGGGAACCCTCCTACACTGCTGGTGGGAATGAAAATTAGTTCAACCATTGTGTAAAACACTATGGAGGTTCCTCAAAAACCTCAAAATAGAAATACCATTTGACCCAGGAATTCCACTCCTAGGAATTTACCCTAAGAATGCAGTAGCCCAGTTTGAAAAAGACATATGCACCCCTATGTTTATCGCAGCACTATTTACAATAGCCAAGAAATGGAAGCAATCTAAGTGTCCATCAGTAGATGAATGGATAAAGAAGAAGTAGTACATATACACAATGGAATATTATACAGCCATAAGAAGAAAATAAATCCTACCATTTGCAACAACATGGATGGAGCTAGAGGGTATTATGCTCAGTGAAATAAGCCAAGCCGAAAAAAGACAAGTATCAAATGATTTCACTCATATGTGGAGTATAAGGACAAAGAAAAAAACTGAAGGAACAAAACAGCCGCAGACCCACAGAACCCAAGAACGGACTAATAGTTACCAAAGGGAGAGGGACTGGCGAAGATGGGTGGGAAGGGAGGGATAAGGGGGGAAAAGGGGCATTACGATTAGCAGATATAATGTTGGGGGGGCACGGGGAGGGCAGTACAACTCAGAGAAGACAAGTAGTGATTCTATAGCGTCTCACTATGCTAATGGACAGTGACTGTAATGGGGTTGGTGGGGGGACCTGATGAAGGGGGTAGTTTAATAACCATAATATTGCACATGTAATTGTAGATTAATGATACCAAAATAAATTATTTTAAAAAAGTGTTTAAAACATTGACATGATTCCAAAACTCCAAACTATATAAAAAGTTACTCTCACTGAAATATCACTCCCTTATCCACCTGGTTTTTTTACCTACCCCTGGAGGTAACTATTCTTGTCAGATTATGGTTTATCTTTTCTCAATTTCCTTTTGTAATTAAGTAAGCAAATACATGTAATTTTCTTATTTCCTCTTCCCATACAAAAGATAAAATATTATAAAAACCCTTTTCCAGTCTGCTTTTTCACTTATAAAAATGAGCTAGAAATCACTCCATATAATTTCATAGAGATCATCCTTGTTGTCTTTTACCGTTGCATAGTACTCTATTGTGCAGATACAATTTAGTTTATTCAGCACATTTCCTATGTATGAAGATTTAGGCTGTCTCCAATATTTTGCAATTACAAATAATGCTTCAATGAATAAATGTGTGTATATGTCACTTTGTATTGTCGCAGGAAATTTTTAGAGTAAATTCCTAGAAATGGATTTCTGGAACAAAAGGTAAATGCATATGTAGTTGTGTTAAATACTGCCAAATTCCCCTCCATAAGGCTGTATCATTTTGCATTCCCAACAGCAATGTATGAGAGTGCCTTTTTCTCTCCAGCCTTGCGAACACAGGGTGGTGCCAAGTTTTTAAATTTTTGCTAATTTTATAGGCAGTAAACAGTATTTCAGTATAGTTTCAATTTTCATTTCTCTTCTTATGAGTTGAACAACTTCTCATATATTTAAGGACTGTTTTATGTCTTTTTTGGCATTAACTGTTCATGAATTTTGCTCATTTTTCTATCAGGTGTTTGGCCTGCTTCCTCAATTTTTAAGAGTTGCTTATATATTATACATATTAGAACTCTGTGATATATGCTACAAGCATTTTTTCTGAGAACGGGTTTTATGCTACTATTTTAAATAGTTAGTAACTAGCTATAAATATATATGCTTGTGTTTACTGTTAATAAACTCTACACTTCTGAGCTTATTTACTTCTGTGTGTGTGAAATGATCACAAACCTCAAATATTCTTGATTTAGCCTAGATTAAAATCAAATAGTCATCTTGACAACTGGTACTAGAGCAACTGGGCATCCATAGGCAAAGAAATGAAACTTGATTAAAGTCTCACAACTTATGCAAAGCTTAAACGTAAAACACAAAACTCAAAAACTTTTAGAAAAAAACATAGAAAATCTTTAGGATGTAGGGCTAGGCAAAGACATTTCAGACTTGATGCCAAGATTTATGGTCATATAAAAGCCCATGCACAAATATTTATAGCAGCTTCATTTGTAATAGCCCCTAAACTAGAATCAGCGCAAATGTCCTTCAATAGGTGACTGGTTAAACGAACTGTGGTTCATACATATCATGGACTATTACTCAGCAATACGAGGAACAGACTACGGATATATGCAACAGCTTGGATCAGTCTGGGAGGAATTTTGCAAAAGAAAAAAGACCAATCCCAACATGTTTCATATTGTATGTGTCCATTCATGTAACATTCTGGAAAAAAGAGCATTCTAGAAATGAGGGACAGACTAGCAGGGCCAGCACACTTTTTGGGGGTGTATTCGAAAATGTGTGGGAGTGTTACCGGTATCACACTGATTGGGAGCGTGTTCCTGATATTTAATGGTCAGAACCAAGAATGCTTAATAGCTTCTAGTGAATGGGACACCCTCCACAATGCGAATGTTCTTACTTGCCCTTTGCAATCCCAGTGGCACCCCATTGAGAAATACTGGCTTAGCAACTATCTTGTAATCTGTACCCTAATTTTTAAATTAAATCTATATATTCTATATCTTTTCATCATAAAGTTGAATATCTATGCCTGTTTATTAAGCTGGATAGAGTTTTTCTTTAATATTAAAAATTTTACTGTTAACTTCCAAGGATTTTTAAGCTTGAGACTAAAATTTTGTTATAGGAAACAAACATTTATTAGAATGTCCTTATTGTATAAAGGATTTTTGTTATGTGGTTTTCTTTTTGTAGAAAACTGCATCTTTCTTTTTCTTGTTTCAAGTTGTAAACTATATTTGCCAAGAAGGTTAATATTATTCACCTTTCCTAACATTAAACTTTGTGATGATTAACTTGTTAACTATGATTTCACTGGTATAGTGCCAATTATTTAGTAAAAAAGGAAAGTATAGACTATTTTTAAAGAGAAACATAGCTATAAATATGCCTCATTTTAAAGTTTATCTTATAAGTAAAATACACTGAATCTGATTATTTTGAAAACGTAATAATCTCTTTTTTAATGCTACTTCTCAGGAAGGTTTCAGCTCTTCTTTTTTTCTTGTCTTTTTAAGTTCAGAGATAAAGCAACCATTTCTAGAGGGAACAATCCAGATGGCTTTTGCAGTCACCGTCTTGGTATCTGAACTGAGCAGGCAGGTTGCTTTTAAAAATGGGTCACAAACAAAATGATTGCTGTTTGGTCATCCATTCTTCACCCAGACACATTATGTGCAGAAACCCTTGTGACAGCTTGGCCTGTTGTGCAGACGTGGACTGCCCAGGATGCAACCAAGGACAGGGAGTCAGATAGACGTGGGCTATACAGACCCACTGCAGGGACAAAGGTCAAGGAGTTGTAGATTGCACAGAAATTGGATTGTAGAGACAAGGACTACCAACAGGAGTTACAGCAGCATATTATGCACTTTGGATTATTTAGATGCTGTTTGTGTAATGTAGACATAAGCATAGGTTGTGTAGACACTGCCTGTGACAAACTGTTCAGTCCTGGCCTTCGGGCAGGTTGAGCAGCATCAGCCTGGTGACAGCTGCCCAGTCCAGTATGAGGGAGGGGCTCTGCTCTCTGCACAGGGGGTTAAGGCAGGAAGGTGGATCTGAGTCATTCTTTGCTTTGAACACTGGCTTTGGAACTTTCCTTCCAACTCCACTCCCACCCCCAAGGGACTTGGGAAATCACTTTTGTCTGTCTTTTCACTGATGCTCAGAACACCCACGAACTCACTCACCAAGCATTTACCAATGTGTGTATGGCCTGCCAGGCATGACCCGGCGGTAGCCCATGCCCTGAGGACCTCAGAGGTTGGTAACAGGGACAGGTGTGCACACACATTCTCTGATACCAGGTAGAAAGAACTCAGAGCTATGGTAAGAGCGCAGAGGAGGGTACAATTCAATCCTGGGGGGCCAGGAATGACTTTAGGAAGGAGAGGCGTTTGAGGTTGGGGATAAACAGGATGAGAGGCAAAGCAGGGAAAGGTATTCTAAGAAGGAAGGGCAAGATAAACCTTGATTTTATTCAGAGGCCTGAAAGCCTCTGGCCTGCTGAGGAACAGAGGTGGGCAGATCAGCATCAGTACAGCATAGGAATATGGGAGTGTGATGGAAACAAAGCTGGAAAGGTTAGTGAGGACGACTTCATTTTGAACCTGACAAAGGGGCTTTAAAGGGTTACGGAGCAAGTTCTGAACACTATATCCTTAGTAAAGTGGCACATCTGGGGGTTTATTTTACACCCAATTTTGGTATCCGTTATCTTCCCATTTCCCCTCTTACATATGGGGTATTTCAGTTGAAACTCAGGCAAGAGAATCTCATTCTAATATACTATTACCCCTTCACTTCTGAGAGGTTAGGGGTGTCATGGGGAGAAGAGAGGGAAATGCAGAAAGAAGGACACAGAGATAAGGAAACAGAGATACACTGAAAAAGAGAGAGAAAGACCAAAACTGAGAGAGTCAGATTAAGGCAAGAAAGATTCAAAAGATGAACATTGGGAAGGCTGGGCTTCAGCTGGTTTCAGAGACCACCAGAGGTCAGTCTTGGGTCCTTGAAGAGGAAGCGAAGAGGTATTGCAAAGCACTGGTTCTCACCTGAGGACCATTCTGAGGAATTTATTCCATTTTAATATACTATGGAGTTAGCAGCTTCGAAATTCTACTGCCAAGGGGCCCTTAAAACCAATGAAGCAGGAGGCTTAGGAATGACCCATATGTTAAGGCCTGCTTGTTTATAAGCCTCTAGGCCACAATAAAGGGCAAGTTTAATCACCTGGTGATTCTGGACTTGTGGGATCCAGAGGGACAAACACACCCCTCCCTGAGTTTGGGATCAAGGAGCTGGTGCTGGGCCTAGTTGAGAAGCCCCAGTTCTGGGTTGGTCCACGGCTAGGCTGGGTCAGCCTGGGCTTTAACTCTGGTGCTCAGGCTATTAGCTTTCCTATTATGGAAAATGACTTTACAGACTTTGTCAGAAAAACATGCGGCTGCCAGTATAGCTGTTTCTACATACCTCCCTCATCCCTCAAGCTCAGTGAGATTTGTTTTAAGCTATCCCCGCACTGGGACCCTGGGGCTTCTCAGTAGGGAGCAGACCTTGGGACTTGAGCCATGTTCTGGGTCTCTGTTTCTGGCACCTCATCATTCATAGGTGACAGGGATCCCAAGGCTTTCATCTCTCTCATTTCTTTGAGTTACATATCTTGGGGAGCTAGACCAGCAGGTCAGGGGCAGTATCCTTTGAGACGTCCTCATCTTCACTTACTGTGGCTTTCTAGTTCCTGAGATACATGAGTCCTTGTGAGGCTGGGGCCCTGGCATGGCCTGTTATCAGGAAAGGGGGCAGATGAGGGTGGGCTCCCAGAGCACCTAGAGCAGCCAGGTTGCCCAAACCAGGGAGACAGGGCAGGACATTCCATTTCCCTCCACTTCATCCCCTTCCATAAATTTGCTACATATTAGCAATGCAAATCATCATGCTCATTATGATTGTCACAATCATTAACTATAGCCCTGGCCCTGTTCCAAAAATTATTTCAAATCATCTTTATTATACCCTACAAGGTAGGCACTATTATTGCACCATTTACAGAAAAGAAAATTGAAGTGAACAGAGGTTAAGTAACTTGTGCAAAGTCACACAGCTAGTACAAGACAGAGTCACAAAGTCTACACCCTGAGCCACTGCATATATGAAGACCATTTCAGCCCTTGAAATCTTATGCTTCAGTGGAGTACAAGCCAGTGACATGGACCAGAGCCACACAGGAAGTCCCAGCAGTTGAGTGTGGAAGGCTGGGTAAGACTCGGCAAAGTAAGCAGGAGGGTACGAGGGGTGGGGGGAATACTTATTTCATACTTTTGATGTTTCCTTCCATGTGGACACCAAATTTGTACAACCCTGGGGTTTCTGTAAGTCAGGATTTCGGATGGGGAAAACAGCATTGCCATTTATGGACCTCCTTCAAGCTATTTTACGCACAAGGTAAATTAGCAAGAGCAAAGAAGCTGTGCTGGAAGCCGTCAAGCCTGGTCCTGGAACCCCCCAGTGGCCAGTGCTATGCCTCAGGAAAAGGCTCTTGGAAATTTCAGTTTCTTCCCTTAGCAGTCAAAGCCCAGTTGGTCAGCAATGCCAGAAGCATTACAGTTCTTCATTCTTTCCCACCATGATCTCAATGGGTCTTTTCTAGGGGAAGAAAGGCCTTTCACTGAGACAGCTCACCTTCCAGCAGAGAGCCTGGGGGAGCAGGAAGGAAGGAGGTGCCACACACCCAGAAGCTGCCCCTCTGGGGCAGACTGGGTACCTGGAAGGAATCCCTATAAAATGCCTTAGACGACCCTTGCTAGATCACTAACAGGAGCCTGGGAGTGGGGGCTGTACTGCCAGAAAGAGAGCTATCCTGGGTCCTACCAGTGAAACAGTCTCAAGTGGTCATGCCCATTGCTCCAAATTGAGGTCCCCTGTCCCTTGGGGCTTCTGGGGAACCATGGGTGCCTCTCCTATTCTTGCTCTGAGGGACCACCAACTGCAGACAACCCCTCTCAGAGGAACATTCAGAGGCACAAAGCCTCCATTTCACTGTCTCAAAAGCAGCCTGTGTAATATTGATAGCTAAGGCTAGGCTTAGGTTGGTAATTAGTAATAAAATCAACAAAAACACCACCAACAACTATTGGGAATTTCCTGAGTGCCTGGCACCATTCTAAGCACTTTATGTGCTCATTTAATCCTCATAAGAATCTATGAGATTGGAGGTTCCTCAAAAAACTAAAATAGAAATACCATTTGACCCAGGAATTCCACTCCTAGGAATTTACCCTAATACAGGATCCCAGATTCAAAAAGACACATGCACCCCTATGTTTGCTGCAGCACTATTTACAATAGCCAAGAAATGGAAGCAACCTAAGTGTCCATCAGTAGATGAATGGATAAAGAAGAGGTGGTACATATACACAATGGAGTATTACTCAGCCATAAGAAGAAAACAAATCCCACCATTTGCAACAACATGGATGGAGCTAGAGGGTATTATGCTCAGTGAAATAAGCCAGGCAGAGAAAGACAAGTACCAAATGATTTCACCTCTCTGTGGAGTATAACAACAAAGCAAAACAGAAGGAACAAAACAGCAGCAAACTCACAGAACCCAAGAATGGACTAAGAGTTACCAAAGGGAAAGGGACTGGGGAGGATGGGTGGGAAGGGAGGGATAAGAGGGAAAAGGGGGCATTATGATTAGCACACATAATGTAGGGGGGGCACGGGGAAGGCAGTATGGCACAGAGAAGACAAGTAGTGACTCTATAGCATCTTACTATGCTGATGGACAGTGACTGTAATGGGGTATGCGGTGGGGACTTGATAATAGGGGGGAATGTAGTAACCATAATGTTGCTCATGTGAAACCTGAGCATAAGATTGTGTATCAATGATACCTTAATAAAAAGAAAAGAAAAGAAAAAGGCAAAAAAGAAAAAAAGAATCTATGAGATAAGTACTATTGTTATTCCTATTTTACAGAAGAGGAAACTGAGGTTTAAAGAACATTTGCCTAAGGTCATACAACTAGAAAATAGCAGAGCCATGATGTAAACCTAGGTACTCTGTCTCAGCCATGCTCACAGCCCATAATACTACATAATATCACAATCTCTTTGGAGAGCCTATATGTTGGCTCTCCTCATCTTACCGAGGCAGATGAGAAGCCAGAGGCCCAGAGACTGTAAATGATTTGTCCAATGTCACACAGTCAGTTAGTGGTAGAGTTTAAATCCAGGCCCAGGTCTTCTAGCTTCCAGCTTAGAGCCTGTCACAGTTCCATGTGGCTACCATTTACACCAAATCGAGTCTTAAGTAATTTTAGCTAAACCTCAATTAATTGGAAAAGACTAGAATTATACTATAGTCTCCTGGCCTTATGGGGTTAAATACTTCTTTACTCAGCTCAGGCACTATCAGCCTGTCAGAGGATACAGTAACATGAAATAGCACCTCAAACTACAGATATTCTCTGACTGGGACAGGGTCTAGACCTGAGTCAGTTTTAATGTCTCCTGCACTTCCATGTCCATTTCCAAGCCAAGGGAACATATCCTGGACAAGTGAGAAAGCACAGCGTATTTCTTGTGCAGAAAAAATATATACAGTTTCTTCCTTCAGGCAGACAGTTCCCCTCAGATCACAAACTACGACAGATTTTTCATGGGAGGCACAGGCTCTGATGAGAACAGAGAGCTCTTGGTGTAAACAACCCTCAGAGAAGGAGTAAATCATCTCTTGAAATGTTTTTGGCAGCTGTTCATTGTCTAACAAAAATACTCTGCTTGGTATAGCTATGGTTAACTCCAAAACTACTCCAGACGACTGGCAATTTTCAAGGTGTGGCTCTGCTTTTGAGTGAGGCCTTGGCAACTGATACAAGAGTATGGTGTGTACCAGGCCCTTCTGAGGGGCAATGTGGGGAAGGAGGGCAGTGGGGGAGGTTGCACAGAGGAGCTCTAAGCTAAGGCTGAAAAATAGCAGTGTGGTGTTCAATAGTACCTTGTTAACTCGGCTCCCCAGCAGCCAGCGCTTGTGCCTAGCTTGGTGGGTGTTTGCTGAATGGAACTGAAATCAGTAATGAGAAAATCCTGCACTGAGGTTCAAAACAGCAAATCGCCGAAGTATAGGAAGAGGAGAGCTGGCTTAGCAGAGGCCAGGGTACAAAGCCCCAGGGAGCTCTAGTTGAGTGAGCACTCATTATGAGTCAGCTACGTGCCATGGCTGCCAGCAGAGCTAATGAATCCATCCTAAAATGAGCTAACACAACCGATTCCGAATCAAAGTGGGAGGCAGTCCCTGTAGGCTGTCCTTTGATCAGCGCATCAGTCCAGATCTGAAAATAAATCTGTTGCCACTTCTGGCCCTCCCATGTTTAAAGGGATTTGGGAAAATTGGAACATAATTCAGGGGAGGAAGATGCAAAGCTTTGAAACTACGTCATTCTGACTGATGGAGGGTCTGGGATTATTGGGTTGCAGAGCATGGGTCTGGGAACAGGGAAGAAAGAAGGGGAACTGAAAGTTGCTTTTGAAAATGTGAAGGGCTCTTGTGGGAAGGGAGAATTATTCTGTCATGGACTGGAGGCAGCAAAGAGTTGAATAAAGAGCATGAACCTTTGGGCCAGACAGACCTGGGTCCACATGATGGTGCCTTCATGTTTTGCTAGGTGCAACAGGCAAGCCATGTGACCTCAGCCTTCAGTACTTAATCAGTAAAATGGGGACAGAAATGTTTCTTTTTCAACATTGTCAGGATTATATGCAACTCAGAAGACAGAGCTTTGCAAAGGAGCATAGCTGCAGGTGGATGAGTGTGAACCCACTCAAGAGCAAACTTTCTAAAGACCACAGCTGGTTTTGAAAGCAGACTTGCTTTTTATGTAGCTTTATGTTTTTGTTTTTCTCCTAGAAGAATGCTTTCACTTTTATTCCCTTTCCTTTTGGCCTGCCTTATCATATTTCTGAATATAAATTATTCAGCTACTTTTCATCTTTTACTCTTTAAAATTAAGAAACAGAACACACAAGGCCTAACAATTGCTTAGGGTCAGGGGCTGGCTGTCCCTTTTGTTAGCTCTGAAAAGGCCCTTGTAAGTCTTACAATGGACTTCATATTCTAGGGCTGGGTGACCCACCTGATCGTAATGCTCCTGGGTGAGGACGCTACCCCATTCCCGAAGCCTCTGTCCTGAGTCCTGAAAAGGGTAAGAGGCTACTACTGCTGCCGTGCCCTCCACCAAGAGGGCTAATCAGGACTGACTGTTAGAACTCAGTCTAGCCTCTGGAAAGGTGTGAGTGGCAATTCACTATTCCTCCCATTCCTGACTTAGGATTGGCCAGGCCTCAGTCAGCCTACCCTGGTGAGTAGAGTTTGGATCCTTTATGTTAGACTACTTGTAATCCACTAATAGCTTACCCTTGGAGGCCCATGACGAATAGCCATCAGCAAAAGCAGAACAGCTCTCAACTGCACATTCTCCAAGGCCTTGAACGCTAGCTGGGCTATGGAGTGGGTATAGTCAGGACAGTGTGTCAAACTGTCTGGGCCCAGTGAGCTGAGTAGTGAAATATGAACACTGAGGGCCAGTGGAATGCCATTTACTCAAGGTAATAGGCTGTAGGGGCAGCATGGCTAGAAGGAAAGAGGACCTGGATGTGGGGTTGGGTGGGGAGCCCAAGCCTTAGTGGTCAGGTAGCATTAGCCTCACCTCTGGAGAGTCAGATGAAGTCAGAAACAGGAGAATGAACAACCAGGTTTGTAAGCGGGATGAAGAGCAGGATGGAATAGAGGTGGAGGAACAGGACACACAGTTTAGCACTAATGTCATAAACAGTAGGAGAGGGCTGGAGGATGTGGTGGGGGGAAGGGATGGTGATTAAAGGGCCAGGGAACATGAATACTGGCATGGTCTTCATTTCAAAATGTCCCTCCAAGAGGCCTCCAAGGATCCCTTTGGACAGAAAGTCCTGGTCTCAGTTGGGGCATGGAACATGAGCAAAGCAGAGCCCTGTTTTTGATGTGCATGCCAGCCCTAATTGGGATATAAATAAAGACCATACATTGCAATACTTGATATGCCTCTTAAGTCTCTTTTCATCTATAGGTTCCCTTACTTTTTTTTTCTTCAAAGTTTACTTGTTGAAAAAGCTGAGTCTTTTGTCCTATAGAGTTTCCCAGTTTGAATTTTGCTGCCTGTCTGTGTGTGGTGTCATTTAACACATTCCTCTCTGTTAGATCTAAAGGTTTGATTAGATTCAGGTTTGAATTTTGGTAAGACTATTCATAGATGTCCTTGAGAAGGTATATAAAACATACCTGTCTCTTTCTTTGTGTTTTTACTATTGACAGTCATTGACTGGATCCATTAATTCATCAGGGGTTGCAAAATTGTCATATTTTACTTCTATTGTCTCTTCTTTGTTTATTTAATTAGAATCCTTCTATGGAGAGAAATTTTTTTCCATGAACTATTTCATTATCCTGACATACAGGTACATAGAAAAGGCAGAGAAATACTAGATTCTTTTCCTTATTCACCAATTTGTAATTTGTAAACATATTTGATACATTTCAATGCATTGTAGTCCTTATTCTTGTTGGTATTCAAATCATCCCATCATTGGCCGACGAGGAAGAACTTACTCAAATGGCTTCTCTAGACTCTCACATAAGCCTAGTAGTCTTCATAACTTCTTTCCTTTCTGGTGTGACATTTCCCAGGCTCATCTTGTAAACTTCTTGCCCTAACCTGGAAGCAAGCCATTTCTCCAAGAAGGCTTGCTTTTTTTTTAAGTGAAAATGGTTTTAATTGGCCATAATTTAAGTATTAGGGTTTTCATTAATACTGTTTCAAATTATTGTTTCTAGGCCTTAAAAGTAATGGAGCTGGAAAATGTGTATTTATTTTTAAACATTACATATACATTGAGTTTTTTTGTTTGTTTGTTTTTACTGATCCTTCTAACTCAAATGAAACATTATGGATTTTAAAAATCTCATCAATCTTGTATCTGTATCTCCTTTCACTCATGTAGAAAATATAGGTTCTCACTGGCATCAATACAATTTTTATTGTTTTATCCCATAATACACACACAAAAGTCTCAGAATAGCAATAGCAACCTTACCACTAACAATACTACAGAAAACAGTTTAAGATTATTGTCTATTCCTTTTGTTTTTAGGGTTGATTGCACTAGGAAAGTACAGTTAAACTATGCATTTTAAAGTCACTTGGAGTAGTTCTCTGTATGCCTCTGAAATTATACACACACACACACACACACACACACACACACACACGTATAAACTTAATTATACACTAAATTTGTTTGGTTTTACTTTCAATTTTAGGGATTACATTTTGAAGTTTAATTTTGTTTTATAATTATGGAAAATATTTAAATGTACCACAGGTCAAGCTACAAATGTAAGGTATATTCATAAAATCTAGTTTCTATTCCTATTCTCTCCATCTTATTCTCTCTTATTCCTATAAGTAATCATTCTTTTTAATGATTTATTCTTTGCCTTAGTTTGGGTTTTTCCACAAAGCAGAGTATGAGACAATGAGTATGTGCAGGTAATTAATTTTAGGAGGTGACCCCAGGGGACAGTAATGAAAGAGGGTAAAAGGGAAATGGAAGGAAGTCAATCTGAAAGTGAGCTGAAAACTGCAAAGAACATCTGGGGCTCAAGTCATAGAGAACCTTCTGAGGAACCTTCTGTGCCTCAGAATTGTCTGCTCAGGACACGCAAGGTGGGAGGACTGATCTACAGATCCTGTGTGTTTGTCCCTTATTGGTCAATGATAGTCCTGGGGGTGTTAACTCCCTAGAACTTCCAGGTGCGCATAGGAACCAAAGAGGTCATCAGCAGTGGTCAAGACATCACAGAAGAAAATGCCAGAGACACACAGTGCAGCCAGTGTGAGGGCTGTGAGCAGCTGCAGCTGTGCACAGCTGGTTGCTACATCAATGGCTGCATGCAGCAAAAGCATGGACTGTGAAAATGTAAGATGGAGTCCAACATACCCTTGCATTGTGGACTTTTTTTTAAAAGCAAGAGGCAAAGGGGATAAAGAGGCATGAAATCTCAATCATAATATCAATTAGTCATAGGAATGAAAGTACAGTATAGAGAATATAGTTAATAGTTCTGTAACATCCTTCTATGTGGACAGATAGTAACTACACTAGTTGGAGTGAGCATTTAATAATGTATATATGTTGAATCACAATGTTGTATACTTGAAACCGATATAATATTGTATAGCAACTATACCTCAATAAAAATATTATTTTTAAAAAAGAAGCACACAAAAATCAATCAGCCAATATATGTAAAGACATATATACATATGCACTTTCTTAGACAAATGGTAAAATAATACTATACACACTTAATTCCAACTTGCTTTCTTCACTTAACCTGGTATCTTAGAGATCACTCCACAGTAGTAGAGATCTTCTTCATTCCTTTTCACAGGTGCCTAGCATTCCATTATACAGATGTACCATAATTTATTTAATCAGTCCCCTCTTGGTGTACAAGTGATTTCTAATCTGTTGCTCTTATAGATAATGCTGCAATAAATAGTCTCACTCATTCATTTTTTCCTTTCATATTTTGCCAGTGTTACTTTAGAATGACTCCTAGATGTGAGATTATGGCTTAAAAGGTGGATAAATATGTAATTTTACTAGATACTGATTGCCAAATGTCACCTTTTGCATTCCCACCAGCTATGTATAAGAATGCTTGTTTCCTCACAGACTCACTACAGAATTTGCAGTCAAACTTTTGGATTTTTATCATTTTGAGAAATGATATCTCAGTATAATTTTAATGTTCATTTCTCTTGTAATAAGTGAGGTTACATTTTTTTAATCTGGTTAAGAATGTCCATATTTATTTTTCAGGGAACTGCTGCTCACTCCTCTAGCACAGTGGTTTAAAACTTTTGTGCACATCAGAATCACCTGGAGGGCTTGTTAAAACACGTGCTGTGGGGTGCTGGGAACTTTAAGTTTAATTTGTGTTTCGATCTGCCACCTTAACAGCAATTACACAATAACAATACAACAGCAAGAGTAACAACAGTGTGGAATATAACAATATGCGTTTGTGCTGCAAACACATATAGCATTTACGCCATACCAGGAAGTATTCTAAGGGCTTCAACCATATGAAATAATTTAATCTTGTTAAGAATATATTATTCTTCCATTTTCAAGATGAGATAACTGAGGCACACAGGAAAAGCAACTAGCTCAAGCTAATAAGTTGAGTTAAGGATTTGAACCCGAGCAGTCTGGGCTTTTAACCACTACTGCTTCATGCCCAAATGGCAAATTCATAGCCTAGAGTCATTCAGATGGGACATTTAAAAAAATCTTAACTCTCTATGACTGGGCTGTTTCAAGGACTTATGGATGAGCTCTCCTCAATCTCCACATCAGTCATAGAGATGTGGTTGGTCAGTCAGACCACAGTGGGTAGAGTGAAAACAGAGAGAATAAGTTCTGGCCTCCCAGGTCTGGGAGTCTGGGGTCAGAGGTAAGATAAGGGAGGATGGTGGAAGGAGAAGGGCAGAGCCTGCCCAGATCCTGCTATATTTCTGATTTAACCTCCAAGAACCCTGCAACAATTCCAAGAATTAGCCTTGGTCCTGGCAGGACTCAGAAGCAAGGAATCCAGTAGGTTCCCAAATAATTCTCCCACCTGCTTATTTTGTCTGAAATCCTGCAATGGAAGGGCTCTGTTTCTTCCTTCCCAAGAACAAAAAGTTTGAATGCATATTACTCTGGGAGGGAAACACACTGCTGTGGTTGATTTTCTGTCTTGGTGCATCTGATCCAGCACTCCTGCCTTGAAGGAGGGGGAATGTTGGTTAGAGAGCAGGAAGACCTGGGCCTGACTGGGCAAGGGGTGGCGGACCGGGGGTGTGGGGAGTCCAAAGAGGAAAGAAGGCAACAGGTAACATTTAGGTAGCACTTTATGCTTGTCAAAGCACTTTTGCATCCAGTTGATCTTCACAGAAACCAGACAAGATGGGTATCTTATCCCCATTTACAAGAACCAGAAGCCTAGGGAGATGAACAGGGAGTGGAGCCAGGGCTTGACACTGTCTATCTGACATCAAAGCCTGTGTCCATCTGGTCACTATGGCATGAGGGGAAGGGCCCACAATGATGTATATCCTACAAAGTTTCACCGCTTTTCCTTTAGGCATGGACAGAAGGCAAAGGAAGCCCATGTTCCACACAGCTTCTGTGTGCCCTGCTTTGGGGGAAACCACAGTCTTAGACTTCAAAGAAGGCACCATGCAACGCTTCCCAGGCTTCAGGCTAGTCTGAAGAGTGATAGCTGATGTGTTTCTGAGCAGACCACCCTAGGTCTTTACTTCTGCAGCTAAAATAAGCCCCCATTTCTTGGCTTTCATTCAAAACTCCATTACATCTGGGTTTTTGCCTTGTAGGGTAAGCTGTGACTTTTTGGCCAGTGGAGTGATGGGGAGCATACAGAGTTATGTCTCAGGCCTGTGCCTTCAACTTTGCCTCTCTGAAGCCTAAATTCTGGAGGTCAGCCTCGGTCTGTCTGCGAACTGGTGAAAAACAATCAGCGAAAACTGGCTTTACACATACAGTTTATAAACATCTCAGAAGAATTGTGTTATTTTGTCTTCTCAGTAACCCATGAAGGGGGTTCTTTAACCTGTTTTACAAATGGGAAAACAGGTTCAGAGAGACCAAGTGACTCACCCAGGGCCACACAGCTGAGGGCAGTAGAGCTGGCCCTCTCCTCCAGGTTTGACTCCAAAGCCTTGGCTTTCCCTCTGCACCAAAGAGCACAGTTTGATGGATGCCGTGCCATTCAGACTGTGAAGTGGAAACTGCAAAATGGATAATGAAGAAGTCATTTTTCAGGGGATCAATATAGATGAAAGATTAATTGATGAAGCCCTGCCAAAAGGAGGATGCTGCAGTCTAGAATTGTTCCAGGAAACTCAGAGCACAAAGAGGAGAGAACATTCTAGAAGAGAAAGCTCACGGGAGAGGAATGGAGGCTTCCTCTGGGCACCCAGGGGCCCCAGTCATCTGGCCTCAGGCACTGCTGTTGTGGGGCGATGGTCACTGGATACTCCACTCGGAGGCTGGCCACCTACTGACCCCTTAGTGCCACAGTGTCTTGGAGACTCAGCGCCAGTCTCCTGCCTCCTAGGCGACTCCCAGGCAGCTGTTTCTGGGCAGGGCCTGCCCGCACCACGCTGCAGGTATTTGCTTACAGCATTCCAGCCAGTCCTGCCGTCTGGGGCTGACTCCGCTCCCGTTTTCCCTGCCTACCTCTTGAATGTGTTTCCTAGGAAGTTCACATCACGCTGTGGAAAGGGTGCGGAACAGAGTTAAATCCAGACTCCAATACTTTTTGTGTCATCTTAGCCAGGTCACCTACCCTCTCTAAACCTCCCTCCACTCAACTATAAAACAAGAACAACGTACCCACGATGAAGCGCTGTGGGGAGACTGACTGGCCTCCAAAACCCGCGAGGTCTGGTTGGCCATCTCGCGAGATCTGGGTTCAGGGAAACAAGCTACTGGATCAGGAGTGTCCCTGGTGGTCGAATGTTTCCACAACAGCTCGCCATGACCCTCATGCTCCCCAGAGCGTTCCCAAGCTGTTAACTGATCTCAGGAGCCTGGTTTCCTGGTGGGAGTTGCTGGCACATGCCCACCTTGCTTCTCATGCACTTTCTGCGCACAGGTTCCTGGGAACCCTAGGCCTGTTGTGTCAGTGGACTCCCCGGCACAGCAAGGCACCTTTCCAGAGCAATGGATTCCTGGCACTGCACTCCTGATGTGGGGATGGAAAGGTTGTGTGAGTTGGCCTCCCTTACGATGGGAGTTAGGTCTGGAAACCTCCCAGCCCAGTGCCTCACCCTGAGAAACTGCTCAGTGAGGGGGGCCACTTGAGCACAGGTGACTGAGCTTTGGCCCTGGTCCCTGTCCCATGCTCCTCTCCAACCTGATCCTCAGAGCTGTGATCTTGGGCTATTGGGCCCTGCTTGGTCCTTCCCCTTCCTGGAGAATCATGACTTCTGGCCAAACTGCCCTGTGCTGAGAAGAGGAACTGGGGTCGGGGGAGGCAGCTTCCTGTAGAAGTCTGCCCTGGGTCTTAATGACTTCCTATAATGACTTCCTGTTCACTGTCCTTTCCCCTGATATCTTCCCACTCTGCTCCCGGCCCCAGGGAGGTGGATGCAGCTCAATGTATGTAGCCCATCTCTGGCAGGACCTTGTTTCAGTGCTAGAGTCCCCAGGCTATCCAGGCTCGTGCTCCTGGGCCCACATGTCAAGGGTGTCTGTCTAGGCCTCTCCTTTTCCTCAGCCTTTGGTAGACCCAGGGATAGTCAAGCCTCTCTACCAGCTTGACCAGGAGCAGCCTCAGGCCCTGGAACCAGGTGGGGTAGGCTGCTGGGGTACAGTTTCAGAGCTCAGAGATCTGGAGATCTGATACTTTTCTCAGAGGATCCAGTTCCAGCCTCTAAAAACATTTGAAGAAGGATGCTTCCTCCCTGCCTCTCCTTCTCCAGCATAGTACCTGGGTGGCATGAATAACAACTCAGTGGGAGGACTCTAGGGGCATAACAGGACCACGCTGCTGGGCCAGTGCCTATGGTGGCTACCAGGTATCCGAATGAAATGTCCATGGGGTGTGCTTAAGCCTAGCGCAGTCTGGCATCACCATCCAGGGACCTAGGAGGAAGGGAAGCAGGCATCTCATGGAAGTGGTGAGACGCAAAGAGGATCAGACTGGACATGTAATGAGTCCCTCTCTTGTTGGCATAGCATCTAGTCGGTGGGTGGTAATGGCAGAGAGCACATGAGAAGGATCCTGGGCTTCAGAGGAAATGTTGGTAATGTAACTGAAGTGGCATCTTTTCCTCCACACTGTATTTGTCTCCTTTGCTGCCTTAACCTTTGGGCCAGAAGAAAAAAAAGGAAAAGGGCGTATGCTTAGCCCTGCACATAGGTTTGTTGATTATCTAAAGGAATTTTGCTTACAATTTGAGATTTATGCAAAGAGCTCCTTACCCAAAACTTGTTTCTTCCAGGACCAAGGGAAGTATGTTTGAAAATAATGATTGCCTTGACAAAGAGTTTTGAGAACATCCTGACCAGACATGGTTGCTGAGAGTCAACAAACCAAGGACACGGAATTTCTTAGCTCTCCTTGGACCCTTGCTAGTGCCCACATGTCTGCACTTTTCAGCAACTCCCTCACCTGCTCTCCCTCCTCCTTCTCCTTTCCCTAACATAACATAAGCTTGTGAACAACCCTGAGTTAAGATAGTTCTTTAGGGCATTAGCCTGCCACCTTCTCAGTCGGCTGGCTTTCTGAATAAAGTAGCTTTCCTTGCCCCAACACCTTCTCTCTCAACTTAATGGCATGTCGTGTGGTAAGTGGCATGAACTTGGACTCAATAACAGTAAAAGCTGGGTCAGAGCCGTACTAATGCCTTCGAGGCTGGGGCTCAAGGCACAGGCAGTCCCAGCAGAGAATTGACATGCTGGGAGGGAAATGGGGTCTTACGGCCTGGGTCAACATGATAAAGCTTGGGGGTGTCAATGAATCTATGAGAACATGGAGGTACAGAGTTCTCTTGGGCTCCTCCTGCAAATGGAGCTAAGATTGCCAACATCTTCCCCATCCTGGGTCAGGGAAACCTTAAGGACTGGCCAGGGCTGAATGTACAAATGTTTGGCTTGAGTATCGACAGCTGGGAGGAGCTGGAGAAGGCAAGGTGTTCAGCTTTCCTGCTGGCTATAACTCACCATTTTCAACTCCTTCTACCTGCCCCCCTCCCCCGCAAACACCATGCCTCTCCATCTGGAGTCTGGGCTTGGGATTGCTTCTTCCTACATTGCCAACCTCTTAGAACCAACAAGTTCCTCTGGTTAACAGCCAACAAAGCATCTTCTAACAGTGGTAATGCTCTCAGGTTTGAATAGTTATTATTTATTCCCAGGTATGAAATGCCTTAAGCCCCTGATCATCTCTGCTAGAGAAATGTTCACCTCTGAGAAGGGGCTGAGGAGGAGTGGGGTCTCCTGAAGTTGGAGAAGAAGGGGGAAGAGCATGCCAGCTCTATCCTTCAAGGAGAGAACTGAGTGTGAAAATGTAAGACATGTAGACAGGGTGGGGATGGAAATGAGATTTGGACATGGGGAAATGACTGCACAAAGCTCCAGGGCAATATTTGAGATGAGGAAATGTGTATGCAGAGCATGGTGACTCCCTGCAAAAGGTCATGCATACTGATACATTTGCCAACTGATTGTTCTCTTAGTCATTATTGGGCACCTACTCTGAACCAGGGCTCCGTGGTAGGGACACATAAATGCGTAATACTCTATTCTTGCCCTCCAGGAATCCGCAACCTTATTAAAGAGACCAACAAATGGGCAATTTCAAACTAAGGGAGAAATCATGAAGTATTATAAGAGTGGAAAGGCTCAACCTGGGTGTAGAGTGATGGCAGGTGATGCAGAGCAGATCCCCTGGAAGATCGGATGACTGAGCTGCTGCTTAAAGTTTGAAGGAGCAGTTGGTCCAGAGGAGGGGGGAGGGCAGTCTAGCACCGGGGACAATATGAGTAAGGGATGGAGGGGAATTTTGGACAACCACAAGACAGTTGGTGTCTTGGAGAACACAGCAAGAGGCAGGGAGGGGCATATCAAGGGATGAGGACATTGGAGATATCCAAGGATGGCTTCTCTGGCCTCAGCCAGCCCCAAGGGAGCCGAAGTCCTGAAAGAGTTGGGAGAATCAGCCAGGCCTAGAAAGGAAGGGTTGTTTGATGGTTGTAACTCAGAATTAGGGAGAATCCAGCCTGCCAGGCTTAGGTGGTCATGAGTTTACATCAAGGGTTGACAAACTATGGCCACCCGGTCAAATCTAGCCCACCATCTGTTTTTTTTTAACTTATTTTTTTAATTTTGCTATTATTAATATACAATTACATGAGCAACATTATGGTTACTAGACTCCCCCTATTATCAAGTCCCCACCACAAACCCCCATTGCAGTCACTGTCCATCAGCGTAGAAGGATGTTATAAAATCACTACTTGTCTCCTCTGTTTTATATTGCCTTCCCCGTATCCCTTGACCCCATCCCCACCCCTGCTACATAATGTGTGCTAATTGTAATCGCCCTTTTTCCCCCTTATCCCTCCCTCCCCACCCATCCTCCCCAGTCCCTTTCCCTTTGGTAACTATTAGTCCATTCTTGGGTTCTGTGAATCTGCTGCTGTTTTCTTCCTTCAGTTTTTTCTTTGTTCTTATACTCCACAGATGAGTGAAATCATTTGGTACTTGTCTTTCTCCACCTGGCTTATTTCACTGAGCATAATACCCTCTAGCTCCATCCATGTTGTTGCAAATGGTAGAATTTGTTTTCTTCTTTAGGCTGAATAATATTCCGTTGTGTACATATACCACATAATCTTTACCCATTCATCTACTGATGGACACTTAGGTTGCTTCCATTTCTTGGCTATTGTATGTAGTGCTGCGATAAACATAGGGGTGCATATGTCTTTTTCAAACTGGGCTGCTGCATTCTTAGGGTAAATTTCTAGGAGTGGAATTCCTGGGTCAAATGGTATTTCTATTTTGAGTTTTTTGAGGAACCTCCATACTGCTTTCCACAATGGTTGAACTAATTTGCATTCCCACCAGCAGTGTAGGAGGGTTCCCCTTTCTCCACATCCTCGCCAACATTTGTTGTTGTTTGTGTTTTGGATGTTGGCCATCCTCACTGGTGTGAGGTGATATCTCATTGTGGTTTTAATCTGCATTTCTCTGATGATTAGCGATGTGGAGCATGTTTTCATGTGCCTGTTGGCCATCTGAATTTCTTCTTTGAAGAAGTGTCTGTTTAGCTCCTCTGCCCATTTTTTAATTGGCTTATTTCCTTTTTGTTTGTTGAGGTATGTGAGCTCTTTATATAATTTGGATGTCAACCCCTTATTGGATATGTCATTTATGAATATATTATCCCCACCATCTGTTTTTGTACATAAAGTTTTATTGGAACACAGTCATGTTTATTCATTTGCATGCTGTCTTAGGCTGCTTTCATGATATAACATCAGAGTTGAGTATTTGCAAAATCAGAGACTAAATGGCCCATGAAATCTAAAATATTTACTTCGTAAGTATTTATAGTATATTTATATATATTATAAATATATCAGGGAATTAAAAAAGAGAATTAGGCCATACTGTGTATAACCAGTCCCTTTATAGAAAATATTTGCTGACTTCAGCTTTAAAGCAAAAGCTGGCTGGATGGCAGGAGTAGCCTGTCAGCACATGTGTCCCACAGGGGTATGTACAAGGTGGTCTCTCATCAGGCCAGGATGGTTTACACTGGACTTGGGTCAGGTGAGCTGGCTGTGGCAGGTCTGTTGTTGCTGAGTGGAGTTCCAGAAAATTTCGTCCTAATGGCACTTAGATGACAGATACCCATGTAGCTGTGTCCTTGTGGGAGAACATCCTCAGCTCTCCTCAGATGAGGTTTCCTTCTCTATCAGAAGTTTTCAATGTGGTATCTGGGTCTGAAGATAGCAAATATATGACCCCAGGAATTCTCAGGGGTTGAACACCCAGGATTGTCATGGGTCCTGGGTGAAGACCCCCATGCGCAGTATGGGTCCTGGCTTCCTAGCAGGCTTGGTCTCCAGCCTGACTTCTTGCAATCAGAATTAGTGCTGCAAGGACTCACAGAGTTATCTACTCTGCTTCAACCCCTCTTCTGAAAGTCTTTAATGATCTTAACTTCTAGGCCCAGTACATTCCCTTTAAAGGACCATCAGCCCTTACATCTGCATTGACTTCTAGAGCTTGCAATGACCCTAGGCAACCCATTCCACCATTGTGAAACTCTGGAAAAATATATGCTTCTCTTAGTTTCTTTAAGGCTACCCCAGTATCACTGGACACCCAGCTGCCTGCCAATCTTCTACTAAGGTATCACACCCCAGACATCCCATGACAGTCCAGGGGCATTTTGACTTGAGTCCAGATATCAACAAACTTTCCCTGAAGAGCAACTTCCAGCATCCATGACCTGTGGAGACTGACTCCCTTGGCCTTCATGTTAAGACTCACATTATGCTCATTTCTGATGAAAGGTACCAGCAAGAGGCATGGCTGGGGAAGTGTTAGGTGCTTCAAAGAATCTGATGATGTTGAGTGTTAGAGAACTTCAGGGGATTAAAAAAGAGAATTAGATCACATCTGTGTATAACCAGATCACCTCCACGATACTTTCTCCTTGGTGAAAGGGCTTTGGTCTGCATGTTGCCTGAGCTAGATGGCAAAGAAATTGATAATCCAGAGGTGTTTTGCCACTCTACACATCCTAAAAATAACTGGTCCAAAAACCAAGGTCTCCCTTTACCTCTGGCTGTTGGGACAAGGCCAAATGACCAGGAGGTGCATTGTCTTTTGCCACCAAGAACCTAGTGACCTTTTGGTGGGTACTGGAAAATGATTGGAATGGGGGAATCTGTTGCACCAAGCTTCCATGCCAGACTTGTTTGCTTCCTTCCCTGAATCCTGTCTTTCAAGAGTCTTTTCTGATAGGCCTGGGTGCAGGCTTCCCTTGACTTCACTGTTAGCATAGAGGAAATGCTGAAAGGGCAAGCCTGACTCTGGCTCCCAGAAGTATGGCTTCCAGCTTGGTGTAAAAGCAGAGCAATGACTAAATCAAGGTAAAGCTGCAAATGGGGAGAGTACTTTTTTTAAATGTAAACTTTCATTGTGAGATAATTATAGATTCATATACAGAGAAATAATACAGAAATGTTTGTACCTCTTACCCATTACCGTAATGGTAGCCTCTTGCAAAACTATAGTACAATATCAAAACCAGAATATTGATAATGATATAGTCAAGATACAGAACATTTCTATTCATCACTACAAAGATCCTTCATGTTGCCCTTTTATAGACACAATTGCTTTCCTCCTTCCCCATCCCCTCTTTAACCATGGCAAGTACTCATTTGTTCTCCATTTCTACAATTTTGTCATTTTAAGGATGTTATGTAAATGAAATCATACAGTATGTAACCTTTTGGGATTGTTTTTTTCTTTGTCCCTCAACGTAATCTTTAGAGATTCATCCTAGTTGTGTGCATCTCTAGTTTGTTCCTCTTTATCACTGAGTAGTAGTCCATGGTACAGATGTACCACAGATTGTTTTATCAGTCACACATTGAAGGACATCCAAATTGTTTTCAGTTTTTGGTTATTGTAATTAAGGCTACTACAAACATTTGGGGATAGGTTTTGTGTGATTATAAATTTTCATTTCTCTGGCATAAGTTCAGAGGAGTGGAACTGCTGGGTTGTATGGTATTTGAGAGCTGACTTCTTAAAGAAACTATCAGACTCTTTTCTAGAGTGGCTGTACCATTTCTCATTCACACCAGCAATGTATGAGCAATGCAGTTCCTCTGCCTCCTTGTCCGCATTTGCAATAGTCACTATTGTTTATTTTAGCCACTCTGATAGGTGTGCAGGGATATCTCATTGTAGTTTTAATTTGCACTTTCCTAGTGGGAGTTGATGTTAATTGAACATGTTTTCATGTGTTTATTTGGCATCTGTCTATTCTCTTTGGTGACATGTCTCTTCATTTCCTTTGCCCATTTTCTAATTTATTTGTTTTTATACTGTTGAGTTCTGAGAGTTCTTTATATATTCTGAATATAATCCTTTGTCAAATAAGTGGTTAGCAAGTATTTTCTCCTGGTCCATAGCTTGTTTTTACATCACAAATTTTCACAGAGCAAATTTTTAATTTTGATGAAGCCTAAGTTATCAAGTTTTCCTTTTGTGGACTATGCTTTTTGGTGTCAAGTTTAAGAACTCATCTAGCCTTAGATCCCCAAGATTTTCCCCTATATTTTTTTTCCCCAAAAACTTTTATAGTTTTATATTCACATCATATTACATTCACATCCACAATCCATTTTGAGTTAATTTTTCTATAACATGTGAGACTTCAGTCAAGGTTCTTTTTTTTTTGTCTGTGGATTTCCAATTGCTCCAGCACCACTGAATTGCTTTTGTACTTCTGTCAAAAATCAATTGAGCATATTTCTTAGGTTTTACTTCCGGGTTCTTCATCCTATTCCATTGATCACTGTGCCTCTCCTTCTGCCATGAAGTACTCACTGAATACTGTCCTCCAGTTTCCAGTCATGGGACATTCCAGTCACCCCACATATTTGTAGTTCAGATGCTGGCTTCTCTGTTGGCTTTGGGGTTTGGCATCATATACTCTTTTATGCATGGAAGGAAATTTTCAGCTGCAAGCACAGAAAAATTTTCGAATGCTCAAATCTTCTCTCGTGGGAGACCTTTCCCTGGAGAATGTAAACTCCCCATCCCTGGAAATATTCCATAAGGGGCTAAAAGTCCTGGATTGAGAAGGAGGAGGCACTAGACCACTTCTGAGGTCTTCCTTATTCTCAGATGGTGAAACTGTGAGTTCCCGCACTCTTTTTTGGATAAGCTCCCAGGGGAGAGAAGCCGTGTGTAATTTCTCATTTGTTTGGCCCAGGGCCTTATGGTGGGCTTTGCACACAGAATGCTGTTTGTGTCACTCACAGATAACTGAGTGGCTGAATGTCTGAGTAGTACAGGGTCTAGGTGGCATCTGTTCAAACCAGCTTGATTCAAGCACATGGTAGGAGGGTGAGCAGAGTTGGCTGATATCCAGATTATGTAAGTTGGGGGAAGAGTCCTGATGTCAAACTTGTCTCCTCCCTGGCAGCTCTGTGTACCACATAATGCTATGGCTCAGTTACTGCCAGCAAGGAAGAGCTGACTTCAAACTACAGCACAGCAAATATCCTTAAAGAATGTGTAAGCATTTACCTTGCCGCTTCATCCTTGGCTCAGGACAATTGGTCTCTCCTGACCTGATTACAGCATAAGGGCTAGATACCCAGGGCTCAGATTTAAAGATTTAGAAGCCCATTAGGTAGGGAAGAGAATCAGGTGGTAGAAAGAGCTGGTTCAGCACTTTTCTTCTCCTGAGCTATGCACAGACATCAGCTAATGAAACAAATCCATTAGGAAAAGAACTCTAATAGGGAATTCCTTTTGAAAGCATGGATGTCCTCTGGAAGAAAGGAAGCTCTATGACTAGCAGAAGGGTGCAGCAATCTCTGGGGGAAAATATCTCTTCACAATAGTTTCTTCAAAAGAAACAGAGAACCTACTATGTTCCAGGCACTTTCATACAGGTTATATATGTTAAGTCATTTAAGTTAACTCAGTTAAGCCTCATGGCCAGTGGGTGAGTTAGTCATTGTTATCTCATTTTTTCAGATTAAGATAGGCTTAAAGACGTTAAGAAACTTCAATTTCTAAGAGATTTTTTTAGAAGTATCAGGCTTAGGAAGATGAAATGAGGAAATAAATGTGTATTTTTAAGATTTACCCATATTTACCACTTTCTTTGGTTATTATTCCTTATGGCATCTCAGACCTTCTATCTGTGATCACTGTTCTTCTGAAGTAAGCATGTCCTTTAGTAAATATAACAGTTAGGGCCCAATCAGGAAAAAGAAACCACACAGTATTTTGTGCAGGGAAATTTTCACATAAAGAATTATTAACTATAATGAGGACTGGAATAACAAGGAATTGGCTAATAAGCAGCAGAGAGAACTTTAAAGAGTATAGGAAAGCAGATAAGGGCAGCCGGCAGTCCTAGAGCTGAGCTAGGACACCCAGAAGAAGTCTGAGAACCAGGCCTTGTCAGATCCAGAGAAGTTGCTTCGGCGCCACACTGGTGGAACTGGCTGGAGATCCGTCCTGCAGGCTGCCAAGGAAAGCTGTTCACCAGGAGTTGTCTCTCCAGAGTCATTCGTGCTCACCTCACCTGAGGGACTTTCTGGGGGATGCTGCTGGCTGCAGGGTGCTGCTGATCGCCATGCTGTGGAGGAGCCAGGTGCTGGAGAAGCTGGGAGATTGAGAACTGGAACAGGAAGAAAAACATCTCTGTCCTGCAATATATCTCCAGTGCCCTCTATCGACAAAGCTTAACATGATGCCTCCTGGCCAAGGAAAAATACTTAAAGAGCTCATCTCCACTTTTGCAGAGCGGAAGGGCAAATATGGAGCTGAGAGGTCTTTCATAAATAAATAAATGGCACAGTGAGGGTCTTCTGATGATACCTGTCTCAGTTTTGGTCTGAAAATTTCACCCTCATTCATGGGCATTTTTGCAATGTGTATAATAATTTATATTTTTCTCACCACCTGAAGTTATCATTCCATTGTGTTTTGGTTTTCATTAAGTCACCTGTCATTTTGATTGTTTTTCATTTGTCTTTTTTTTTTCCTGGTTATTTTAGAGGTTCTTTGTTGGCCTGTGGCGTTTTGCAGATTCATGGCAATATGTCTAGGAGTGGCTTTTGTTTTAATTATTCTGCTTTATTTAATTTGCTGAATCTGAAGATTAATGTCTCCTTAGTCTTGAAAGAGTCTCAGTCATCAGTTCCTCAAATAATTCTCCGCCCCATCTCTCCTCTCCTTCGGAAACTTTCATTAGATATAAGTTACACCTTCTCACTTTAGCCTCCATGTCTCTTAATCTCTTTCATATATTCAAAATATTTTTTCTTACTGCTATGTTGCATTTAGGATTTGCCTTAGAGTTGACAAAATCTCTCCTTAGGTGTATCTAATAATGTTACGTCTATTCATTGACTTTTGATTTCAATTATTATATATTTTTTGTTTGTAGATGGTGTCTTTGATTCCTTTTCAAATCTGGTCATGTTTATAGCTGCCCTACTCTTACTTTGAGTCTTCTTTTCATTGTTAAACATATCAAATGTATTTTATATTTTGTGTCCGTTAATTCTAACATCTGAAGTCTTTATGGGTGTGATGAGGCTGGTGATATTCCTGAAGGCTTTTACTTATGGTGTCATGTTTCCTTGTGTGTTACGTTTTTTTGAGTTTAACTATACATTCCTTGGAACTTTAGTTAATAATTTTTTGAGGTCAGGGTTGAAGATGAGTTTCTCCAAAAAGAATTTGCTTTTCTTTGATGCACTCCTGGGGACACTATTAAACAAGGACATTCTTTAATCTATACTTTCAGCTTGCAGTTTTGTGGACAATACAGATAATAAAAATTTGAGCTTCAAATCCCAATTATGACCTGGGTGTGTAGTTGCAATTAAAAAAAATTTATGTTCTCTCACTTAGAAGCCAAGGTCTGAGGTAGTCAGTTTTCTTTACTGCCCCTGCTGGTGATGAGGTGGGCTGCTATTTCTTCTTGGCCCTTTGAGGACACAGCCCGTTACTTCCTGGCTTTATGTAGTGGGCGGTGGTTTTCCTTAGAGAACCTTCGTGGGTGGGCCATAGCCTTCTTCTCTTGTTTCCTATAAACTGCAAGGCCATGAATTGAACTGAAACTGGAGGTCCCCTGGATTTGCCAGATCCCCCTCAAGGCAAAGTTAGTTTTGGTATTCTTTGAGAGTTCCACATTTTCCGCATTTTGGCCACTGAAAAATTTTTACCTTCTTCCTAATTCATATGTTTCCCTACTTTATTTAACATAGTGGGGTGGTTTGTCAGAATATCTAGCCTGCTATAATAAGGAACAGTAGTTTGAGCCTGGGCTAGATATAATGCAACATTTTGTCCTCACAATAGTCTTGGGATTATTAACTCAAATTATTTTTTGGCCCAGGAAACTGAGGCTTAAGGAATTTACATGGATATCAAGTGGCAGAGCAAGGCTGGAACTTAAATCTACATCTTCTGGCTCTGTTTCATCCTTTGTTCTCACCACCACATTACTGTTAGGCAAGAAAATAGATATGAGCAGGGTGGAAAGAGAGTAAGGTCAGTAAAGCCCACTAGAAAGGACTCAGAGTTCATCAGTCAAAGCTCAAAAAGTCAGGAACAACTTGGCCTTGAATGTTTGAGTAGTCCCCAGAAAGGAAAAATATCTGAGCACAGCCCATGTCTTCATTGTGTCAATTAGATCATTTTAAGATTTACTCTAGCCTGCTAAAAGGCCCACCTATGAACAGCATAATAAAGACAGGAAGATTCCATTTTAAAGCTACAATTGCATTTTAAAAAACCTAAGAAGTTAAGAAGTAACAACATACTCTTTAGTAAACAGACAATAACTCAGCCCACCTTGGAGGAAGGGCCTGCAGTCTTAATAGATATGCTCCCAGACCAGGAAGCTGCTATCCTGGGAGGGAACCAGAGCAGTAAATTTCTTGTGTTAGGCTAATTTTGCAGAACTACCTGGAATACTGATAAGAAACCTAACTTCTCATCAAAGATAAACATCTTAAGACCACTTAACATGTCCACATCCCTAGCCCTTTGTCATATACATGAAAAACCCTTAAAAGGGGGAACCCCCCAACCTTTCAGGGTGCTCCTCTCTCTGAGGTCTCTCGCACTTTCTGAGTGCATAACTTTAACTTTCCCAAACTTTCAGGGCACTCCTCTCTCTCTGAGGTCGCCTGCACTTTTCCTCTAAGTAACTTTAAATAAAACTTTTACTCTGCTTCACTACTGTGTCTCTGCCCTTCAATTCTTGTTGCGGCGGGGACAAGAACCGAGGAAAATACACATCGCTCCCCTAACATTACTATGGTTCCTTCATTTTCCCTTTTTATTTAATGCAAAATGTTAGACCTCTTCAGGATTTGGGCTATTCCTTCAGCACAAAAGTTCACTGAGAATTCTAGAGAAGTCTGACTTTAATTGTCCTCTTACCTGACGAAACAGTCTGGCTTCCTCTGAGGGTACCCATTTTTACTATGGTGGAAGGCCTAGTAAGGTTTGTCCAAACCAATAAAGTGGGATATTATGGTTGCAGCCCATGTGTCCTGGGAGATCTGTGGGGAGGGAGGAGGGCAGTCTTCTTTACAGGGTATTTTCCTGCTCTATATGGTTTATAGAACGTAGTCTGGACTCTAGGGTCCCTGTGGGAATATTGTACTCTGTAGGGAGCAGTCCTTCTGTGTGACAAATCTCCTCCTTTCCTCCCGCACTTCTTTCCTCTTTTGTCTACCTCTTCTATTCTACCCTGTCTTCCCTCTTTTTTACCAGGTAATTCAGAATAAACTCTAGGAACAGAGTACTAGTGTCAAACAGATTTCAACATTGGAAACATCAGAAGTATACATTCTGCATTTCTTCCAGATTTGGAAAGAACTGGGGCTAATTAAAAGTGAACTTTTAAGAGAAATGAACATCTTGCATGCCAGGTTTCAGTTGAATGTCATTGCAATTGCCTAAATTATAACTATCAGAAAAAAAAGCATTCTAATTATGGAAATACCATTAGGAGGAGTTCCTTCTGCCTGGAACCAGCTAAAAGAATGACTACCACCCACCCCCTACCTCTATCCTATCTCTCAACAAAATTTCAATAGTTCAGGGGAAAAAGGCAACAGTGTGCTTTGGTGAAAAGAGAACTTATACTATACAGAATCTGGTTTGGATCCTAACTCTATCATTTATTGGTTATGTGACTTTGGGCAAAACAATTGACCTCTCTGATCCTCAGTTTCCATATCTATAAAAATGAGGATAATAATACCTACACCGTGAATGTGTTATAAAAAAGATGAAATGAAATGGTGTATATGAAAGTATGTAGCACCTAGCACATAATGGACTGTAAAATTGAGTGGGTTGTGGAATAGGGACAAGGATAATTACCATAAGACTGAGGAAAAATACTTAATAAAATTATAACTGACAGGGTTACTAATTTAAACATTTCTTCACACCAGTGATCTCTACACATTTCATTTAGATACACTAGTTCAGATATTACTCTATGGTGCCTGCAGGCCCGAGTGGCAAGCTCCATGCGGGAGGAGGTGAAGACAGAACTGCACCTTCCTATAGAATGTTGGCTTTCTCTTTAACTCAGAGATTTCCATTACCGGATTTTAGTGATGTCTGGTTTGACTTTACGAAGGTACTTCTCTGTGTGACAGCATATTTTACCTGTCACCTCCACTCCCTGACAACTTCCAATGTAGCTTGGATCACTCGTTCCAACAAGTGGAGCTTGGACCCTGATATAGTTGGGAAAAGTGGATTTATTGCAGAGTTTCATGGATCCATAAACTTGCCAAGCATTGCTTTAAGACAGGTATATCTTGAAATTATGTATTCACTTACACTGTAAATATATGTAGATGCTCTTATGAAAAAAGAAATATTTAAAGAAGCCTTTTGGGATTGTGTTCATTCAGTCAATGAATACTAAAATTACAACCACTGTATATGACTGTGGGTCTGAGAATTTTTGTATTTCATTTGGAAGCATCGAGGAAATGATGAGGAATCTGATGCAGGAGGACTCATGTCTTGGTGGGCTGACCTCCTCTGTTTCCTCAACGTATCAGGCAGGCGCTGAGGCAGGTTATGGTATCTCCACCTGCCAGTGTGGTGTCTCTCTGAAGGATAACTACGGCCCAGCTACGCCTCTAGCTGCCTCCTCCTGGGCCCGCAGGAGGGTTCGTTAACTGGGTATTGGATGCTTGGCTTTGCGCTTGTTCTGTGCTTTCAGGCTGGTCATCATGGAAGTGGAGGCTCAGCAAAGACCAAATTAATGACAGGCAAGTAGGGCCGGGAAAAAGAAAAGGACAAGGGGCCTAGAGCACAGAGAAGCAAGATAAGGAAAGGACGGATGGGACAGGAGCAGAATTACAGTACAGAGGGTGTTAGCCAAGTGTTCTCACTCTCTGACTCCCTGTTTCTACTTGAATTAACTTGAGAGAATTAACCTGAAAGAGATTAAATTATGGGGATGATCCAGCCTCTGGATCTTACCCTTCTCTCCTGCTTCCCTCCTTTTTCTCCTTTTCTCCTGCTCTCTCTCATTCCTATGAAGGAGTGCTCTTCCCAAGACTTATCCGTCCCCTCGGGCTTGTACACCTTCCCCACCTCCTACCCACTGTAGCCTCCCTCTTTCAGTTACTACTTCTCTCTCCCATATCTCCTCCACCTCTTGGCCTTTCCCCCAAGCACATAATCATTGTGCTTGAAGTCATACCTTCACTTTCTCTTTTTCTTCGCAGCCAAACATCTGGGAAGAGTGCTCTACTGTTCACTCATGCCTCATCTACTCATCTCCCATTTGCTCCTCACCTCTAGAGTAGTGTGGCTTCTGTTCCCACCACTCAACTCAACCTGCTCTGGGCAAACCAACCAATGTCCCCCTCCTTCTCAGACCAAGTGGACAATTTTCAATCCTTATCTACTTGGGTCTCTCAGGAGCATGTAACTATTGATCACTTCTTCAGTTTCTTGGGGTCTTCTCTTCATGAGACCCATTGGCCTTTAAGCCTTGGTGGTCTTTAGGGATCTGTCTGTCTTTCCTTTCTTCTTACCCCACTCCATTCCCAGAAAATCTGCGGCTTTAACTACTATCTGTAACTACTGTCTCCACCTCTGACCTGGACCTTGGGCTCTGGACTCCTGTGTACAATCATCAATTGGGTGTCCCCTCTCACATGTCCCATCAGCACTGCAGACTTATCCTAAATTGGAACTTGTTGTCGCCAGTTGACTGGCCACCTGCCTCTACCACCACCACTGCTCCTACCTAGGCTTTGCCTCTGTGCTGACTTCTCCATCCACTCAGATACTCAAACTAGAAATCCACAGTCAAAGCCAACTCTTTGCTATGGATTGAATTGTGGCTTTCCAAAATTCAAATGTTGAAGCCCTAACCCTAATGCCACTGTTACCTGGAAATAGGGTCTTTAGATGGTAATTAACATTAAATGAGGTCATGGGGGGGGATGCTAATCCAGTAGGACTGTGGCTTCATAAAAGGATATATGAGGACACAGTGAGGAAGTGGCCTCTGCAAGACAGGAAGAGCCTTCACCAGAAACTGACCCTGCTAGGCCTTGATGTTAGACTTCCAGTCTCCAGGGTGGGAGAACAATTTCCATTCGTTAACCTACCCAGTCTGTGGTATTTTGTTACGGCAGCCTGAGCTGACTAATACTCTCCTCTTACTTTTTTTCTCCCCACAATTAGAAATTTCTGTCAACCCTAGTGCCTAAATAACTCTCTTGTTTAGAATTTTTATTAGTATTAAAGTTAGATGTGACCATAGTTTAAAGTATGTGAAGATACTTGACAAGTTCTTTACAAAACACCACAGTTCCCATCCCAGGCTACTCCACCCCCTGGAGTCCCCTCTCCTTTGGTGGTTATTTCTGGATTTACCTCCAGCTCTGAATGAGATGTTTCATATGCAACTTCCTGGTAGTTCAGTTTTAGTCTCATCAGTTGACATCCTCTATGGTGACTGAGAATTTAGTTTTTTCACCCATATCTCTTCCTACCACACACTTCTGCAACTCCCCCTCCTTCTTTTATATTCATATGGTAATTTCAGTTTGATCAAGATTCCACATTTATATGATTATGACTATGTAAATTTATTTGAAACTTAGTTATTACTTGTCTTTTCTTGCACAACTTTTTCTTCACTGTAGAATTTATAATTATCTTCCATTAAGATTTTTCCACAGTTAATTCTTTGTACTCATCCCTAATTCAATCCTGAATCTCTCTCTCAGATGTTTTAATCCCCTCTCAAAATATTCAGATATATAAGGTAATTTATCAACATCTTCTTGAAGAAGTTGCTTATGAACATTCCGACCAGTTCTGAGCTGGCCTGTTGACCTGTTGTACAGAGAACATACTCATTCCTCACCAGCATCTGAGGGGTCTCTTTGCCTCTCACTTGTATCAAGTCCTTAGTCTCCTGGATCTCATGTTATCTTCTTTCTTCATATTGGTTTAGCATATCTTCCAGTAACTTTCTGGGAAAGGATTCATGGGAAGTAAATTTAAAAATATCTGTATTTTTAAACATGCCAAGATTCTAGGTGTTTATATTATGCTTTCATATTAACTTAATATTTTGAATAAGTATAGAATTCTGACTTGAAAATTATTTTTCTCGCAGTATTTTGAAGACAATGCTTCATTTTCTTCTAGATTTCAAAGTTGCCATTGGGAAGTCTCATGTCAATCATATTTTGACCCATTGTTCATAATTCCCTCCAATGCCCCTGCAAGTGTTTAGGATATTATATTTGGCCCCAGGGTTCTGAAATTTCCCTTCTATGCCTTAGAGTGACTATTTTTATCCATTGTGCTGGATACCCAATGGATACTTTCATTATGGAAACTCATGTCCTTCAGCTCCAGGATATTTTCTTGAAAAAAAAATTTTGTTTTATTCCTCACCATTTTCTCTTTCTTGTATCTAGAATTCTATTTTTCACTTATGGATCTTCTGAGCGAATTCTCTAATTTTTAAATCTCTTTTGCATTTTCCATCTCCTTATCTTTTTGCTGTACTTTCTGGGACATTTACTCAATTTTATCTTCTAGTCATTGTTTTGAATCTTTCATTTTTGCTTATAGGTTTCTGTTAATTTCCAAGAGCTCTTTTTTCATTGTTGTTTTTTTTTCTGAATATGACTTTTTAATAGCATCTTGTTCTACTTTAGTGGATTCAAAATCCTCATATACCTCTCTAAGCTTATTATCAATAGATAATCTGGATTATTTTTTTTGTATAGTCTTTTCCCCTCAAGTTGCTTTTTCCCATTTGTTTCAGTCTATTTCTGGTGTGGAGGCACTCCTCACATGTTTGGGGGTCCTTGTTTGTCTGCATTTGTCTGCATGGCTGGGACTCATGAACTCTGGGCTTCAATATAGAGTAACTTTGCTAGACTATTTAGTTGGATCCCTTGATATCATAAGTTTGGGTCTTCCTCTTGGACTGGTCAGATGTCCTAAAGAAGAATATTCCAGTATCCTGCCTGGAGGTTATGTTAGGGGGCAGTTGTTTATTTTCCTCAGTTCTTGGCCCCATTGCAACAAAGAATTGAAGGGCAGAGACATAGTACTGAAGCAGAGTAAAAGTTTTATTTGAAGTTATGTACTTAAAGAGAAAGTGCGGGTGTCCTCAAAGAGGAGGTGCCTTGAAAGGTTGGGGATTCCCCCTTTTAAGGATTTTTCAAAAGACCAGGGAGTGTAGGCTTGTTAAGTGGTCTCAAGATGGCTATCTTTGGTGAGAGACATGAAGTCTCTTCTCTTCCATTATCTGTCCTCTCCAGTTCTTCCCCAGAATAGCAGCTTCCCTCTGGAACATATTAATCAAGACTGCCTGCCCTGCCCCTAAGGTGGGCTGAGTTATTGTCTGTTTGCTAAAGAATATGTTAGGAATCTTACCTCCTAAATTCCTGCCTCATAAAATGTAATCTTAGTTTTAAGATGGAATCTTTCCTGTTCTTACTATGCTGTTTATATCTGGGCTTTTTTCATCATAGGCAGGAAAATTAACCACGATGCTTGTCTCCTGCCCAGGTTGCAAATTACTTGATTAGTGGCTGGAGGAGGGGAAAACAGCATATAGGTTAAGTTAAAGAATAAGCTGGACCTTTCAGCAGGCTAAAGTAAATTTTACAATGGCATGATCTAATAGACAAAATGAAGACATGGGCTGTGCTCGAATACTTTTCCTTATCTGGGGAATATCTGGAATTCCAAGTTACTCCTGGCCTTAGGAGCTTCAACTGATTAACTCATTAACTCTGTGAGTCTTTTCTGGCTCTGTAGTTTTATTTGGTTAACTCTTTTGAGTCCCTTTTAGTGGACTTTACTGGGCTTTTTCTCTCTCCACCCCACTCATATCTATTTTTTTTGCCTAACAGTTATGAGCCTGGCTTAGCAGCAGTCACTGGAATCCATTGGAGAAGAACCCTGGAAGTCTCAACATCCAATATGCAAACGAACAGTCTTTTAATTAATCTGTTTTTAGTTTGGTGTCCCCAGTTTCTACTGGACTTAGTGTTCTTTAGGCCAGAGATCCTAGACGTCTGCCATCCGATATAGTAGTCTCTAGCCCCTATTAGCACTTGAAATGTGGCTCATGTAAGTGAGGCACTAAATTTTTTATTTTAATTAATTTAAAAAATGCATCCTGTATTAAGTATTGGGAAACTTTTACATATTTGGAACAATTTGGGTATGTGGATCTGTTAGATAGAAAGATAGACATGAGCAGCTAGGGATAGGGAAGATAAAGTTCAAGGAAAAACCACTCATAGAAAATTTGAAATTACATACATGGCTTATGCTGTGGCTCTATGGACAATACTGTCCTACAGGCTGGAGATGACGCTCTATGGGAGGGGTAGGCATCCAGCCTGGGGCTGGGTTTCCCTCTGCTCTGTAAACAGAACTGCACTCAGTCTTCCTTTTGAGCCCTGCTGCCCTCACTTGCAGGTGTCCTAGTGCTGCCAGTGCCTGGACCTAATGGGTTTCTTTGGTGTGGATCAGGTGATTCCATTAGGCAGAAGAATAGATATTAGCAGGGTGGAAAGAGAGTAAGGCCAGTAAAGCCCACTAAAAGGGATGAAAAATATTAACCAGTTAAAACTAGAAAGCCATGAAAGACTCTCAGATTTAATGAGTTAATCAGTTAAAGCCCAAAAGGTCCGGAGCAACTTGGCCTGGAATTTTTAAATATTCCCCAGATAAAGAAAAGTATCTGAGCACAGCTCATGTCTTCATTGTGTCAATTAGATCATGCCATTGTAAGATTTACTTTAGCCTGCTAATAGGCCCAGCTTATTTTTTTAAATTTTACCTATATGCTGTTTTTCCTCCTTTAGCCCCTAATCAAGTAATCTGCAACTTGGGCAAAAGATATAAGCATCATGGTTAATTTAGTAAACAAGCCCAGCCATAAACAGCATAGCAAAAACAGAAAGAATTCCATCTTAAAGCTAAAATTGCATTTTAAAACCCAAGAAGTTAAAAAGATTCTTAACATACTCTTTAGCAAACATACACTAATTCAGCTCACCTTGGGGGCAGGACAGGCGGTCTGGATTGATAATGCTCCCAGACCAAGAAGCTGCTATCCTGGGAAGAAATCAGAGTGTTAAGTTTCTTGTGTTAAGCTGATTCTGCAGAATTACCTGAAGGACTGGTAAGAGACTTAATGACTCAACAAAGATGAACATCTTAAGACCACTTAACAAGTCCACACACCTAGCCCTTTGTCATATTCCTGAAAAATCCTTAAAAGGGGGGACCCCCAATCTTTCACTGCACTTGTAAGTCTGGGGAGAGGGAGTACTGGGGCAAAATACCTCTAAAACTGAAATCAGTCAAAGGAAGAAATAAAGTTTTAAACCCATTTATTGCTTACAACCTGCAGTCAGGGGCTGTTTCTCTCTCCTGCTCCATCAGAAACCAACCAGCTCTCCCATTAACCTCTCAGTTTCAGATAAGCCCTCCTTTGCCTGGTAATTACCCCTTGAAATGGAGATGAACTTCTCTCCACCCCTGAGGAATGCCTATTGATATGCAGATGCACTTAAGCCATACTTCTTTCCACCCCAGAGGATGCACTAAATCCAGGCGAGATATTCTGGAAATATTACAATTTTACCCACAGTGATCCTCTCTCTGAGGTCACCTGCACTTTCTAAGTGGGTAACTGTAAATCCGGGGAGGGGATATCCTGGGGCAAAATACCTAGCTGAAACCAAAATCAGTCAAAGGGGAGAAATAAAGTTTAAAAACCCATTTATTGCTTACAAACAACTGTCTGGTGTCTCTCTCTGCTGCTGCAGCAGAAGCCAGCAAATCCTACCCCCAACCTCTCAGGTCTAGATAAGCCCTTGCTTGCCCAGGTAATTACGCATTGATATGGAGATGGATTACTTCTCTCCACCCCTTGTAAATGCCTGCGGATTTGGAGATGCACTAAAGCCAGGCAAGAGATTCTGGAAATATTACAATTTTACCCACAGTAACCTTTAACCTTGAACTTTGTCTCCTCAACCTTTCAGGGTGCCTCTCCTCCCTGAGGTTGTCTGTGCTTTTTCTCTCTTTAAATATGTAACTTTAAATAAAACTTTTACTCTGCTTTACTACTGTGTCTCTGCCCTTCGATTCTTTGTTGCAGCAGGAAAAGAACCAAGGAAAATAAACAATGCCTCCCTAACAGTTCTTGGTTTTTAGAATCCAGTCTCCCTGGGTTTGCTTGTCAATTACCAATTAATTGTCTGCTTTCAGGTTTCCAGAAGTCTATTGTGTTGATTTTATCTCTTCTCTTTGTCTTTGGGGTTTACACTTAAAAAACAAAAGCAAAAACAAAAACATTTACTGTTTCTTTAGTGGGGTTGCAGGAGGGAGCAGAGATAAAAATGCATGTATCCAATCTGCCAGGTTCAACTGGAAATCTTAAATATTTTTGATTCCCTTTCTTGATACACCCTAGTTTGTGTCATCATTTTTTAGAAGGAAGATGCTATCAGACTTCTATCAGCTAACCCTACTTCTAGCTGCTCCTCATGCAAAACTCTTTTTTAGGTTGCAAATCTCATTATATTGTTCCTCTGTTTAAAACCCTTTAACAGCTTCCAATGTACAAACAAAACCACTCAAGCCAATTAGCATAACAAAGCAGACTTCCCTGGAGCAGACCCCCTTTATATTCCTGACTTACCTGCTACTTCTCTCCACTCCCAAGCTCCTTATTCATCATCCCCTTGATAGATTTCCTCCCCCTACTACAGCTCACCTGGCCTTCCCAAAACAATGTCTTTGGTGGGGGTGGGTGAAGGGATGGGGACTAGACTGTGGCCTATTAGAATCACAATATTGGGCAGCATATACAGCATGTAGCAACACCCTTCTGGGCACTTTACACACTTTAGTTCATTGTTACTCTCCTCATTTTCTATATGGAAAGGTAGGCACAGAGAGGTTCTATGACATTCCCAACTGAGTCATAGAGTTGGAAATTGAACTCCAGAGTTGTTGCCTATGTGTGTCAAAGGTGCCCTCTGCTTTCATCATGCTGTAGTTGCTGGCACACCAGTCTGTCACCCCCTAGACCATGAAATGCCTGAGGCCAGGGACCAGGTCATTTTTTACTCTCTGTATTGTAGATTCCTGGTACCGGGCCAGGGGCAAGCATACAGTAAGTGCTCAAAATATATTTGTTGAACAGACCTGCTGTGGGTAAAGTTACAATATTTCCAGAATCTCTTGCCTGGCTTTAGTGAGTCTCCATATCAATAGGTGTTTCCAAGGGGTGGAGAGAAGTAGTTTATCTCCATATCAGTAGGTAATTACATGGGCAAGTGAGGGCATATCTGGACCAGAGAGGTTGGGTGGGGCCTCTTCTGCTGCAGCTGGGTCTAGAGAGATGTGGGACAACTGCTTGTAGGAAATAAACAGGTTTCTCCCACTTTGTTTCTCTCTTTGACTGATTTCGGTTTCAAAAGTATTTTGCCCAGGGATTTTCCTCTGGAGTTACACCTGACATCCTCTAATCATCTTTTTATGGGCCATCCACATTTCCCTTATGAGCACACTACAGTCCTTGGACAAAATTTTCTGGCCTATTTTCATGCTAGTTATTCAGAAAATCATTATTATCAGTTCTTGTCTGTGTTGGAAGAGAAGGACCCATCAAAAGACTTTAGCAGCTTCCCAAGGTCTTAACCAACATACAAACAAAAACACTCAAACTAATTAACATAACAAAGAAGATTCCCCTGGAGTGGACTGGACCCCTTTTTGCTTAAACACGTTTATGTGCTTTCAGAATGGTAGACATATTATTACCATTATTATTATTTCATTTTATTTTTTACAAATCCACTGCTCTAAGTCATCACAGAGGCTTATATGGAAAATTCCAATGATACTCCTTTGATGAAAAGATTTTTTTCTCCACACTTAGCATAATCTTCCTTTGAATTATGTCAGTGTTAGGCAGAAAGACAGATATGAGCGGGATGAAAAGAGGGTAGGGCCCACCAAGAACTCAGGGAGTTAATCAGATAAAGCCAGAGAGCCAGAAAAAACTCAGAGTTAATGTCCTTTGAAATGTGAGTTCAATCCACATGATCTGAATCTGGGCTGACCTTGAGACTTGCCCTAGCTAATGCAGGTGAGATAGGGCAGAGACATGAGACAAGCAGCACGGTTAATTTTCCTAAAACAATGCTGAAATTAGCATAAAAAGAACAGAAAGGACTTATCTTAAGGCTAAGATTCCATTTTTGAAAGAGAATTGGAAAGTTAGATTCCTAACATTCTTTGGTAGTCAGCCAATGACTTATCTTAAGGCAGGGCAAGTAGTCTTAACTGTTGTGTTCCCAGTTCTTGGGAGTGGCCACTATCTTAGAGAGAAGAAAAAAGTTTGTCCTACAGAATTACTTAGAGGACTGGCTATAGACAATGACATATTGTCTCTCACTGGAGATAAACAACATGAGACCACCTGACAAGTTTATGCCAACCCCCACTCCCTTTACCTTTATCCCATTCTTGAAACTCCTTAAAAGACAGAATCCCAGCTTTTGGGTGTGCCTCCTCCTCTCTGCAGTTGCCCACACTCCCCTTTCTTGGAGTGTGTATTTTTAAAAGACTTCTTAACTGCTCAACTTACTACATTTTGTCTCTGTGTTCTTCCAGTGGTGTCTTTGTCACTTTGCTATTCCATTCTATTTTCCAGACTTTAAGTGTAGGTCTTCATTCTCTTTGTCCTACTCCAGATAAGTAGGGAGGGGCTACTGAGAGCTCTGGGCTTGGAAATTCCTACATCCTGGGTGACCCAGATGGAACTGCAGTGTGGGTAAAATTGCAATATTTCCAGAATCTCTCACCTGGCCTTAGTGTATCTCCATATCAATAGGTGTTTCCAAGGGGTGGAGAGAAGTAGTCCATCTCCATATAAGTAGGTAATTACCAGGGGGAGTGAGGGCATATCTGAACCAGAGAGGTTGGTTGGGGTCCCTTTTTGCAGTCTGGTTGTGAGAGACACAGGGGAGCAGAAGAGGATGACTGCTTGTGAGCAATAAATGGATTTCTCTCACTTTATTTCTCCCTTTGACTGATTTTGGCTTCAAAGGTAATTTGCCATGGACTGGGAACTTATTTTCCTGCTGGAGTTACAGCAGCTATATGATCATGCTCCTTAGTAGCCAGCCTGAAAATTTCCTTTCTTTGCCTTCAGAAAGTTCTCAGAATATAATCTCACTCCATCCAGTGCTCTGTGGCTCCCCCAAATCCTGGGGTGGTAGGGACTTAGTTTCCATGCCAGGCAGATTCAAGCACACTGGATGCCAGGTGACTCTGGCTTTAGGAATTAGCAAGGGATTTGCCCTTATGCAAAGCAGCAGTTCAACAAGCTTCCCTTTCATCCCCCTGTTTTTCCTTCCTCTCTGCTTTATTCAAGAGTAAACTTGCCTTTTTTCTACCTTGACTCTAGCCTGCTCCTCCTTGGAGTGTATTCGAATAAAATTTTCATTCTGCTTTACTACTGTGTCTCTGCCCTTCAATTCTTTGTTGTGGTGGGGACAAGAACTGAGGAAAACAAACTCATTACCCCAACAGCAGGAAATCTCAAAACCATAGCTTCATTTTTTCTCATTGTAATTCTCTTTTTGGATGCCATGCCAATGAACCATGGGAAGGAAGGAGATTTTTGCATGCATAATGAGGATGGCTTTATAAGAGTCAGCCTAGTGCAGAAAGCTCCCAAAGCTTGTGGGCTGGGGAGCCAAGAGGACCTGAAAAACAGCCTGCAACCAGGGCATGAGGCACATCCTGGTGAAAACTGTCCTGGATGTGGAAGACAGTCCTAGCGAGGACAGGTACTGGTAGCAGGAGGCCACCTGGGTGGGGAGGTTCACCTGGAGTCGTCCTAGCTCCAAATAATGAAAGGAATCAGATCAGCGTGTCTCCAGAGTTTTCTTGTTAGATGGCTTCAGGGGGAGATAATTTGGTTGAAACAGGATTTGAAGTGCTCTTGTATGGCAATATATATTATATATATATATTGAACTATGAAGAGTTTAATAGTCCACATGGAAGTGTGGGGGTGCTGATGGAGTTAAATCCTGATCATGCCATCTAAATAGCACCCTCCATTACTCCTATGTAGAAAGTTGTACATCTTAAATTAAGAAAATGCAGTATACTGTTAATACCTTACAATTATTGAGTGCCAGGCACTGTGCTAAATTCTTTGCATAAATTCTCATTACATTTTCATAATGTCCCTATGAGAGTGGGCCTTTTAGGATCCTCACTTGGCCAATGAGAAAAATAAAGCTCAGAAAGTTTAAGTAACTTTTCTAAGACCACACAGCAAGTAGAACCAGAATCTATAACTACTTGCTGATTCTAGTACATTTGCTCTTAATCCTATTGCGTTATTGTCTCTCCAATTAGAATACAAAGGTCAGTATTGAAATGGACACCCACAGTCATTATTCATTTCTAAATTAATTTTTCCTGTTAGGGGCACATATGGTTCCACTAACATATCCACCACTCTTTATAAATTCTCCTTTGGTTTTATTACAATATATTTTCTGGAAAGAACCAATTAACCATTCACACTTTAATGTCGATTCAAGTCACAGAGTCATATAATCTTACAGTGACAAGCACCTTAAATTGCATCTAGCTTTAGTTCCCACCAAAAGCAGAATTCTCTGAACAGTGACTCTAACATAGCCACCCAGACTGTCCTTTAACACCTGTCACAGCAGGAGGCTCACTGGCTATCATTGCTCTACACTCACAGAGCCAAATGGCTAGATTTTGTTGAACTGAAACCTGCCTCTCTGTAGCTTTTCACCAGCAATTCCCACCCTTCTCTCTGGAGTGATTGCAAAATAAATCTTCCTCCTTCCCATGGCAGTCTTTCAGATATGCATAAGCTTTCATACCCCTTCTCTCAGAATGCCCCATCCCCATTTTTCTTGATGTATTTGCTGTAGAAGGAGTTTTTGATTCTCCCACCATCTCGGCCACCTGGGTGTTTGTACATATTCCAATTTAAAAAATAGAGCACTGAACATATCTTACCAGGCAGGGTCCTTCTTCTGGGGCATCTGAAGCTCAAACCTGACCTCTTACTGCTGGAGTAAAGAAAAGTCTTGGTTCCCTGAGAAACAAGTTTCAGATACCAACTTCCAGCTGGGAGAGGCATTATGAGCCAGGTACCATTTATGCACAACCACCCTATGACACATTTTATATGACTTTCTAGCTTGGTGGGGACAATCTGCATGCCATTCTGGTCTTGTTAGGCTGAAAGTTTATCCAGGCTAGGTATCATGTCTAATCATTTCTGGATCCCTCCTAAGTACCTGCTGCATTTGTCTGTGTCCCTGCAGCTGTCAATAAATGTAGTTGACTGATGGACTCACTTGGGCCTAAGAGGTCATTTTCTGCTCTATTGCATTTCAGAATCCAGCTGTGTCCAGCTGGAGCCAGCCTTCCAGTTTATTCGTTTTCTCCATGAACATGGACCTAGATCTTGTGACTTACCCCTGCATCACAAAAGAATGAATTTCACTTTGAAGTTCTACTCTCTTCTACCCCCACCTGGAAGGAAACCAGAGTCCTGCATGGAATGGTACATCCCAATCTACAAAGAGCCCTGAAGCCCACCCCCTTCTCCAGTTTTCTTATATTTATTGGCCAAATCTCTGGTAGTGAAAATTTCCAAGGTGCAGGCCTATTGCAGGTTGCAGTTTGTGGAGAAAGGGAAAATGTATCAAACAGATGTTTCCAACTGTATCCTCCTGGAACCTCTTGCCTGTTCTGCACCTCCTGGCCCCTCCCTCTTCCTCCTCCCATCTCCCTGATGTGGCCAATAAATCAAGTGTCTCTTCTTAAAGTTGTAATCACCAAAATAAGGCAGTGATTTGTAAGGAATTCTGAGATACCAAATAATCAGCCGAACACTTCAATTTAATGGCAGCAGTAAGTCAAGTGCCACCATGCTCATCTCGGGAGGAAGAAGCCTGTTGGTCCTGGTTGTTTTAAAATGACAAATGCTCTTGGGCGAGTTGTATCAATTATCCCCATGTTAAAAACGGAGCAACCGTTTTTTAAGATATACGTTTATGGATACATTATAAAAGGTGTCCCAGGGAAGGAAGGTACCAGAGGTCTTTAGTTATTTTTCTAGCAAAAGAAAATTGGAGAAACAATAGCTCCTAGGAGGTAGCTGTCCAAAGTGACATCAATCAGAGATGCAGGCGCCAATGCCTTCAGAAGGTGCACACCAAATGCTTGGTCTGTTTTTCATCCAGTCTGAGCAGGTAACAAGGAATCTGCTTCCACCTGCGATGGTATTTTCCATCGAGCTTGCAGGCTTCCCAAAGAGCCCTGTGGAGGTATTCACCCTCAGTCTCTCCTTGGGCATGTTTGTCTTGTTTTGTATTTCTCATTTCAAGGAGAATTTCTTCTTTTTTGTTCATAAAGAAGTCACGCCTCAGCAGCTGGCTCCGAGACTGGAACCTGTGTTTTCTTGTTATGCATGGCCCCATCTGTTGGGGCGGCCCAGAAAGGCTCGTGCCCTTTTCCTGGTTCTATTTTCCTCTCCTCCCACATTGCATTGGTTTGCCACACAATGAAATACAAGAACATCTGCTGTAACCTCTCTTGTCAAAGCAGGCGAGACTTAAAGCCATCCAGGCCTTCTCCCAGCTGGTGGGTCTGCCAGTTTCAAAGGCCTTGAGAAGGTCGCGCCATCAGGAGTCCAAAAGCCATGGTTGTCCCAGAGCCCTGGGCTTCAGCCTCATCTGGGGCAGTGGGGGCTGGGGGCACAACACCGTGCGAAGGGGATCTTGACAAACCAGAAGCTGTCGTGACTGCAGGATGGATGGTACAGACACCAACCCGGGAAAGACTCACTGTGTGGGCTCAACGCACAGCCGATGTGGAGACTGAGCACCCTGCCATTGTTGAAAGCATCCAGGCAGGGATTCCTTGGCAGGTAGTGGGTGACCCGGGTGGGCCCCTCAGGCTTACCTTTCAGGCTTGCTTGGCACTAGCCCTCTGAGTAGTGCTAAAGCCCTTGCTAGCATGTTTTGGTATTAGACTTTCTCTGCCCATTCTGTCCACTGTCTTTCCTGGCCTGCCCTCTGCCACTTCTCCCCTAGCCTAATCCCTCTGCTTGGTTTCTCTGACCAGTCTTTCCTTCCACCTCCTTTCATTCTTCCTGAAATCCTTATTTGTCTCAATAACTTTAGTACTGAGAAACATTCATTATTTTTAATATTCATTAATTACACTCATTGTTATTACTATTTTTTTGGTCATAGCATTAATGTACAAGAGGACCCTTCCCACCACAGTGCCTTTATCCTGCTGTAACCTCTGCCTGGGAACTCTTACTCAGATGGTCACATGGTTAGTTCCCATTCACATCTCTGCTTAGTTGTCACCTCCTCCAAGAGGACTTTTCTGGCCACCGCTCATACTCACTCTCCCTTATCCAACTTTGCACACATATTTTCTGTGGCACCTATCACTAAATGCAATGATACTATTTATTTGATTTATTCTTGATAGATGGTCTTTCCTCGTTAGAATGGAAACTCTACAAATGCAAATCCTGTACTAATAAGGTGTCATATTCTCAGCACCTGGCAAACAGCAGGCACTTAATAAACATTTTGTAAATTAATGGGTAACCAATATGAGGTTGGAGAAAGAGAATATTTGTAAGGAAATGTAGTTCTGTTATAATCAAGCGCCCACAGGACAATGCTGAAAGGGAAGAGGGAGGATGTGTTAGGGGTCCATGCCAGGACATTATCAAAAGAGGTAGGAGGATGGGTAACAAGCATATTCATTATCTGAATGGAAAGGCCAGTACTTAAGCTCCTTGCTCTTAAGTAGGCTAATATTTCTGCTGTTTGCATTATGAGTTTGCTTAGCAACTCCTGTTGGCTTTATGATAAATAAATACAGACACATTTCTTAATAATTAAGCTGCTGTCAAGTCCCCAGTGAGTGCAGTGCTTTTCATCAGTTTTGGCAGGAGCTCCGCAGTGAAAGGCTCTGACCTGCAAAACCCAGGCACTCTTTCCATGGCCCTGCCCTCCCCAGGGTGCACGTTTGCATAGCCATAAGGGGATGGGAAGGCAAGATGACCTGCACTTAAGCTATTCTTAGTTCTTTGTTGAGCTGTTAAGTAACAGTCACTCATGAATTCCCTTCTTTTTCTGTCACTATATGCCAGTTGTTGTTTATAAAACAAACTCAGTTCCATTGTCAAATCCCAACATAAAACAGATCCAAGTATTTGGGTAGCAAAACAACTTGGAAGGTCAAATGGTTCACTGGGTGGATGCTTAGAGGTTGGGAGTGGACGGAGAGAGAGGAATCAGGATGATGCTTGAATTACGGCCTAAAGAATTGGTGGGTGTTTTATCAGTCAGAGTTCAACCAGAGAAGCAGAACCATTAGATCTAACTGTCTGTCTGTCTATCTATCTATCATCTATCTATCTATCTATCTATCTATCTATCTATCTATCTATCTATCTATCTATCTATATCTTCTATCTATCAGCTACGCTCCTCCACAGAGGTACATGTAACATAGACATAGGTATAGATTTATTATGGGGTTTGACATTATGTCATGTGGGAACTGGGTCAACAGTTGACATACAGCTGTTACTTTTGTCTGCAGGGCAGGCAATAGAGGAAGGGAGACAGATGTGAGTGGAAATACAGGACAAAAGGGAAGCTGCAAGGATGAGCTGAAACATTTGAGACTGGCTGGGGACCTGTGTGGATCTCTCGCCACTGTAAAGCTCTCCTTGCTGGAGAAGCTGGTTCCCTTCATTGCAGAGCTGATGTGCACCTGGCCTGGCAGTGAGAACGCTGAAGGGAGAGATCCAGCAGGACGTGACAGAGCTGCCTACCTGGCCGTTGCCTCACATGGGCCAGTGGACAAGCAGCAGCATCACTTGCTCCCCTGTAGTGGCTCTCTGAGAGGAAAATGAAAGTGGCCTCTGCTTCACTTCCATGGCCTGTGCCAACCCAGAACTACTCAGGGAGGGAGGTTATGGGAAACAGGTTCAACCCAACTAAATTGACAGATCCTCCACAATGGGACTGACATATCCTCATGCAGTGTGAGTGAGTCATGGTCTGGTGTGACAGCTCAGGGATGGTGTTGAGCCAGAGAGTATCATCATGCCAGGGCTGGACAGAGGAGGGGCACCTATTGTGGAGAAGGAGAAGGAGAAATCAGAGAAGTAGGAAGAGAACTGGGGAGGCAGGGCTGAGTTTCTAGGTATAAATGTTTGTGAGAATGTGAGTCCGCCAGGAATTCCACTCCTAGGAATTTACCCTAAGACTGCAGCAGCCCAGTTTGAAAAAGACATATGCACCCCTATGTTTATCACCAGCACTATTTACAATAGCCAAGATATGGAAGCAACCTAAGTATCCATCAGTAGATGAATGGATAAAGAAGAGGTGGTACATATACACAATGGAATATTATTCAGCCATAAGAAGAAAACAAATCCTACCATTTGCAACAACATGGATGGAGCTAGAGGGTATTATGCTCAGTGAAATAAGCCAAGCTGAAAAAGACAAGTATCAAATGATTTCACTCATATGTGGAGTATAAGAACAAAGAAAAAAAAAAACTGAAGGAACAGAACAACAGCAGACTCACAGAACCCAAGAATGGACTAATAGTTACCAAAAGGAAAGGGACTGGGGAAGATGGGTGGGAAGGGAGGGATAAGGGGGAAAAAGGGGCATTAGAATTAGCAGACGTAATGTTGCGGGGGCACAGGGAGGGCTGTACAACTCAGAGAAGACAAGTAGTGATTCTATAGCATCTCACTATGCTGATGGACAGTGACTGTAATGGGGTTGGTGGCGGGGACCTGATGAAGGGGTAGTTTAATAACCATAATATTGCACATGTAATTGTAGATTAATGATACCAAAATAAATTATATTAAAAAAAATGTGAGTCTGTAAATAATAATGGTGATAGCCAAGCTCTATATGAATTTAATGACTGGTACCTATGGCACTGACCAGTCAGCTTGGGTGCTGGGCTGTGAGGCAGTCCCCAGAGTCCTGAGAGGCCATCAAGCAACCAAGTGATGGTGATGGTGGGGCTAGGGGTGGATGCTGGGTGGACAGGAACCTGGGCAAGCAGCTATTTACCATTCAGAATGGGAATTTTCCCATGTTTTGACAACTATTATGCCGTCCTAGTGCATATTATCAGAACATCAGTCCTACTGGTAGATAATGTTAATGGAGTACCTACTATGTGCTGGGGGCTCAGCTAAGCACCATGAGTCTGTGTGATGCTGGTTCTACCTCTGGGGTACTTTGCCCCACCCTGACTGGCTCTGGGGGCGACTCAGAATCTTAGGTCCTGACAGAGCAAACCGTCAGGCCCATTGTCAGCAAACATGTGCTGCCATGGTGCGTGCTACTTTGGCAGGAGGATGTATGTATTTTTGGGAGGTTTTATAGGCCCTCTCCATGTGGGGGAGAACATTTAAACACGCAGCAGCTGTTAATGCTGCTAATTAGGACAGTCTGGAGAGGAGCAGCTGCCCCACACAGTGGTGGTTTGGAATGACAAAGATGGCAACGTGTGGCTGTTGGAATCTTAGGGGCTGTCTCTCTGGAACAGATTCTGAACTAATAGGATCCATGAAGATTCGTGGAACATCAGACGTGGAAGTTCGTGGCGTGGATCATCTGATGTGATTGATTGTCCGCCCAGATCAGACACCAGAAGATCTCCAAGGTGCCATTTTGATCAGTGGTTTATGGATACAGCTTTGGGCACAAGGCCTGAAAGGTCTGTGCACTCAGAAGTGACCTGGGGCCGCTCACTTTGGCTTCATTCTCTTCCCTGCAGCGTGAGGGGTATTGTTTCCCCGCCTGACCTCTGCTTTCTGGTGAGTCAAGGTTGATGCCGCCACCTTTCCCTTTTGCAGAAACACTTTGAAGAGGTACCAGTGTATTACTATCTTCAATGATCTGGGCATTTGTATCAATAACGCTACCAGGCTGACCGAGGGATATGTGCCCAGGATTGTCCCATTCCCAAATTGTCTGTTGCCACTTGGCTTGGCATTAGTGGAGGCCAAGGTGAACAGGTTCAATTCACATGTGAACAGGCAGCCTCGCTCTGGCTGCGAAAACGTCCATAAGGCAGACCATCAGCAGTGTGTGCCTTTGACCTTTGCTGGGCTGGAGGAGAGGATGAAGGTAGCTCGTTGGCCCTTTCACATCCACCACTAGGGAGCAGCCCAAAACACATGCTTTATTAAGAGTGGGTCAGTGAGCATCACTTCTACTTGGTGAGCATGTCAGTCTTTATGTACCTTCCTTGGATATTGTTCCCTACATAAAGAAGGGACTCACCAAATGGGGGCAAATTGGATTTAGAGTTTGCAGCTTTCAAGAAACTTATTCATCACTACAGAGACCTGGATTTGCATATGGGTTCCTTACCAGTGAGTAGCACTGTCTCCTTAGTCATTTGGTCTGAAACACCAGGCTCTGCCGCTGGAAGGGGCAATGGTACAAGCAAAGGTGTGGAGGCTGGAGCTGGGGAAGAGTAGTGGGGACAGCCATGGACAGGGTAACTGGATGGAGTGAAGTATAAGCAAAGCTCCCATTTTTATTTTAACAGCTTCAAAAGAAAGACTGACAGCTACTGCTTCAAACCCCACAAACTGTAAACTGGGGCTTTATATTGTTAGTCAACAATGGGGTTTAGACAAAGAAAAGAAGAAGAAAATGGAATTCATTTGATGTTTAATTATATCTGGTTACTAAAAAATAAGAAATTTCCAACTATTACAACTCCTAGTTATGTTTGTGTCTTCCCATAATTACCTAAAGCATGTTTCACCGCTCTTGATGCTCATATGCAAACATTAAAGGTTTCCATTTCAGATGGGCAAAAACAGGCATGTCAAAACGATGTGACAGAAAGACAGTCCTTATCTTTTTCTATAGAATGGCAGCTGAGAAATTTGTCACATAACTGAAGCATGATCCAGTTTAGCTTTACTGGGGACCTTTTCTCAATCTGATTTATAAGCAAATAGATTTTTTAAATACCTGGGTTGTAAATAATCTTTATCATCTAGCTTCTGTTATCAGCCAAGAGAAGCAATTTACAGCATAATGCCTGGATAAACAAAAGTACCTTCAGGTCCAAGTGATTTTCTTCAGTTACACTTATTAATGATTCCCTTCTTAAAAGGTGATTCATTTCTCACCTCAAAATTTTTGTTCTTGCAGAGAGGACTTAGGTGATTCTGTTTTTGCAGGGATTAGCATGCTTCCCCAGTATGCAAATGAGAATGGCCTTCCCTAGGGTAAAGCCAGACTCCTTCCGAGTCCTGCTCTGTGCTTGCCTCTTGCTGCCCTTCCAGCCTCACCCTGTGCCACTTTCACTCGAGCCCCACTGAACTCGCTCTCCTTCCCAGCACCATGCTTCTCTCCAGCTCCAGACTTGGGTACATGCCGTTTCCTCTGCATGGAACACTCTTCCATGCTACCTTCCTTCACCTAGTACTACCGCTACTAGCCAGCTTTGTCTCAGAGGAATTTGCTCTGACCACCCCTTCCCCATGCACTCCAGTAGCCCATGTGCTTCTATTGTAGGGTTTTGCTCACTTGTTGCCATCTAATGATTCATACTGATTTCTTTAGCCCCTGTCTTCTCCACTAGACTGTAAGTTCCTTGGGGACAGGGGCCATATCTATTTGTTCACTACTATACCCCCGCAGTGCACCCAAAGCGATTAGATGCACTCAGTGTTAGCCGACTGGCAAAAATATAAAAGCTCTTTATTAAAGCAGCTAAGTGCATTAAAGAAAAGCCATTTTTAAATATTAAAGCACTTTTTAATATTAACACTATACACTTCAGAAACAATTGCAAAGCAAGATTTCAGTCAATAAACTCTAGATACATTTCAGTATCTTTTTCATTGATCTGTAGCTGCTACTCATGGCGCAAACATTCCTTATTGATTTATCTTGGAATCATCATCCTAAAGTCACAAACACCCTCAGGATGACATTTTTTCTGTGACTTCAGCTCAATAATTCCAAGATAGTTTGACAACAGATGTCCTTTCATCTCAGAGCTGTCAGTGGCACTTTCTGCCTCAGTCATAAGAAGTTTATTGCCTGCTCATGGATTCAAATCAGACAGAGCTGCCTTCCTGCCTTCTCAGTCTCCAGCTAGGACAACATCCTCTATGAAATGAGTGACACCTGCAAAACCATTCCTTGAATCATAAGGAAGAATTTTTTTCTCACAGTTTAATTTTTTAGAAGCACAGTGAAATGATTGTCTTCTTTGTCTTGCCAAGCTGGTGATCTTTGCATGCAATAATAATGCCTTATTAACCTGTGACTTTTATGACATGGTATACAGCTCCTGCCCTTAAAGAACTTACCATCTGTTTAGGCATGAAAAGGGAAAAAGTAATTCATGGCAAGGATTTGCTCAGGGATTTATAAATATCATAAGCAGTAAAGTCCTGGAAATTAGGGGTGGATGTGATTTCTGAAGAGCTTCTGTTGACCTCTGAAGGAGAAGACTTTGAAGCTCTTGGCCCAGTTTTTACATAATTAACTCTCATTTCATTCATATCTCAGATCCAAAGTCACCTCCCCAAAGAAGCCTTTCCTGACTACCCTAAAACAGACACACACATTGTGCCAGTCTTTATCCTTTATTTTCCACCTTCCCCATTAGGACATAAGCTCCCAGAGCAGAGGGACTTTGTCCTAGTCATCCCTGGATCCCCAGCACTGAGAATGGTGCTTAGCACATGCTAGGCACTCATTAACGTTTCTTGAATGAGTGGATGTGGGTGAGCATGAGTGCACAAGGAAAATGGAAATTCACATGGAGGGAACAGCCTGTGCAAAGGAATGAGACTGGCTTCCAGCAGGCCATTGGACAGGAGGGAGTGGTTCATTTGAGTGAACAGTGGGAGAGTGGGCAGTTAGTTTATGAGGTAGGACATGGCTAGAGCATAAGAGGCTTTGAATGGCCAACTGTGGAGTTGCTATGATTGAGGGATATGTGGATTGAACCTGGCAGCAAGAATGATAAAATGGGGAGATGTTATTCAGATCCCATCAGTAGGGCTTGGTAAGTGGTTAGGTGTGGGGGAAAGCGAAACCCACAGAGGTGTCCCAGCTGTTGGGCCTCCAAGATTGTTAGTGCATCTGACAACATTAGTGAGGTCAGAGTAGAAGCTGATTGTGGAGAAAGGCAGATATACTCAGTTTGAGTAGGTGGAGTCCAGGGAACAGCAGGACGCTCAGCAGCGATGACCGGCAGCCGTGGGTGCTCCCCCATGGGTGGCCCTAGCCTGCCCTGAGGGCGGCTCATGGAGTCACTGGTTCCCACTCTCCTGCTTCAACAGTCCCACAGCTATAGCATCCACTGGTTCACCTGTGCCTCTCTCCCTCCCCAACTTGCTCAGTCCCTGTGCAAACCCATTCCCCATTCTAATGAGGCATGTTTCATGCCTAGCTGAGAGCTGATAGCCAGGCACACCAAGCCTTGGCCCTGTCCTTGTCATCATCCCCAGGTGTGACCAGCTGTTCACCTCCAGATCTTCTCTTTCCCATAGTGACAACCCTGTACAGAGAGAGATGTTTCCTGTCCTTCCCTCTTTCTTGGTAAAGGCCAAAGGTCATTTAGACAACCTTTAGTGAACAAAAACTTCACTCTGAGAACCAGATCAAAGTGTTAAGTGTGGAAAAGTACAAGCTGTCTTTGGACTCTCTACCTCCAGGCTGGTGTCCTGTCCTGGTCACTCTCCTCTTCCCTCTGTGGCAGCTCCCTAGACCTGTTCTCAGTAGGGATCCCCGCCTTCCTCCCTCTTATTAGAGTGTGTACTTGGGGAGTGGTCTGGTGGGAAAAGACGGTTTTTAGAGGCAGGCAGACCTTGGATTATGTCTAGGGTCTGCTACCATCAGCTGAGTGAGCTTGAACAATTTATTTAATGTCTCTGAACTTCATTTCCTCTGTCAAATGCAGAAAATACCATCTCAGTGGGTTGGTGTGAATGCTGACAAGACCTGCTCAGTGATCTTCACTGCAGAGGCAGTCTGTGTTGCTGACATCATGGGAGCATGGCACAAGAGTTCGTTTCTCTTGTGTGTTTCCTTCTTCTGGGAAAGGAAATGGCTACACACAGCTTAATTCATGTTAACATGTTGATAGCTGACAAAGTTGAGCTGTTTTTACCCTAAGGAAGAGAGCAGTGGTGAGATTTTAGACACAACCAAGGGTCTCTGTAACTTCCGAGAGCTGGACAGCTGAGGGGCAGCCTCCAAGGCCCCCAGGCTCCCATCCTGTGGTACCAGCACACCTGGTAGTTAGGACACTTTTCTTTCTTCTGTCTTTTAGCCCAGGTATGGGCACATCCTCTTCGTCTCCTGGAAAAGTCATGAATGACATGAAGTAGTAGACTCCTCAAAATGTAATCCTCTGTTACCGGAGGTGCTTGGTTCAATCATCAAGCTTCACCCTAAATCCACTGAGCCTGCCTCTCTCTGAGGTGGGATTTGGGAATCTGCTTTATAAACCATCTCCCCAATGATCCATTTGCATCCTAGTGCCTGAGAACTGGTCTAGAACCTTTTTAAAGGGGGTAATTTTATTGAGGTTCCACAGTAAATCAAGCAAATTGGTAAATGTAAAGCGAGCAAAAATGACAGAGTTTGGGGCAATGGATGCATCAGGACCCTGAACCCAGACACCTACATATCCTGCTGAGCTCCATCTGGCCAGGAAGACCTTCCATCCTCTCAGATCCTTCAGTTTTCTTCTGTCTCAGACACTGAGGCCGGGCACCCCTATGACTCTGTTCTGAGCTGACCCTGTGGATCCTGTCTCAGTTGGATACCCCTGTTGGAGGCAGGAGCTTCCCTACCTGGTCCTCAAAGAAGCTGCCTCATTCATGCTGTCATGAGGCTGGTCCTGGATCTCTACGCTTGTCATGTACCTTTGGAGCCATAATCTTCCCATCTTCTTTGCATTTTGCACCTATCCCTCTCCCTCCATTTCTTCATCCAAATCACAAATGTGCTAGCATGTGTCTGTGTACACACACACACAGACTGACCCTAATCATTCACAGAGTCCAAAGCCTTAATTCAATGAAATCAATGCCTGGCACAAAATATGCACCTAATAATAGGCAGTTCTTTTTGCCTGATCCCTTTCTATCTTCCAGCTGCTCCACATGAGCTCAAACTGTCCAGAAAAATGGGAGAGAGTTAGAGAGGGAATATGTTATTACTAAATTCCAAAATCTGATCAGTGCATGGGGCTGGCTGCTGGGTGCACATTCCATGCTTGCATACCAATGGAGTTGCATCTGGAGCAGAATAGTTTGTGCCATAAACTATGACCTTCATTATCCATGGAGGCAGCCAAAAGTGGCAGTCCTGTAGAAATCTTTCCCATCCCAATTGTGTGGATGACAGAGGCAAGACTACACCATTTGTCTCAGCAGCATTAACAAATATTTTCTATAGTGATGTGCAAAGTGTGTGCTTTCCCTATTCTTTCTGGCTGGGATGGATTTTTTTTTCCAATTAAAAATTAAAATAGCTGCTGAATTTATATTAATTTCTTAGGCTTGCAATTCACACTCCATTTCTCATAAGCAGCCTATGTAATCATGGAGCTCATCTGCTTATATCACCTCTTTGAAACAGCCACTTAAATCTCTGCTGGTTAAAAATGGTTCCCTCATGCCAGAGTACCAGAAAGCAGTGACACATGGCATCAAGTCAACTGACAGTGACCCGAGGTCATGCAGCTTGACCTCTTTCCAAGGAAAGAGTCCTCTCAATGTCACCCCCATGGGTCACTTTGCTTCTTCAGCAGCTTCAGGCTTGGGAGTCAAAAGGGAGGCAGATTCAACTCGCAAAACGTTCGTTGTAAGGAGCTTCAATTTGTATCCTTGCAACTTCCATAACCTGTTCTTAGTTCTGCCCTTTGGACCACATAGATCAAGTCCTTTACAAGAAAGTGCTTTGTATATATGAAGACTGTTCTCTTGTGCTTGAATCATGTCATCCAAAGATACATGTTGAAGTCCTAACACTCAGTACCTAAAAATGTGACCTTCTTTGGAAATAGTGTCATTGCAGATGTAATTAGTTAAAATGAGGTCATATTGGGGTAGGGTGGGCCCTTACCCAAATACCACAGCTGTCCTTATAATATATGGACACACAAAGGGAGAAAGCCATGGGAAGATAGAGGCAGAGATTGCAATGATGCAGCCACAAGCCAAGGAATGCATGGGGCTTCCAAAAGCTGGAAGAGGCAGGAAAGGATCCTCTCTTAGAGACTTCAGAGGAAGCATGGCCCTATGAATACTTGCTTTTAGACTCTGGCCTCCAAATCTGTGTGAGAATAAATTTTTGTGGTTTTGAGCCACCTAGCTGGTTGTATTTTATTATGGCAGCCCTAGGAAACTAATACACCCTCTGAGATACCCCTGGACTAAACATGCTCAGTTCCTTCAGTTGTTTCTTGAACAATCTGTTCTCCATCTTTTCCTTGGTTTCCCTCCTTGGAGCATATTTCACAAATCCAGCCAATTGCTCTAGAGGTGGTCTGAGCAGCAGAGCCCGTGCTGGGACCATCACCTCTCACATCTGGATTCTGGACCTCAGAGCATGGTTACTTTCTTGGCAGCTTCTTTATATCTCAAATTCCTACTGAGTTTATCAAGTAATCATAGTCAAGTAAGACCTATGATTCTTTTCCAAGGGTCCTGATATTAATTCACGTCTCTCAACTGATATGACAGTTCTTTTAAAATATCTTATACTAATATTGATTATTGCTCTATCTTCTTCAGATATTTTAAATCTTGAGTCCATTTACCAGTGTACTCAAAATTCTTCCCAGCTCTATTCTTATTTTATCTATTTTCTCCAGAAATCCCTTTTACATTTTCAGTAAATTATTAATCATGGTGGGCTGTGGACAGAGAACTCTGGCATATCAGCAGAGACTTCTGGGTGGATTTGCTGTGAATCCAGATATGTGTTCACTCAATAAATATTTACTGAATTTATAGTACATGCCAGGCATTATTCTAAGCACTGAGGAGTTGTTGATGAATAAAGCAAATCTTGGTCCATTATGGAGTTTAATTCTTACATAAGAGAACCTTTGGAATATATCTGACTATTAGGCAGGAAAATAGATATGAGCGGGGTGGAAAGAGAATAAGCCCATTAACAAAGACCCAGAGTTAATCAATTAAAGCTCAAAAAGCCAGGATCAACTTGGCCTGGAATGTTTGAATATTTCCCAGATAAAGGAGGGTAACTCAGCATAGCCCATGTCTTTATTGTGTTAATCATGCAGGCCCAGCTTATTTTTTAACTTTACCTATATGCTGTTTTTTTTTCTCCTTCAGCCCTAATCAAGTAGTTTGCAACCTGCGCAACTAATTTAGCATGCAGGCCCAGCCATAAACAACATAGTAAAAGGCTGAAAGTTAAGAAGTAAGATTCTTAACTTTCTCTTTACCAAACAGACAATAAGTCAGCCCACCTTGGGCCTGGGCAGTCAGTCTTGTTTGATATGCTTCCAGACCCAGACGCCAGTATCCAAGGGAGAAATCAGAGCAAGAAGACCCATAGACCAATGCAACAGACTAGAGAGCCCAGATATAAACCCAAGCATATATGGTCAATTAATATATGATAAAGGAGCCATGGACATACAATGGGGAAATGACAGCCTCTTCAACAACAGGTGTTGACAAAACTGGACAGCTACATGCAAGAGAATGAAACTGGATTATTGTCTATCCCCACACACAAAAGTAAACTCGAAATGGATCAAAGACCTGAATGTAAGTCATGAAACCATAAAACTCTTAGAAGACAACATAGGCAAAAATCTCGTGAATATAAACATGAGCAACTTTTTCCTGAATTCATCTCCTAGAGCAAGGGAAAGAAAAGCAGAAATGAACACATGGGACTACATCAAACTAAAAAGCTTCTGTACAGCAAAGGACACCATCAACAGAATAAAAAGGCATCCTACAGCAGGGGAGAAAATATTTGTAAATGACATATCCTACAAGGGGTTAACATCCAAAATATATGAAGAACTCAAATGCCTCAACAATCAAAAAGCAAATAACCCAATTTAAAAATGGGTGGAGGGAGACTTCCGGGAAGATGGCGGCGTGAGCAGGGCGGCAGAAATCTCCTCCTAACACTATATTTATCTACGAAAACACAGAAAATACATCTATTCCTAAAAGAGAGACGAGAATACATAGGAAAGCGCACAGCATGCAGCGACACCTGAGAGGACTCGGCACCCCAAGAGGCAGGTAAGATACGGAGCCGCGACCCGGCGGGACCCGAGCACTCCTCCACCCCAGCGCACTGGCAGGAGGAGAGGATTCAGAGCCGGGAGGGAGTGGAAGTGCACGCCGCGAAGTAGCCAGCCCCGGTGATCTGCGCGGGGAGCGCTGACCCACATCGCGCAGTGCGGCGGATATCGGAGAGACAGAGGGGCAGGATCTGAGCAGGGAACGCGCCAGGGTGCCTGCAGCCGACTCCTGGGAAGGAAAAAAAAAAGTGCGCTCTTCCTTCAGCGGTCTTAAAGAGACAGGAGCCCAGCGGAGGAGCCGGATCGCCCCAGCACACTCAGCCCAGCAGGCTGGGAGTCCTGGGGAGTTTCAGACGCCTTAGCTGGCGAATGAGGAAGCGTAGCCATACTTAACACTTCTCACTGAGATCAACAGCCTCCTATTCGTTCCCACCCCTGCCAGAGCGATAAAGGGCCCTGCGGAGCGGCACAGTCACAGCTGTGGAATAGTGGGGCAACAGCGCCACCTAGAGCATTCCCACAGAATCTACGTCCGGTGGGCTTTTTTTGTTTTTTTTGTTTTGTTTTGTTTTGTTCTTGTTTTTTCTTTTCTTTCTTTTTTTTTTTCTTTCTTTCTTAATTTTTTTTCTCTTTTTTTTCTTCTCTTTTTAAAGTCTTAAAGAGCCCAGCTGACATACGTGGCAACTATCAGTGACCAATTATATAGCCATGAAAAGACAGAGGAATATGGTTCAGACCAAATCAACCAGACAACCCCAGAGAGGGAGTCTGAAGGGATGGAAATGCACAGCCTCCCTGAAAAAGAATTCAGAATAAAAGTCATAACCATGCTGATGGACCTACAGAGAAATGTGCAAGAGCTGAGGGAGGAAGTGAGGAACTGAGGAAAGACAATACAGAAATCAGACAAGCGATCGACGGGCTTAACAGCAGAATGGATGAGATGCGAGAGACTGTTAATGGAATAGAAAACAGAGAACAGGAATACAGAGCAGCTGAGGCAGAGAGAGACAAAAGGATTTCTAGGAATGAAAGAATATTAAGAGAACTGTGTGACCAATCCAAACGGAACAAAATTTGCATTATAGGAGTACCAGAGGAAGAAGAGAGAGAAAAAGGTATAGAAAGTGTCTTTGAAGAAATAATTGCTGAAAACTTTCCCTCGCTGGGGAAGGAAATAGTCGCAGTCCACCGGAGCTCATAGATCTCCCAACACAAGGGACCCAAGGAAGACAACACCAAGACACATAATAATTAAGATGGCAAAGATCAAAGATAAAGACAGGGTATTAAAGGCAGCTAGAAAGAGAAAAAAGATCACCTACACAGGAAAACCCATCAGATTATCATCAGACTTCTCAACAGAAACCTTACAGGCCAGAAGAGAATGGCATGATATATTTAACGTTATGAAACAGAAGGGCCTCGAAACAAGAATATTGTATCCAGCACGATTATCATTTAAATATGATGGAGGGATTAAACAATTTCCAGATAAACAAAAGTTGAGAGAGTTTGCCTCTCATAAACCATCACTACAGGATATCTTAAATGGACTGCTCTAGATAGAAGCACACCTAAGGCTAAAAAGATGTCACCAGAGGAAAAAAAATCATAGCAAAGAAAGCAGACCATCCAAATACTAATTAAAGGCAAAGAATAAAATACCTATTATAGAAAGAATGGAGGAGGAGGAATAAGAAGGGAGAGAAATAAAGAAACATCAGACTGTGTTTACAATAACTTAACAAGAAAGTTAAGTTAGATTGTTAGATAGTAAAGAAGCAACCCTTGAACCCTTGGTAACCACGAATCTAAAGCCAGCAATGGCAATAAGTACATACCTATCAATAATCACCCTAAATGTAAATGGACTGAATGCACCAATCAAAGACACAGAGTAACAGAATGGATAAAAAAGCAAGACCCATCTATATGCTGCCTACAAGAAACTCACCTCAAATCCAAAGATATACACAGACTAAAAGTGAAGGGATGGAAAAAGATATTTCATGCAAACAACAAAGAGAAAAAAGCAGGTGTTGCAGTACTTGTATCAGACAAAATAGACTTCAAAACGAAGAAAGTAGCAAAAGATAAGGAAGGACATTACATAATGATAAGGGGTCAGTCCAACAAGAAGATATAACCATTATAAATATATATGCACCCAACACAGGAGTCCTAGCATATGTGAGACAAATACTAACAGAATTAAAGGAGGAAATAGACAGCAATGCATTCATCTTAGGAGACTTCAACACACCACTCACTCCAGAGGACAGATCAACCAGACAGAAAATAAGTAAAGACACAGAGGCACTGAACAACACACTAGAACAGATGGACCTAACAGACATCTACAGAACTCTACACCCAAAAGAAACAGGATACACATTCTTCTCAGGTGCACATGGAACACTTTCCAGAATAGACCACATACTAGGCCACAAAAAGAACCTCAGTAATTTCAAAAATATTGAAATCCTACCAACCAACTTCTCAGATCACCAAGGTATAAAACTAGAAATAAATTTTAGAAAGAAATCAAAAGGCTCACAAATACATGGAGACTTAACAACACTCTCCTAATTAATCAATGGGTTAATGACCAAATCAAAACAGAAATCAAAGAATATATGGAGACTAATGACAACAACAACACAAAGCCACAACTTCTGTGGGACGCAACAAAGGCAGTTCTAAGAGGAAAGTATATTGCAATCCAGGCCTATTTAAAGAAGGAAGAACATTCCCAAATGAATAGTCTAAAGACACAATTACTGAAATTGGAAAAAGAAGAAAAATGAGGCCCAAAGTCACCAGAAGGAGGGACATAATAAAGATTAGAGAAGAAATAAACAAAATTGAGAAGAATAAAACAATAGAAAAAATCAATAAAACCAAGAGCTGGTTCTTTGAAAAAATAAACAAAATAGATAAACCCCTAGCCAGACTCATTAAGAGAAAAAGAGAACCTACACACATAAACACAATCAGAAATGAGAAAGTAAAAATCACGACGGACCCCACAGAAATACAAAGAATCATAAGAGAATATTATGAGAATCTATATGCTAACAAGCTGGAAAACAAAGAAGAAATGGACAACTTCTTAGAAAAATACAACCTTCCAAGACTGACAAAGCAGAAACAGAAAAACTAAACAGACCAATCACCAGCGACGAAATCGAATTGGTAATCAAAAAACTACCCAAGAACAAAACCCCTGGGCCTGATAGATTCACCTCTGAATTCTACCAGACATATAGAGAAGAAATAACACTGATTCTCCTTAAAGTTTTCCAAAAAATAGAAGAGGAGGGAATACTTCCAAACTCATTCTATGAAGCCAGCATCACTCTAATACCAAAACCTGGCAAAGACCTAACCAAAAAAGAAAACTACACATCAATATCCCTGATTAACGTGGATGCAAAAATACTCAACAAAATATTAGCAAACCGAATTCAAAAATATATCAAGAGGATCATACACCATGATCATTAGGATTCATCCCAGGGATGCAAGGATGGTACAACATTCGAAAATCCATCAACATAATCCACCACATCAAAAAAGGAAGAACAAAAACCACATGATCATCTCCATAGATGCTGAAAAAGTATTTGACAAAATTCAGCATACATTCATGATTAAAACTCTCAACAAAATGGGTATAGACGGCAAGTACCTCAACACCATAAAGGCTATATATGACAAACCCACAGCTAACATCATACTTAACGGCGAGACGCTGAAAGCTTTTCATCAAGATCCGGAACAAGACAAGGATGCCCACTCTCTCCACTGTTATTCAACATAGTACTGGAGGTCCTAGCCACAGCAATCAGACAAAACAAGGACATACAAGGCATCCAGATTGGTAAAGAAGAAGTCAAATTGTCACTATTTGCAGATGACATGATACTGTACATAAAAACCCCCAAAGATTCCATTCCAAAACAACTAGAACTAATATCTGAATTCAGCAAAGATGCAGGATACAAAATTAACACACAGAAATCTGTTGCTTTCCTATACACTAATGATGAACTAACAGAAAGAGAAATCAGAAAAACAATTCCATTCACAATTGCATCAAAAGAATAAAATACCTAGGAATAAACCTAACGAAGGAAGTGAAAGACCTGTACTCTGAAAACTACAAGACACTCCTAAGTGAAATTAAAGAGGACACTAACAAATGGAAATGCATCCATTGCTCTTGGCTAGGAAGAATAAATATTGTCAAAATGGCTATACTACCTAAAGCAATCTACAGATTCAGTGCAATCCCTATCAAACTACCAACAACTTTCTTCAATGAACTGGAACAAATAATTCTAAAATTCATATGGAACCACAAAAGACCCCGAATAGCCAAAGCAATCCTGAGAAGGAGAAATAAAACAGGGGGAATTACACTCCCGAACTTCAAGCTCTACTACATAGCCACAGAAATCAAAACAATTTGGTATTGGCACAAAAAAAGATCCACAGACCAGTGGAACAGAATAGAAAATCCAAACATTAACCCAAACATACACAGTGAATTAATATTTCATAAAGGAGCCTTGGATATACACACAATGGGGAGATGACAGCCTCTTCAGCAGCTGGTGTTGGAAAAACTGGAAAACTACATGGAAGAGAATGAAACTGGACTACTGTCTAGACCCATACACAAAGGTAAAACTCAAGGTGGATCAAAGACCTGAATGTAAGTCATGAAACCATAAAACTCTTAGAAAAAAACATAGGCAAAAATCTCTTGGGACATAAACATGAGCAACTTCTTCATGAACATAACTCCCCAGGGCAAGGGAAATGAAAGCAAAAATGAACAAGTGGGACCTTATCAAGCTGAAAAGCTTCTGTACAGCAAAGGACACCATCAGTAGAACAAAAAGACATCCTACGGTATGGGACAATATATTCATAAATGACGTATCTGATAAGGGGTTGACATCCAATATATAACGAACTCACGCACCTTAACAAACAAAAAGCAAATAATCCAATTAAGAAATGGGCAGAGGACATAAATAGACACTTCTCCAAAGAAGAAATTCAGATGGCCAACAGGCACATGAAAAGATGCTCCACATTGCTAATCATCAGAGAAATGGAGATTAAAACCACAATGAGATATCACCTCACACCAGTGAGGATGGCCAACATCCAAAAGACAAACAACAACAAATGCTGGCGGGGATGTGGATAAGGGGGGAACCCTACACTGCAGGTGGGAATGTATATTAGTTCAACCACTGTGGGAAGCAGTATGGAGGTTCCCGAAAAATCTCAAAATAGAAATACCTTTTGATCCGGGAATTCCACTGCTAGAAATTTACCCGAAGAATGCAGCAGCACAGTTTGAAAAAGACATATGCACACCTATGTTTATCACAGCACTATTTACAGTAGCCAAGAAATGGAAGCAACCTAAGTAGTCCATTAGCAGATGAATGGATAAAGAAGATGTGGTACATATACACAATGGAATACTTACTATTCAGCCATAAGAAGAAAACAAATCCTTCCATTTGCAACATGGACGGTGCAAGAGGGTATTATGCTCAGTGAAATAAGCCAGGCAGAGAAAGACATCTATGAAGTCATTTCACTCATCTGTGGACTATAAGAACAAAGAAAAAACTGAAGGAACAAAACAGCAGCAGACTCACATAACCCAAGAATGGACTAATAGTTACAAAAGGGAAAGGGACTGGGGAAGATGGGTGGAAAGGGAGGGATAAGAGGGTAAAAGGGGCATTACGATTAGCAGACATCATTAATGTTGGGGGGGCATGGGGAGGGGCTGTACAACTCAGAGAAGACAAGTAGTGATTCTATAGCATCTCACTACGCTGATGGGCAGTGACTGTAATGGGGTTGGTGGGGGGGACCTGATGAAGGGGTAGTTTAATCACCCTAGTATTGCACATGTAATTGTAGATTAATGATACCAAAATAAATTATTAAAAAAATGACATGCTCTTATTGTGTACTTAAATGTTGAGAAAGTAGATTATTAAAAGCTCTCATCACAAGAAAAGACTCCTAACTATATCTAGTGATGGATGCTAACTGAACTTCCTGTTGTTATCATTTCACAATACGTAATACATATATCAAATCACGATGCTGTACACCTAAAACGAACACAATGAGATATGTCAATATATCTCGATTATAAAACTATAATTTTAGAGTTATCCCGCGGCACTTAAATACCAACAATTCCAGGCGCTCCTTCCAGGCGGTGGGCGCGGGGAGAACCGGGGGCACCCGGGAGCGGTGTCAGGCGGCGGCGGCGGCGGCGGCGTGGAGACGTCGGTGGCCTCTCGCTGCAGGGACGCCCAGTGGCTATGTTCTCGCTGCAGGGACGCCCCGGTGGCTCTGCTCTCGCCGGCAGGCACAGGCCTATTGGGAACCTCCGCAGCGGCGGCGGCGGCGGCGCGGGGGTCGAGGCGAGCCGCCACTTCCTGGGGAAGGAGGCGCTGGCGTCTGAGCGAGGCCGGGCGGGGAGGCCTTTCTATCCTCGTGCGCCCCGCCCCTCAAGCCTGCGCCAGCCTCGCTCGTCCCGGCGGACCCGGCCGCCGCTTCCGCTGCATGCCCGGGCCCAGAGGTTCCCCGAGCTCGCCCCGGAGCCGGCAAGGTGCGCGCGTGTGTGTGTGAGCGGAGGGTGTGGGCGGGGCTGCCGCGTAGGCGCTGTGGAAGAATGGCTCCGTGGAGTCATCACGGCGCGCTGTCTGAGGGAGGAGGCCAAGGATGCCCGGCGGATCAACGACGAGAGAGAGCAAGCCCAGGAAGTTTAAGAAGAAAGATTCTGTTATTTATTTTCTATTTTGTATCATTAATCTACAATTACCTGAGCAACATTATGTTTACTAGACTCCCCCCATCATCAAGTCCCCACCACATACCCCATTACAGTCACTGTCCATCAGCGTAGTGAGAGAGAGAGATGCTTTAGAATCACTACTTGTCTTCTCTCTGTTGTACAGCCCTCCCCGTGGCGCCCTCTACATTATGCCTGCTAATCGTAATGCCCCTTTTTCCCCCTTATCCCTCCCCCTTCCCACCCATCCTCCCCAGTCCCCTTTCCCTTTGGTAACTGTTAGTCCATTCTTGGGTTCTGTGAGTCTGCTGCTGTTTCGTTCTTTGTTCTTCTACTCCACAGACGAGTGAGATCAGTTGATACTTGTCTTTTTCCGCCTGGCTTATTTCACTGAGCATAATACCCTCTAGCTCCATCCATGCTGTTGCAAACGGTAGGATTTGTTTTCTTCTCATGGCTGAATAATATTCCATTGTGTATATGTACCACCTCTTCTTTGGCCATTCATCTGCTGACGGACACTTAGCTTGCTTCCATTTCTTGGCTATTGTAAATAGTGCTGTGATAAACATAGGGGTGCCTATGCCTTTTTCAAACTGGGCTGCTGCATTCTTAGGGTGTCATTCCCAGGAGTGGAATTCCTGGGTCAAACGGTATTTCTATTTTGAGTTTTTTGAGGAACCTCCATACTGCTTTCCCCAATGGTTGAACTAATTGACCTTCCCACCAGCAATGTAAGAAGGAGGGTTCCCCCTTGCTCCACATCCTCGCCAACATTTGTTGTTTGTCTTTTGGATGGTGGCCATCCTTACTGGTGTGAGGTGGTATCTCATTGTGGTTTTAATTTGCATTTCTCTGATGATTAGCCATGTGGAGCATCTTTTCATATGCCTGTTGGCTATCTGAATTTCTTCTTTGTAGAAGTGTCTGTTCAGATCCTCTGCCCATTTTTTAATTGGATTGTTTTGTTTGTTTGTTTGTTTGTTTGTTGGGCTGCATGAGCCCTTTATATATTTTGGATATCAACCCTTTATCGGATATGTCATTTCTGAATATGTTCTCCCATACTGTAGGATGCCTTTTTGTTCTGCTGATGGTGTCCTTTGCTGTACAGAAGCTTTTCAGCTTGATGTAGTCCCACTTGTTCATTTTTGCTTCTGTTTCCTTGCCAGGGGAGATATGTTCACAAAGAGGTTGCTCATGTTTATGTCCAGGAGATTTTTGCCTACGTGTTTTTTCTAAGAGTTTTATGGTTTCATGACTTACAGCCAGGTCTTTGGTCCATTTTGAGTTTACTTTTGTGTATGGGGTCAGGCAATGATCCAGTTTCATTCTCTTACATGGAGCTGTCCAGTTTGCCAACACCAGCTGTTGAAGGGGCTGTCATTTCCCCACTGTATATCCATGGCTCCTTTATGGTATATTAATGGGCCATATATGTCTGGGTTAATATCTGGACTTCCTATCCTGTTCCACTGGTCTGTGAGTCTGTTCTTGTGCCGGTACCAAACTGTCTTGATTACTGTGGCTTATTGTAGTAGAGCTTGAAGTTATGAAGCGAGATTCCCCCCTGCTTTATTCTTCCTTCTCAGGATTGCTTTGAATATTCGGGGTCTTTAGTGCTTCCTTATGAATTTTAGAACTCTTTGTTCCCGTCCGTTGAAGAATGCTGTTGGTATCTGGGTAGGCATTGCATTGAAGCTGTAGATTGCTTTAGGCAGGATGGCCATTTTGACCATATTACTTCTTCCTAGCCAAGAGCACGGGATGAGTTTCCATTTGTCAGTGTCCTCTTTCATTTCCCTTACGAGTGTCTGGCAGTTTTCAGGGTATAGGTCTTTCACTTCTTTGGGTAGGTTTATTCCTAGGTATTTTATTCCTTTTGATGCAGTTTTGAATGGAATTGTTTTCCTGATTTCTCTTTCTGATAGTTCATCGTTAGTGTATAGATAGGACAGCAACAGATTTCTGTGTATTCATTTTATATCCTGCAACTTTGCTGAATTCAGATACTAATTCTAGTAGTTTTGGGGTGGAGTCTTTACGGTTTATTATGTACAATATCGTGCCATCCACCTGCAAATAGGGACAGCTTAACTTCTTCTTTACCAATCTGGATGTGCCTTGTATTTCGTTGTTTTGTCTGATTGCCGTGGCTAGGACCTCCAGTACTATGTTGAATAACAGTGGGGAGAGTGGGCATCCCTGTCTTGTTCCCGATCTTAGGTGAAAAGCTTTCGGCTTCTCGCTAAGTTAAGTATGATGTTTGCTGTTGGTTTGTCATATATGGCCTGTATTATGTTGACGTACCTGCCCTCTATACCCGTTTTGTTGAGAGTTTTTATCATGAATGATGTTGAATTCTGTCGAATGCTTTTTCAGCATCTTTGGAGATGATCGTGCGGTCTCTGTCCTTCTTTTTTGTTGCTGTTGATGGATTTTCGAATGATGTACCATCCTTGCATCCCTGAGATGAATCCCACTTGATCCTCTTGATGTATTTCTGAATTCGGTTTGCTAATATTTTGTTGAGTATTTTTGCATCTATGTTCATCAGGGATATTGGTCTGTACTTTTCTTTTTTGGTGCGGTCTTTGCCCGGTTTTGGTCTTAGAGTGATGCTGGCGTCAAAGAATGAGTTTGCAAGTATTTCCCCCTCTTCTTTCTTTTGGAAAACTTTAAGGAGAATGGGTATTATGTCTTCTCTCTCTGTCTGGTAAAATTCAGCGGCGAGATTTAAAATTCAGCGGCATGAGAGGTGAGACAGAGAATTCCCCCCAAAACCACGTATAGTGTGAAAACATCATTAATACAACTATCTCTCAAATAGCAACAGGAAAGAAGGCTGCCCCGGACTGCACCCGCAGACCTCACGAACAGAGCAGGCCTCACGAAACAAGGTAACGTACGAAAGAAAGCCTTGATCCGGGGGGACACTACTAGCCCTTCCCCAACCACATCTCACCGGCGGGAGGAAGAGAAACGGAGCGGGGCGTGGGTGGAAGCCTAGAACTGCTGAACACCCAGCCCTGGAGGTCTGCTTTGGACCACAGACCTACACTGTGTGGTGCTCTGGAGGCTGCTGGGGTTGGGGAGCTGGGGCGGGTGGAGTGCTTGAAAGACTGAGATTCTGGCCATTTGCGGATGACGGGGATCCACATCAGGCCGCTCTGGGATAAAGGAAAGGCAGGCGGTCTGAGAGGCTTCCTAGCAACAACGGGAGAAGGGATAGGTGGACAAGGTTCTCTGGGCGCACGCTGCCCACTGGGTTGGGAACTTTGAGGAGCTTCAGGCACCCCATCTCCCTGGCTGCCTACTCAGCTCTGAGCGGGCTGGCCACGTCCCCTACTCCCCCACCCCCAACTGTGACACGCAGCCTGCTGTAACTTCCTTCTGGCCTGCCGGCACCTGCTCGCAAACCGGCAGTCACTTGCGCGGGCATCAGGCCAGCTGGAGGCCCCGCCTACAACAGCCAGAAACGCTAAGCACAGAGGCTTACACCTGTGTGCTCAGCCGGCTGGCTCTGACACTGCAGACAGGCACTGCCGCCGGGAATCAGGAAACAGGTCTTTCCTGCCCCAAGGCACCAGCCCGCTCCCCTACGACACCTCAACCTCACTCTAGGGGCAGAGCAGCCCCACAGACTAGAGCTTCTGGGCACTAGAAGGCACCACACAGAATTACGAAACATCAAAGGAACCTGGTTCAGACCAAAATATCACAAACCCCAGAAAAAGGACCAAATGGAACCAAACTCCCCCGTCTTCCTGAAAGAGAGTTTAAAATAAAAATCATAAACATGCTCATGGAGGTACATAAAAATACTGAAGAACTCAGGGACAAATTTAAGATGGAGATTCAATCATTAAGAAACTCCATTATCTGAAATGAAACATACAATGGAGGGATTTAAAAGCAGATTAGATGTAGTAGAAGAGAAGGTAAATGGGACAGAAATCAGACAAGAGGAATACAAAGAGGCTGAGGCACAGAGCGAAAAAAGGATCTCTAAGAATGAAAGAATATTGAGAGAACTGTGTGACAACAAATCCAAATGGAACAAAATTCACATTATAGGGGTACTAGAAGAAGAAGGAAAGAGAAAAAGGGATACAAAGTGTTATCGAGAAGGTAACTGCTGAACACTTCCCCAATCTGGGGAAGGAGGTAGTCTCTCAAGCCATGGAGGTGCACAGATCTCCCAACACAAGGGACACAAGGAAGACAACAGCAAGACATATAATATTTAAAATGGCAAAGATCAAGGATAAAGACAGACTTTTAAAAGCAGCTAGAGAGAGACAAAAGATCACATACAAAGGAAAACCCATCAGGCTACATCACACTTCTCAGCAGAAACCTTACAGGCCTGAAGGGAATGGCATGATACATTCAATGCAATGAAACCAAAGGGCCTCGAACCACAAATACTGTATCCAGCAAGATTACCATTTAAATTTAAAGGAGGGATTAAACAATTC
>JAVSCE010017681.1:0-42976 GCA_032199065.1 Smutsia gigantea | reverse complement strand
AAACAAAACAAAAAAAACAAAAAAAATGCCCACCGGATGTAGATTCTGTGGGAATGCTCTAGGTGGCGCTATTGCCCCACTATTCCACAGCTGTGACTGTGCCGCTCCACAGGGCCCTTTATCGCTCTGGCAGGGGTGGGAACGAATAGGAGGCTGCTGATCTCAGTGAGAAGTGTTAAGTATGGCTACGCTTCCTCAGTCGCCAGCTAAGGCGCCTGAAACTCCCCCGGACTCCCAGCCTGCTGGGCTGAGTGTGCTGGGGCGATCCGGCTCCTCCGCTGGGCTCCTGTCTCTTTAAGACCGCTGAAGAAAGTGCGCACTTTTTTTTTTCCTTCCCGGGAGCCGGCTGCAAGCACCCTGGCGCGTTCCCCGCTCAGATCCTGCCCCTCTGTCTCTCCAATGTCCGCTGCACTGCGCAGTGTGGGTCAGCGCTCCCCGCGCAGATCACCGGGGCTGGCTACTTCGCGGGGTGTGCTTCCCCTCCCTCCCGGCTCTGAATCCTCTCCTCCCGCTGGTGCGCTGGGGTGGGGGGAGGGCTTGGGTCCCGCCGGGTCGCGGCTCTGTATCTTACCCGCCTCTTGGGGTGCCGAGTCCTCTCGGGTGTAGCTGCACGCTGTGCGCTTTCCTGTGTATTCTCGTCTCTCTTTTAGGAATAGATGTATTTTCTGTGTTTTCGTAGATAAATATAGTGTTGGGAGGAGATTTCTGCCACCCTACTCACACCGCCATCTTCCCGGAAGTCTTTTGAGCTTCTCTTAATAATGAAGTTGAACTTTGAGTAATTTGCATCCTTTTCTGTGAAAACTGTTTATAGCTTTGGGTCTTTTTCATTTTGGAATGTTGAATTTTCTTATTGGATTCTAGGAGTTCTTTTTATATTAAGCAATGCATGATATGATTTAAAAATATTTTTTCCAAATTTTTCATTTTTCTTTACCTTGCTTACAGTGGTTCTTACCATGAAGAATTTACTTTATATAGTGATATAATGTATCACTGTTATAAATGTATAGTGAAAAAAATTTTTTTTTGTTTCTGGATTTAATATCAAATTTAGAAAAGCCTTCACCACCCTAAAATCTTTTAAGATTCTCCCATGACTTATTCAAGTATTTTAAGCCTTTCAGTTTTTTAAATCATTTAAACTTAGATTTATTTTGGTATAATTTGCAGAAAAAAATAAGTTTTTTCTTTTGTGGTTTTGCCTATTGTTTACCCCTAAGTATTCTTTCCTCCTCTCTTCTTATTTTAAAAGGAGTCTTGTATTCTATTATATCTTCTAACTGGCAGTTGTTTATATAAGGGAAAGCTTTTGATTTCTGTAACTAATTTTAAACCCAGTGACTTGATTTGTTTTAAGATACTTTCAGTTCACCCTCTTAAACTTTGCACTATCTTCCACAAATAGTAATTTTACGTTCTCCTCCATTTTTAATGTCTCTAAATTCTCTTACATCTACTAGATAATTCTCCACTAGGTTTTTAAGTTCCTTGAGAACATGAATTACAGTAGTATATTTTGTATACCTTCCAGAGCACCAGGTAAAGCGTTCTGCATAAAATGATTTACGGCTAATCCTTATTATGAAAATGGAAACACTGAATCGGCCTGATTCATTTATTAATGACACTTTTGTCAGGTCCCACTCACAAATGAAACCAAAATCAATTTTCTCCTAAAAAGACATTAATCAATTCCATCCAGTAAAGCATCTAAATCTTTTTCTCTCACAATATATAGATTATATATATAAATTTTGCAACAAAGTGGGCCTTTTAACTTACAAGATTTTTTTCTTGGATTTAAGTATGAAATACAGGCAAAAAATAAGAATTTTAGCCTCAGATTTGCTTAAATATTTTTGGTGATATACATACATTGTCCACATCAGTTTTCCTAAAGCTATGTATGCTTTTGTTTAAAATCTACACACATTAGGTATAAAGGGGATGGGGGTGTGGATGACCATTAAAGCTTAAAATTAAGTATAACCACACCAAACATGTTTACATGAATGAAACAGATTAGATTCTATAAATAATACAGGAAAATATTCTTCTTACTTTATAGTTAGGCATCTTTTGTTAAAATACCTCCAAACTACACCAGTTACCTATATAGGAAGGATAAATCACTCATGTGTTCATCTTAAAAATACTACATCAAATCAGAAGTTCCACTTGAAAAAGCAAATAATTTTTCTTCCCCAGGCCATTTTTAAAGGTGGTAAAAAATCTTAACTTCTAAATTAAACTTTTGTAAGGTAAAGTTAGCTAGCAACAAGTGTGTGATACAGTGAAATAAATGAAAATTCAGTAAAGACAAAAAGCAGCTCTTAAAACTACCCCCTTCTCCCCAAAATGGATGAATAAATGTAGATTTTCCTCACTACCCCAGCCTAATTCTAAAGCTTTTCTCAAAACTCCTGAGGAGATTCTTTCACTCCTTCAGTAACTAATTCTTCCTTCTACCTATATTCCTTAGGTCGTATATTGACTGTATACATACCACACTCTCAACTCTCAAAAAATGAGGCATAAATTTTCAAATATGCTGTTTTAAGATTTCCACCAAAGACAGGTAATGGAGATTGGGAGTTCTAACCAATGAGTTCATAACACCGGGACATGAATCCTGACCACAATACTCAAGTGAAATAAGTGCAATTACTTATAAATGTCCATCTACAAGGTTAATCAGTGTAAATGACAACCTGAGATGACTCAAGGTTATTTTACATTTCACCTCTTTTCCTTTCCCATTGTTTGATTCTCAGTTGGGGTATCCCATCTGGCACTTGCAGAGGCTCCTTTTAGAATTTCTTGGCGAGTATGTACATTAAAATGGCATAAAAATTCACTTGAGTTAATACAGTAAGCACAATGATTTGCTTTGAATATCTTCTTAAATATATGAATTAATTATAAGTAAACTGGCACATGCAATTCTTGAATGCAACCAAAGAACTAAAAAGTGCAAAAATGATCTTGGAAAACTGAAAAAGATGAAAACTTCATATACATTAAAAAAAATTTGTATCAGAGGTTGAAAATTTGGAGACTCTAACTTCTACCCTGTTTGCAACATTAGAGAAAAAATGCTGAACAGCTCAAGTTCTCTAGTTCAAGTGTTTCCAAAAGGTAAGAAGAGGCAGTACCCTAATCAGCTTCAAAAACAGAGAACAAGGATGGTAAGGGAATTCAAGGACAGCATTAGCAAAAATTGTGGCATATTAGAGTTCATCACACAAATGAAAGCTTCTGTGTTAATTTACTGATGACAAAGAAAGGAAGAATTTGGGAGTGGGGTGGGGTGCTGACTCTGAAACAAAGATACTAGTTAACCTTAGTAACTAATGATCCTTTTTCAATATATTTTTCAAATGGCTATTTTGGATTCTTTGCTTTTAATATTCTAAATCACAAATCTTGCCAGTTTTTCTCTAATTAAACCTACCCATGTTCCTAGGATTCACTATCAACAGAAAAGGAACATAATTGAATGAAGCTCTCAATCAACACCACACCCTTAGCTCTTACTTCTGCACTTAAGGAAATTCCCCTCAATTTTTTAGAACCAGTTCCCTATCAAACATTACATACATTGTGATTACTTTGTAAATAATTCTACATCCAGTTTATTGGAAGAGGCAGCTGTACAGCTTTAGTCCTGAAGAGCTGTGAAATAAATATTGAGCAATTAGGACTGTCAAATGTCAACCCCAAGGCAACATATTAAAGACAAGTACTCAGTTAATTAACAATGCCATACCTGACCATCTTCAATAAAGTTCACCCAAAATTATGTCCATCATAAATTCTGCCAGAACTCCTGGCCTTAAAATCTTTGAAGAGGAGGAGTAACTACTCATGCCACTTGTTCATTAAAGAACATTTTCAGGTTTAAAAATATCAATTTGGTGGACAGTGACTGCATTGGGGTATGGGTGGGGACTTGATAATATGGGTAAATGTAGTAACCACATTGTTTTTTCATGTGAAACCTTCATAAGAGTGTATATCAATAATACCTTAATAAATAAATATATATATATATAAATATAAATATAAATAAATATATCAATTTGGGATTCAATATTAGGGCAGGGGGAGCTTATACTATATAGCTTTTGACAGGATGAATTTTGTCCCCAGGAGACAGCCAAAAGTCCTCAGAGCATCTTGTTCTTGCTATATAACTTTGCCTTTGCAGGACTTTGACATTTTGAAGAACTGTCAGTATATCACCAAAATTATTCACCTTTTGTGAATTAGTGCAGATAAATGAATGCAGATGAATAGAAGTTACTTCTTGACAACTGACTTATGAAATAGTTTTTCAAAAACTGATGATTTCATTCTATTTTCTCCTCAAAAGGGCCAAGAAGGGACCTGATAATTTGAGTTAACTCTAACAATATACAGTAATCTAAAAAATATCCTTAAGAGGCACTGGACTCCACATCGCTAATCATCAGAGAAATGCAGATTAAAACCACGATGAGATATCACCTCACACCAGTGAGGATGGCCAACATCCAAAACACAAACAACAACAAATGTTGGCAAGGATGTGGAGAAAAGGGAACCCTCCTACACTGCTGGTGGGACTGCAAATTAGTTCAACCATTGTGGAAAGCAGTATGGAGGTTCCTCAAAAAATTCAAAATAGAAATACCATTTGACCCAGGAATTCCACTCCTAGGAGTTTACCCTAAGACAACAGCAGCCCAGATTGAAAATGACAGATGCACCCCTATGTTTATCGCAGCACTATTTACAATAGCCAAGAAATGGAAGCAACCTAAGTGTCCATAAGTAGATGAATGGATAAAGAAGATGTGGTACATATACACAATGGAATATTATTCGGCCATAAGAAGAAAACAAATCCTACCATTTGCAACAACATGGATGGAGCTAGAGGGTATTATGCTCAGTGAAATAAGCTAAGCCGAAAAAGACAAGTATCAAATGATTTCACTCATATGTGGAGTATAAGAACAAAGAAAAAAACTGAAGGAACAAAACAGCAGCAGACTCACAGAACCTAAGAACGGACTAATAGTTACCAAAGGGAAAGGGACTGGGGAAGATGGGTGGGAAGGGAGGGATAAGAGGGAAAAGGGGCATTACGATTAGCAGATGTAATGTTGGGGGGGGGCACGGGGAGGGCTGTACAACTCAGAGAAGACAAGTAGTGATTCTATAGCATCTCACTACGCTGATGGACAGTGACTGTAATGGGGTTGGTGGGGGGGGTACCTGATGAAGGGGGTAGTTTAATAACCATAATATTGCACATGTAATTGTAGATTAATGATACCAAAATAAATTATTTTTAAAAAGGCACTGGAAAGATTATCAGAACATTCAGATATTCACTGAGCTATCTTTCTGGCCTAGATCTTCAATTTCAGGTAGAAAAAAATACCCATACCCCCAAACAGGAAAGTGCATTTAGAAAACACACAAATTATGTTCACTCTCCAAAAAGCATACTATGACGCAGGAATGGATTGTGTGCTGGGTTACTGTCTGGAAACAGGGAACATCTGTCAAAAGCAAACAAAACAATTGCTTTTTAAAATGCATTTTTCTAGGTTAAAAAAAAAAAAGAGCAGCTGTCTAAATAACCAAAAAGCATCTGATTCTTCACTGCTCCCACCTAATTTGGAAGAGCAATTTAGGCCTAAGGATCACTTAATTGCTCCTTGAAGCTAGAAAACAAGTTTTTTTGTTTTAATCTGGCTTGAAAACATATTATTTGCAAGACTCAAAATAATTCTGTCCAGCTTTACTTCAAATTCACTAACAACTTCAACTACTATCATTTTAATTATCTCACCCCAAGTTTGGTATTGGGGTACATTAACAGATCAAATACAGAATGTGAACATGTGTGTTTGGTTGGCCTCATATCCAAAGATACCCTACTTACATCCCGGACCATGGGTAATGGCCATCAGCTCCCTGTCTCCAAACTCTGATTACTTAAAGGAAGGCTGGTTCCCCTGCTGTATGTCCACTGGGTACCCAGCAAGCACTCAATAAATGAGCAAAATTGATAGAACATTAATAATGAGCAGAAAGTGTTTCAAATTTTTCAGAAAGACCATCTGGAAACAATTATAAAACCATGTAAACTCATGCTTAAATTGCTCTCTGAATTATTTTCATGAGAAGTCAAATATGAACAAATTTGTTGTTCTGGGGCACACACATTTAACTTTGTGTCATGGCACTCTCATGGCAAGCTATACGCTTGACAGTAAAGAGAAGTACTTATAAGTAATTCTTGGAGACATTATGACACTCTGAATAGGAAAATATGCCAAAGAATTACAAAGGTATCACGGAGGTTGAACTTGCACTCCTCTTTCCACAGGGTATAGAAACCAGTAATTTTTCTCAGAATGTTCCAGTTAACTCTTTAAGCTTAATTTATTATAAACATAAAACAACTTACCATGTAATTCTAGTCCAAGAACTATCACCACTGATTTAACTTTATGATTCTGGTTTGTTCTTGGTAAATAGATCAGTTAATTAAGGATGGAATTTGACATAGGGTAGAAGTTGCTTTCAGGAACTGAAAATTTATAAAAGCCAAATATAAACATTTATATGTAATACACCCCAAATTCTTAACAACTGCTACCTATTATATTGCATAGCTACTCAGAATTGTAAAAGACTTCACACTGTACTCCTTCCCTATCACCTATATCCCTTTTTCCTTCTTCCTTTAAATAAAAACCTATACTGAACAAATAATCTGCTGAAGTTAACTCCCAAACTTTATGTATTAATCAGTCAACAGCAGACCAAAAGTAAGGTACTTTGTAAGTACATTAATTGTACGTGTTTGTAAAGTAATTGTATGCCTTTCTAATTTCACAAGCTTACAGGAGACCATGCTTCTATCTAAGGTAAGCACTGGCTTGCATGTAAGTCATATGATTCTAATGAAACCCCCTAATTGACCAGATCCCTTTTGGGAAGTTTTCATAGAGTCAGAGCTATTTAAAAAGGCAAACACCCCAAAGAGATGTGGGAGAAAATAAAATGCAAGTCTGTGTATATTGACATAAGAGCTCCTAGATGTGTTGTTAAGAGAAAAGCAGCAAATTACACAACTTATGCATAGTAAGGCACAATTTATGTAAAAATTTAAAGCTCACAAAACTGCATTTCTGTAAGTAAATATATATGGGTATAAATGCATAGCAAAAAGGTAATTGAAGAGTATATACTACAGAGCAATACTTACCATTTGGAAAGGGAAACCTAGGGGCACTTTCACAATATCTATACTTTTTAATCTTTGTCCTAGGATACATTATTTAGATAATACAAATGGAGGAACTTTCATATTTCTAGAAAGTACTATATATGATCATTTCCTTAAAATAGCTTCTACTTAAGATAGTTTAGCAAATACACATTGTCTATTTTTCAACACTATCATAACTCTATCCTCACCTTTCTCATTGCTTCATAGAGTTCAAACTTAGGGAAAATCATATTAGCATTTTCTTGAGTGTTTGAGAATGAAGAGATGATACCAGGAAGTATGGAAATCAAAGTGAGAACTGATACAGTGGGAATAAATTTAAGTAGTAGGCCCATCTTTTGGTTTTAATGTGATGCATTTAAAATATGTGCTGGGTGTGCCATGTAACTCAAACTAGCCAAGTTCATTTATCTACTACAGAGAAAAAAAGATGACATAAATTCTAGAGAGCACAAGCAGTGCTAAAGGTCTATCAAATTAAGGGATATTTATTAGAAGCGAAGAATTCTTGCTTGAAATTGCAAACTCAGGAGTACTTCTAAATGTTTTTCATTACCTAAGGTCAATACTAAAATACACTTAGGAAAATTTGCTCAAACTTGTGATTAATTTGTTTTCTTCAAAAGGGGAAAGCCATCAAAGTCAGGCATATGCACAGCATGAATTTTGTTCCACAACACCAAATAGGTAACTGTTTTACTTAATTAAAAATTACAGAACAGCAACACACCAGAATCACACTTACTATGAAATCAAGTAAATGTACATGTTCACTGAATCCCAGCTCTCAATTATTAAAATCCAGGTAATGCGTTTTGTAATTTAGGAAAGAATACTCAAGGATCTTCTCAGTCTCTCTCTACATATTTAGACATTACTGTAAGGCTCCTGAATGGTCACTACTCTGTACACCCTTTTCTAGAAGATCTCAACACCTTAAATGGTCACACACTACATATTTGTTCTTCATTATACACTATCTATAAAGAAAATGGTGAGAACTATAATGGCAAATAGAAGTCAAAAGATAAATTTCAAAAGTTAAAGGCACAGATCGAACCACCTCTAGAGATAATGTGAGTGGTTATTCAAAGGGTAAATTATATTACTTGGAGATAACATAAGATCAATGATCTATATTTCTGGGTAGCACTTATAATATAGAAAACAGCAAATTATGTATTAAAAGAAATAAATTGTATCACAATTCATTTTTTTAAATGTTCTAAGTATTTGGCACAATGCAAAACTTAACGTTTATAGAAACTATTTGATAAAAGTAACATTTAAAATAATGATTTAAAAAATGTCGGGTTGTAGAGTTCCACATCTACCTGACTTCCATTCTACTCCTTACTACCCTTCCTCCCTATTTTCCAAACTATATCTTTTCTTACTGAAAAACTGAAAGGGAAATATTATTCTTCTACCTTACCTGAATGCCAAATAAAAAGCAATCACCAATAAAATATGGTTAATGTTTTTTAAAAAGATTTCATTTTAGCTATAACAGCAATAACTTAAGGGTATTTTCAGAAGATATCCCCAGAACAAAACAAATTCAGACTCCTATTTCATACAACGTGATGCTTCTTCTTTTGAGATTGTTTACCCCAAAATTGCTGCAATATACATTTCTAAAAACCAGTCTTCCTCTATAGTCACAAAGCAAAACAAGAACACCCATCACCATTACAGAAACAATGATTGTATACTTTCAACATAGTATTGAGATTTCTTAAATAACTATCTTAAACCAATTTTTAACTATATCTACTAAGTGTATACACTTACTAGTTGAAAAGTATATTGGTTCTACCTACCTACCACTTTTAATACACAACACGGTAACAAGTGTCTTCTTCCTATTAGCACAATTAGAAGGACAGGAACACAAAACGTATATTAAGCGGATGAAGAAAGTTAGAAAAGTTTCCTCAGTCCTGTTTTATCATCCCTTTATCTTTCCTTTGTAGACACACTGCAGCTGATTCGTCCTCTTTCATCACCCACCCTGTTGCTGCCTAAAGACCTTTTTGGACATTAGAGCAAAGGCAGGTATATCATATTACCTTTTGGTTCTATTGAAATTAGCTTAAATTAATGGTTAAAAAAAGAATGAAATGCTCGAGGTTAAGAGAAATACCCCCACCAGTAATTATATGGCAACTCCGAACAGAGGTTCCTATCTTGACTTTGTGTCATGAATACAGGGTCAAAATTCGAGAGTACAACTCTCAATAATCAGACTTTATCAGTTTCTTTTTTGGAATAAAGCTCAATTTCATCTCTAATTAGTTTAAAAGATATTTATCATTCTAATGGAGAAGAGTCTGTTTCCCATCTACATCCACAGCAGTAAAAATGGTAAGGCTTAATTACCTCTGAAAGACCCAGAAGGGCCAAACGATTTTTCCTGAATCTGTCCCCATCTTTCCCTGCCTCCCTGCACCCGCTGCATAAACACAAACTTCACAGGAAACCCAGAGACAAGAGTATAGTCCTCTGATAAAGGAAGACAACTTTAGCTTATTTCCGACTCTTCCCACCCCACCCTCCCAAACACACACAACAGAGAGGTCAGTGTGTTCTCTGGTAAGGATAAAAATTGAAGACGGCTCAAAGAACACTTAACACTGAGTTAAAATTCTAACATTGTAACATCAAGTTGTCAATTCATTCAACTTTTAACCCACTTGGGAAAATTTAAGCTATTATCTGAAATATATAGTAGTACTTCTTCAGTAGCTATAACCTCTTTATATCCTCTTAATTGTTCATGCTAACAACTTCTATTGCATACCACTGCTTCTTTTAAGAAGTAAATCCAGGACCATTCCACTTTATCTTAGACTTAACATTTACTAGTTTTCCAAGAATGACAGAAATGAAAAAATATATATATTAGGACAAGAACAATTATGTTAATTTCCACAATTTTTGTTCCGTGGGCAGTGCCTGATTCTATTTAAATTAACAAATTTAAGTTCAACCTGATGTTTAAGAAAAAAAAAAACCTAAAGACCAATTTACAAAGTATACAAGAATATAATTTTATAATAAATCTTTCCAGTGTTTGCTATAACTGCATTACACGAAATGTTTCCCTTCATAAAAACTCAGAAGGACAGCTCTTATAAAATGAAACAAACTTTCTATGTTCATCTCTGGCAAGCAATGAATAATTACAATTTGCTCAAAAAGGACCTAAAAGTGCTGCCTCAGAAGCATACCTACCACTAACGTGCTGTATGAATGCGTCTGGGTGAGCGGCAACTGCCTGGGACCTTTTCCTCTCCTCACACCAGTGAACCCATCTCACATACAGCTTGAGAGAAAACTAAAGCCATTGCAAAAGTGAGACAACCTGCTCCACTCAAATGTGTCTAAGACAACCATTCAAAAGGAAAATTGGCAGAAGTCATCTCTTTTATCAAACAAACAAAACCCCAAAAAACAAAAAACCCAACCAAAAGGCAAATGCTGTTGTTCAATCATCTGATGGACTTAGAGAGGCAAAAAACGTGACAACAGCAATAATTCAAGTAAAGTGTATGTGAAAATTTAAACACGCCACTTTCAAGTTAAGACAAAAGTGAAGGGGAACTATGATCTTTATATGAGAGTCAAAAAGCTTAGGCATTATCACCAAATGTTAATTCATTTTAGTCATCAATGAGACTACCATATATATTTTTGCACCTTGCGCTTGTAAAAGCAGATAAAATATTTAATATGTCATTTACAATGTATTTTACTAGCTCAGCATACAGGATGTATATAGATTATATCAAAGTAGTCGACAGGGGCCTGTGCAAACCCTGCAAAAATAGTCCTTCAGGTATCTGCTAATTAAAAGAAAAAAACCATTTGCTGTTTAGAAGTGATACAATTCAAACTACCACAAAATACAAAGGGCTGCAAAATGTATACCATTCCAACAACATATATAAGTTATTAAATAAAGATCTGATTTAAAAGAATATAAATGAAACCTTAAAGTAGGACTTTTCTACATGCATATTATTCCTTATTAAAGAAAAAAATATGTAAAAAGGCCATTGGTAATTGCTTTGTTAACATTTGTAGAAAATGCCAATTCTCTGGTCACAAACTCCACTAAGTTTAGCACTTAAGGTCTCTGCAGTTTTATAAACGTTAATTTAAAATACTGTTAATTCTATAATTCCATTGGTAAAATAATGTGACTTGGAATATGGCAGTCTTCATGTTAAGGGCAATGATCCACAGTCTGATATTTCAAATTTCTTAGATGTGAACAGTTATCCAGAAGAACAGCACCCTCCGCCACCACCCTGGGCTTGAGGTTCATCATCGATGATCTGTACACCTCGCCTTGCAGCTCCTGGTTGACTGGAACCATTGCCTTTTGCCCTCTCATCCACTTGTGCTGTTTCTATCATCCCTAAGAAAGAGAAAAAGCAGAAACTATTTAGAACAAAAATCTTTTGAGTTTCCTCCTATAATTTCAGTATGCCAACATGATAGCCATTTCTGACTTTCAACCAACAAGGAAATTAAATTAATAAACATTTTGTCAGCTCACTAAATAGCTTTCGCTGCAAGTATAAAAAATGTTAATAGCATATTAATTATTAATATTAACAGCATATTACAGCAAATAGTGTATTTGTCCTGTTATATATTGGCCACAGTGACATCAATAGAGGGAAATAAATTTTTGGTTTGAACAAATGACTGTTGACAAGCAAAACCCTTAAGATTTTCCAAATACACTTAAAAATTATATCAAAGTCCAGTATTTCCATTCCTAGGAATTTACCCCAAGAAAACAAAATCCCTGATTCAAAAAGACATATGCACCCTTATGTTTATTGTTGCACCATTTGCAGTAGCCAAGATACAGGAGCAACCTAAGTGTCCATCAATAAATGAACAGATGTGGTACCTATACACAATGGAATATTATTCAGCCATAAAAAGAAAAGAAACCCTGCCATTTGCAACAACCTGGATGGCTCTAGAGGGTATTATGCTCAGTAAAATAAGCCAGGCAGAGAAAGACAAATACCAAATGGCTTCACTTATTTGTGGAGTATAAAAACAAAGCACAACAGAAGGAACAAATTGCAGTAGACTCACACACACCAAGAAGGGACTAGTAGTTACTTAAGGGGGAGGGGGAAAGGGTAAAGGGGCACAATAATTCACAATCACAATATAAGTTGGTTATGAGGACAGTAATATAGCACGGAGAATATAGTTAATGATTCTGTAACATCTTACTATGCTGACAGATAGTAACAGCACTAGAGGGGGTGAAGATTAAATAATATGGGTAACTGCTGAACCACTGTGTGTGTATTTGAAACCAATATAAGATTGTATCAATGATACTTTAATAAAAAATAATAATTATGTCAAAGTTCAAATTGTTCCAAGTACATGTACTATTTTTAAACAAGTGATATTTGAAAGAATGAAAGAGTCTAAGAGGAAAGAGGACTCTGATTTAAAGACAGAGTATACAGTTACTCTAATGAAGAGAGATACTGGTAAAAGGAGAAATACAGAGATCAATGGGAACAAAGTCCAGATACAGAACCCATATTGTCACTTTATTTTTGACATTTATGCCAAGATTATATAATGAGGAAAAATTTTCAAGAAACTGAAACTGAACATTTACATGTAAAAAATAACCTTTGATCTATACATCACCATATGTGAAAATTAACAAAAAATTGATTACAGACCCAAATGTAAAACAGAAAACATCAAATTTTTAGAAGAAAACAGGAGGAAATCTATATAGGAGACAATTTTTGTGACTGAGTTAGGCAAAGATTTCTCATGTAAGACACAAACATGAACCATAAAGAAAAACTGATAAATTGGACCTCGTAAAAATTTAGAATTTCTGCTCTTTGGGAGAGACAGTGAAGAAAAATGAAAATACAAGATACAGATTAGGAGTAAATATTTACAAAATACATATCTGAGAATAAGAGGAAAGAAAAGATGGAATCCTTAAAAAAAGGATTCTTAAACTTGGATCCAGAGATTTTCTTCAACAATGGTTTTCTCTAGTGAGGTGTGCAGGACAATTCACTGAGATGAAACTAGAAAACATTAGAAATCCTAGTTTCTACTTGTTTTTCTTAAACCTTTCAAAATTTCTATTTTTTAGGTTTCATAATGTACAAATTACAAGAGTACTTATGTATGGTCTATGATTTTAAAATAACTATGTGGGGATACTCAAACATTTCTTTAATAAAGATGTGACATTTATAACATTTCTAAGCCACTGATCTAGAACCTTGACAATCAAAGTATGGGCAGCATAATCCATACTTGTGAGCCTGTTAGAAATGAGAGCTCAGCCCCACACCAGACCCACTATGTCAAAATATGCATTTTCAAAAGATGCCCAAGTGACTGATATGAAGAGCAGAAGTTCTCAAATTTTAGGATGCATCAGAATGACCTAGAGCGATTGTTAAAACACAGAATCTGGGCACCCCCTCCAGAGACTTGGATTCAGCAAGTCTGGGTCAGGGCCCGAGAATCCACGTTTCTGACACATTCTCAGGTGATACCGATCCTGCTCATCAGTGGGCCTGACAGAGAACAACTGCTCTAGAAAAATTACGAGGGAATTTCAGGTGCTTTTCATAATACTGAAATTTACTCCAAAGTTTGTATACATGTACATTTTTCTACAAAGAAAAACCATTGTTTGATCAAATTCACAAAAGAGTCTGCAGTTTGACAAAATCTTTTCAATCCACTGTTCTGTAGATGAGGGTTTTTCTAAGTATGATATACATCCTACTGGTGGCTGGAGAACTGACTTTCAGTTTGTATATATAAACAAACATTCTTTCTTTTAAAAAAGCTTTTTCATGTGGAAAATTTCAAACACATATAGAAGTAGAAAGAATAAGACCATGAAAAATCCCATGTCCATCACACACAGTTTCATCCATACTAAGCAAACATTCCTACCACTATTTTGAATAAAGTTCTAGACACATAATTTTGTTCATAAATTATTTTAATGATCTCTAAAAGGTAACTTTAAAAAAACAGTAACTTTGTTTTGACGTATAACCATAACACTATAGCCACACTTTAACAAACCTACATTTTTAAAAATAGAGAATAATTCAATTTTTCTAAACTAAAAAGAAATAACTTTACCCATTTTTCCCAGCACCCATGCCCTGCCTCTGGCAACCACCAATCCACTCTCTGTATCTGTAAGGTTACTTTTTCTCTTCTGTTTTAGAGTCCATGTGTAAAAGAGACCATAGAGTATTTGTCTTTTCTCTGCCTTATTCCACTCAGCATAATGCCCTCAAGATCTGTCAATGTGTTGAAAATGCAAGATTTCATTATTTATTATGGCTGAAAAATATTCCATTGTGTATATGTGGATATATAATAATAATGATAATATATTATATATAATTACACACACATGCACACACACACCAGTTTATCCTTTCATCCTTCAATGGACACGTAGGTTGTTTTGGTATCTTGGCCCATAAAATAACGCTACAATTAACATGGGCGTGCATGTGTCTTTTCAAGTTAGGGTTTTATTTTCTTTGGATAAGTTCCCAGAACTGGAACTGCTGAATCCTATGGTAGTTCTATTTTTAATTTTTTGAGGAACCTACATACTGGCTTGTATGTAGCTGCAACAATTTACTTTCCTACCAACAATGACAAGCACTCCCTTTTTTCCACATTCTCACCAACACTTTTTATTTCTTGTATATTTTTTTTAATTGAAGTTTAGGAGATATACAATCATATATTAGTTTCAAGTATACAACAGAGTAAGTAGTTCAACAGTTACCCACATTATTAAATCCTCACCCCAACCAGTGCACTTATTATCTGCCAATATAGAAAGACGTTATCAAACCACTGGTATATTCTTCATGGGGCACTACCCTCCCATAACCAATTTATACTATGATTGAGAATTTTTGTGCCCCTTTATCACCCTCACCCTCCCACACTTGTGCCTCAACCCCTCCCCCATAGTAACCACCACTCACTTCTCAGTGTCTTTGTGTCTACTGCTATTTTATTCATTTTGTTTTGTTTTGTTTCTAGATTCCACATATAAGTGAAATCATATGGTATTTGTCTTTCTCCACTTGGCTTATTTCACTTAGCATAATACCCTCTAGGTCCATCCATGTCATCACAGACGGCACAATTTATTTTTTTTATGACTGAATAATATTCCATTGTATATGTGTACCACCTCTTCTTCATCCATTCACCTACTGATAGACACTTTGGTTGCTTCTATACCTTGGCTACTGTAAATAATGCAGGAATAAACAGGGTACATATATCTTTTTTGAATCAGAGATTGGTTTCTTCAGGTAAATTCCTAGGAGTGGGGTTACTGGGTCATATGGTATTTATGTTTTTAGTCTCTTGAGGAATGTCCATCCTGCTTTCCACAGTGGCTGCAACCAATTTACATTCCCACCAACAGTGTAGGAGGGTTCCATTTTCTTCACATCCTCACCAACACTTGTTATTTCTTGTCTTTTGTATACTGGCCATTCTAACTGGTGTGAGGTGATATCTCATTGTGGTTTTGATTTGCGTTTCCCTGATGATTATAGATGTGGTGGATCTTTTCATGTGCCTGTTGGCCATCTGTATTTCTTTTTTGGAAAAATCTCTGTTCAGATCCTTCCTGTTCATTTATTTTCTTACTCTGCCTTTGTAGTTTAATGACTTTCTTTAGTGGTAAGCTTCTATTCCTTTCTCTTTTTTGTATATACTGTTAAGGTTTTGTTTTATGATTACCATGAGGCTTACATAAAACAACCTGTATCTATAATGGTCTACCTTAGGCTGTTAACATCTTAAGTTTGATCCCATTATAAAAATCAACATGACTCCTCTCCCTGAACCACATTTTTTAATTTTAATGTCATATTTTACACCTTTTTATATTGTGTATCCCTTAACTAATTATCATGACCATTGTTATTTTTACTACTTTTGTATTTTACCATCACATGAGCTTTATAAATGACTAATCCACTACCTTTACTATATATTTACCTTTCCAGTGAGATTTATTCTTCTATATGTGGAATTATTAATCAACACCCTTTCTTTTCAACTTAAAAAAGTCCCTTTAACATTTCTTTTAAGGCTGGTATAGCAGTGATTTCATTCCCACCAACAGTGTAGGAGGGTTCCCCTTTCTTCGCATCCTCACCTGCATTTCTTGTTCCTTTCTTTTGGATGCTGGCCATCCTAACTGGTGTGAGGTGATAGCTCATTGTGGTTTTAATTTGCGTTTCCCTGATAATTAGTAATGTGGAGCATCTTTTCATGTGCCTGTTGGCCATCTGAATTTCTTCTTTAGAGAAGTGTCTGTTCATATTCTCCACCCATTTTTTAATCGGGTTACTTACTTTTTTGGTGTTGAGGCATGTGAGTTCTTTATATATTTCAGAAGTTAACCCCTTGTCAGATACGTCATTTACAAATATATTCTCCCATGCTATAGGATGCTTTTTTGTTCTGCTGATGGTGTCCTTTGCTGTACAGAAGCTTTTTAGCTTGTTTTAGTTTCATTTGTTCATTCTTGCCTTTGTTTCCCTTGCCTGATGATACGTGACCAGGAAAAATTTGCTCATGTTTATATTCAAGAGATTTTTGCCTATGTTTTCTTCTAAGAGTTTTATGGTTTCATGACTTACATTCAGGTCTTTGATCCATTTTGAGTTTACTTTTGTGTATGGAGTTAGGCAATAATCCAATTTCATTCTCTTGTATGTAGCTGTCCAGTTTTGCCAACACCGGTTGTTGAAGAGGCTGTCATTTCCCCACTGTATATCCACAGCTCCTTTATCATGTACTAATTGACCATATATGCTTGGGTTTCTATTTGGGCTCTCTATTCTGTTCCACTCATCTATGAGTCTGTTCTTGTGCCAGTACCAAATTGTCTTGATTACTGTGGCTTTATAGTAGAGCTTGAAGTCAGGAGTATAATACCCCCCTGCTTTCTTCTTCTTTCTCAGGTTTGCTTTGGCTATTTGGGGTCTTTTGTGGTTCCATATGAATTTTATAACTATTTGCTCCAGTTCATTGAAGAATGCCGTTGGTATTTTGATAGGGATTGCATTGTATCTGTAGATTGCTTTAGGCAGGATGGCCATTTTGACTATTAATTCTTCCTATCTATGAGCACAGATATATTTACATTTATTGGTGTCTTCTTTAATTTCTCTCATGAGTGTCTTATAGTTTTCAGGGTATAGGTCTTTCACTTCCTTGGTTAGGTTTATTCCTAGGTATTTTATTCTTTTTGATGCAATTGTAAATGGTATTGTTTTCCTAATTTCTTTCTGCTGGTTCATCGTTAGTATATTGGGATGCAACAGATTTCTGTGTATTATTTTTGTATCTGGCAACTTTGCTGAATTCAATAATTAGTCCTAGTAGTTTTGGGGTGGATTCTTTAGGGCTTTTTATGTATAATGTCATGTCATCTGCAAACAGTGACAGTTTAACTTCTTCCTTACTGATCTGGATCCCTTTTATTTCTTTGTGTTGTCTGGTTGCTGGGCTAGGACCTCCAATACAGAATAAAAGCGAGGAGACTGGGCATCCTTCTTTTTTCTCATCTTAGAGAAAAAGCTTTCAGCTTTTCACTGTTCAGTATGCTGCTGGCTGTAGGTCTGTTGTATATGGCCTTCATCATGTTGAGGTACTTGCCCTCTATACCCATTTTGTTGAGTTTTTATCATGAATGGATGTTGAATTTTGTCAAATGCTTTTTCAGCAACTATTGAGGTGATCATGTGATTTTTGTCCTTTTTGTTGATGTGATGTGTGATGTTGCTGGATTTTCAAATATTGTATCATCTTTGCATCCCTGGAATAAATCCTACTTGATCATGATAGATGATCTTTCTGATGTATTTTTGAATTCAGTTTGCTAATATTTTGTTGAGTATTTTTGCATCTATGTTCTTCAGATATAATGGTCTGTAATTTTCTTTATTTGTGGTGTCTTTGCCTGGTTTTGATAATAGAGTGATGCTGGCCTCACAGAATGAGTTTGGAAGTATTCCGTCCTCTTCTACTTTCTGGAAAACTGTTAAGGGGATTGGTATTAGGTCTTCCCTAAATGTTTGATAAAATTCAGCAGTGAAGCCATTTGGTCCAGTGGTTTTGTTCTTAGGTAGTTTTCTGATTACCAATTCAATTTCATTGATGGTGGTCTATTGGTTTCATGTCATAATTGGTCTGTTCAGATCTGTTTCTTCCGGGGTCCATCTTGGAAGGTCGTATTTTTCTAGAAGGTGTAGTCTGTTTCTTCGAGGTTGTCTAGTTTATTGGCATATAGTTTTTAAGAATATTTTCTAATAATTGTATTTCTGGGGTGTCCATCACGACTTTTCTGTTCTCATTTCTGATTTTGTTTATGTGAGCAGACTCTCTTTTTTTCTTGATAAGTCTGGCTAGAGGTTTATCTATTTTGTTTATTTTCTCAAAGAACCAGCTCCTGCTTTCATTGATTCTTTCTATCGGTTTATTCTTGTCAATTTTATTTATTTATGCTCTAATCTTTACTATGTTCCTCCTTCTACTGACTTTGGGCCTCATTTTTCTTTTTCTAGTTTTGTTAATTTTGAATTTAGACTGTTCATTTGGGATTGTTTTTCTTTCTTGAAGTAAGCTTGTATTGCAATATACTTTACTCTTAGCATGGCCTTCACTCTGTCCCATATTTTGGGGTGTTGAGTTGTTGTTTTCATTTTTCTCCATATATTCCTTGATCTGTTTTAATTTGGTCATCGATCCATTGATCATTTAGGAGCACGTTGTTAGGCCTCCATGTGTTCATGGCCTTTTTTGTTTTCTTTGTATAATTTATTTCTGGTTTCGTACCTTTGTGGTCTGAGAAGCTGTTTGGCACAATTTCAATCTTTTTTAATTTACTGAGGCTCTTTTTGTGGCCTAGTATGTGATCTATTCTGGAAAATGTTCCATGTGCCCTTGAGAAGAATGTGTATACTGCTGCCTTTGGGTGGAGTGTTCTGTAGATGTTTGTTAGGTCCATCTGTTCTAGTGTGTTGTTCAGTGCCTCTGTGTCCTTACTTATTTTCTGTCTGATTGATTTGTCCTTTGGAGTGAGTGGTGTGTTCAGTCTCCTAAAATGAATGTATTGCATTCTATTTCTCCCCATTAATTTTGTTAGTATTTGTTTCACATATGTCAGTGCTCCTATGTTGGGTGCATAAATATTTATAACGGTTATATCCTCTTATTGTACTGACTCCTTTATTGTTATGTACTGTCCGTCTTTGTCTCTTTTTACTTTCTTTGAAGTTTAGTTTGTCTGATACAAATATTGCAACTCCTACTTTTTTCTCCCTATTATTTGCATGAAATATATTTTTCCCTCTTCACTTTTAGTCTGTTTATGTCTTTGGGCTTGAAGTGAGTCTCTTGTGGGCTGCATATAGATGGGTCTTGTTCTTTTATCCATTCAATGACTCTGTTTTTTGATTGGTGCATTCAGTCCATTTACATTTAGGGTGATTATTGATAGATATGTTCTTATTGCCTATGAAGGCTTTAGATTCATGGTTACCAAAGGCTCAAGGGCAGCATCTTTACTATTTGACAATCTAACTTCCCTAGCTCATTATGCCATTTCAAACAAAATCTAAGGGTTCTTTTTTTCCCTCCCTTCTTTTTCTTCCTCCTCCACTCTTTACATATTAGGTTTCATATTCTGTACTCTTTGTGTATCCCTTGACTGATTTTGTGGGTAGTTGATTTATTTTTGCATTTACTTAGTAATTAATTGATCTACTTCCTTTACCGTGGTTTTACTTTCTCTGGTGACAGCTATTTAGCTTAGGAGCACTTCCATCTAGAGCAGTCCCTCCAAAATACACTGTAGAGATGGTTTGTGGGTGGTAAATTCCCTCAACTTTTGCTTAACTAGGAATTTTTTAATCCCTCCTTCAAATTTAAATGATAATTTTGCCAGGTAATCTTGGTTCGAGGTCCTTTAGTTTCATTGCATTAAATATATCACGCCACTCCCTTCTGGCCTGTAAGATTTCTGCTGAGAAGTCTGATGATAGCCTGATGGGCTTTCCTTTGTATGGGATCTTTATTCTCTCTCTGGCTGCTTTTAATACTCTGCCCTTGTCCTTGATTTTTGTCATTTTAATTATTATATGTCTTGGTGTTGTCTTTGGTGGGTCCTTGTGTTGGGAGATCTGTGCACCTCCATGGCCTGAGAGGGTATTCTCTTCCCCAGATTGGGGAAGTTTTCAGCAATTATTTCCTCAAAGACACTTTCTATCTCTTTTTCTTCTTCTTCTGATACCCCTCGAATGGAATATTGTTCCCTTTGGATTTGTCGTACAGTTCTCTTAATATTCTTTCATTCCTAGAAATCATTTTTTCTCTCTGTGCCTCAGCCCTTTTGTATTCCTGTTCTCTAATTTCTATTTCCTTTGCTGTCTCCTCTACTTCATCTATTATCTTTTTATATCCCTCCACTGTATGTTTCATTTCAGACACTATATTTTTCAAGGTTTCTATCTCTTTCTTGAAGTCGTCCCTGAGATATTGACTGTTTTTCTGTAGCTCCATGAGCATGTTTATGATTTTTATTCTGAAATATTTATCAAGAAGATTGGTTTGTTTCAATCAGTCCTCGTTCTGGTGTTTGAGGCATTTTGGTATGTACCATTTCATATTTGTAATGATAATTATGGAATAACAACTTTGTGTATGCGGCACCCTCTAGTGCCAATGCTCTACTCTCTGGAGGTGCCCTGCACCTGGAGGGATGGCAGGGGTCACAGGTGAGTGGTGCTGGTCTCTGCCAGGAGGAAAGAGCTCTTTCCTGCTTCCCAGATGCAGTGCCTGTTTCCAGTGCAAGGGCCAGTGGGCCGAGCACAAGGAAAGAGCCTCTGTATTATGCCCCTGCAGCTTCTGTAGGTGGGGCCACCCTCCAGCCAGCCTGGAGCAATGGCTGGGCCAGCAGGCTTGGAAATTGCTGCCTGCCGGGAGGAAGGAGTGGCAGACTGCAAATCGTAGTGGGGGACCTCAGTGCTGCATTGCCAGCCAGTGGGTAAGAGCACCTGAAGCTCCTGAGAGTTCCCAATCTGCTGGGCTGAGTGTGCTGGGATGGTTTTGTCCACCTGCCCTTTCTCCTGAGCAGCAAGCTCTGTGTAATCTTTACCCCTTTAGCAGCCCTCTCGCTGTTGGGAAGTCCTTCAAAGTGCCCACCTTTTGCCCCAGGGGGGCCAGTTGTGCATACTTATTCTCCAGAAGTGGCTAGAATCTCGGTCTTTCCATGTATTCTGCCTGTTTTTGTTTTCCAACCCCACTAATCTACACAGCGCCATGTAATGTGGGTTCGTGCTCCCAGAGCAGATTTCCTGGGGTGGGAGTTTAGCGGTTCTGGTCTTCTACTCCTTCCCCGCTCCATTTTTCTTCTTCCTGCCACTGAGCTGGGATGAGAGGAGGGCTTGGGTCCTGCTGGATCTTGGCTTTGCTACTTTACCCTTTTCTGTGATGTCTTCTCTTTTCCCAGATGTAGGCCATCTGTTGCAATCTTCTTTCCAGTTGCTCTTTCAGGATTAGTTGTATTTCCTGTATTTTTGTGTTATATGTGGTTTTGGGAGGAGGTTTCTGCCACATTTATCATGTGGCCATCTTTTTTCACTCACTAGTGTATTTTGCAGTTCAAGTTATTATATTTCAACAGCATGATCTCTATTGGTACTTTTTTATGTTTTCCAAGATCTCACTGTGTTCATTCATTCTTCTCCCCACTTTGGTGAGCATCATTATGACCATTACTTTGACCTCTTTATCAGATAAATTACTTATCATTGTTTCGTTAGGGTTTTTTTTTCTCCTGCAGTTCTACCTTGTTCTTTCATTTGGAACATATTCCTGTTTCTTTGTTTTGCTTGATTCTGTGTTGGTTTCCATATAGTAGATGAAACCAACACTTGTCCCAGTGTTGAAGGGACGGCCTCATGCAGGAGATGAACCTTATCATTCCACTCTGCCTCAGCTCCATTTTCTTGATTTTCTCTCAAACCTTTGGGCCTGCCCAAGCAGCCCAGTATATTTTTAACAAATCCAAGGAGATGAAGATGTGCCAAGGCCTAAGAGAGGAACTCAGCTCCTAGATTCAGGCTGACTAGAAGCCAGATCCTCAGGCATTAGGTTTTTAAAGTATGCAAATATATAAAGCCCTGTGGGACCACTAGCATAACCCCCACTAGCTAGCAGAACCAAGCAATCTGGAAGTGTCTCTTAGGTGGCAGTCACAACAATTCAAGGCTACAAACAAGTGTACAAGCTCCTTTCCAGGTGAACCAGAGCATGGAAAAAGGAGGGCTCGAAGATGGTGCCCACCAGTGTCTGTTCCTGGAGAATACTCCAGCAGGCTCCAAGTTGCATCTGTTAAATTAGATGCCTGCCCCTTAGTATGACACGTTAATAGAAGCAGGTGAGCCTCCTTCACTTTTAAGTCCATCATAATTAGCAAACTCTGAGCTGAGCCCTGGGGTAGGTGAGTCCAAGTGCAAGCCCTTTAAGAATGGTTTCTCAGATCACTTCAGTCTTGTGGCCTTGGGACCCAAGCCCCATTAGTTTTTCAAAGTTAGGTTTGTGTCTCAAGTACCTATCTTAAAAGTTGGGATACCAAATGTGGGATTCAAATCCTTTGCACCACAGGGAGAAGCCAGAGGTTTTGAGTTCCCTCCCAGATGTGTGCTGCTGTGCCAGGGGTGGGGGTTATGATGGAATGGTGTCCAAGCCTCTCCTACCTGCTTTTTCCTTTGCCCAATGGTTAGTTGTCACTCAGACAACCTTTTTTTTAAAGAAAAAATTGTTCATATGTAGCTACAGATTCAATATGTCCATGGGAGGAAATGAGCTTAAGATCTTCCTTTGTTACCATCTTGAACTGGAACCTCAATAATTTCTTAACATCAGTAAGTGTTCATATAGTCCCAATTGTTTCACAAATATTTTTTTTCACTAGTTTGTCAAGTCAGGATACAAATAAAGTCCATCTATTGCAACACATTGTTAGATCTCTTAAATCTCTTTTAATCTGTATATTCCCCGTTTTTACTTTTAATAGTTATGCATTCATTTTAATATGTATTTAGCACATATCACATGCATGATTTCATAGCCTTTACTGCTTAAAATGGGGCTAAAGTATATATACTTTAAAAAAATTAAAGAAAAATATTAAGCAAATAGTTGATACATGTGAAAAATTATCAATATGGTTACTAACAGAGACTGTAAAATACCACTTAAGAAATAGTACCATTATGTTTTAAAAAGCCATTTCTAAACAATATATCTGAATATACCTACTTTTACAAAGGTCAAGGAAGAGTTCCTCAATTCCTTTGTTCTGTTTGGCTGAAGTATGATAGTGTTTTGCTCCCACAGATTCTGCATACCTTAAAAAAAAAGTAACACCAGGGATGTATTTAATAGTATGTCTGTTATCTGAATATTTTTTTTACAGTAGCAATTTTAGTAACACGTTACTAATCTACCCAGGTTTAGTGAAATTAAGATTATATAGCCATTTAACATCACTATGCATTGAACCAAATTTTAAATAAGAACACAAGTATAACAAGACTTAAAATTTTTATAAGCTAATCTGGAACTCAAATACTTTAGAAGTTTTTATGACTCACTGACTATTTGACGATAGTTTTCTTTTGCATCACTCTTATATTTTTTACTATAAAAGGAGAAGTGAGAGTAGAATATCTTTAAATGTTGCCAAAAGTCCAGAAATGACCAATGTAAACATGCTTCACTGAATATAATAGTTCAATCTACATTAAGAGTTTGAGAAATACCTAAGTAGTAAAACAAACTGTGTAATGAGGAAGACTTCTCTACCAGGGAGTGACTAGTGGGAGAAGGGGAGGAATAACACTTACGATTCTGCCTCTTGAATAGAAACATGTCTCTCCTTTTCCAAGTCTATTTTATTACCTAATTTGAAAAAGTAAAAATGCCAATCTTTAACATTGATTCATTCACTTTTATAATGAAATCAGGCCAATTTTGAATATACAATTGCCATTTTAATCACCTGGAAAAACAGTACAAATCCCAACAGGCTTCTAAATGTCCTACAACTATAAATTTAACACCTATGATATAAGGATAACCATGCCCATCAAAACGAAGGCCTCAACCTCCCTCAAATAGCTCATTAAATATCCCTTCTATAGCTGCACTGTCAGAGAAAATAACTGTTCCAAAAAGACAGGCACTATCCTTTGATTTAGGTAAAATGGGGACTAAGCTTCACTAGGGGTTTTACTACGGAACCTAGGGATAAACCTATGGATCTTAGCCAAGTGTAAATGGTTCCCAGTCACCTTACAACCAGTCAATAATTAAGCAAGGCTACTTTATTGTTCACAAAAATATATTAGGCTAGTCTCTTGTATCCTAAGAGTATTTTGGTTTCCTGGATGATGTGAACTGGTTAAAGATAGCATTAAAATGTATGACTTTTTAAGCACTTTTCAACCACAAGGGAGGAAACTATACTGTTTGTTTTAAATATATGAGAACTTAATATATACATATCATGCAGATTTAAAATTACTGAAAATAAGTTTAGCTCTCCTTAACAATGGAACCAAACTGAGATTATGCTAAAAAGCCACCAGAACAAAAGTGAAGAAACTTCAAAATACAGATTCCTTATTAAATGCAGGGTAGAGATTAAGGTGAACTAGCTGGACACACAGAGTGCTAAAGGCAATGGAAATATAGGAAAGGCAGATAAATACCCTAAGGAAGGACACTTGAAACAAATATTTTCATTTCTTCTATTCTGACCTACAGTGGGAAAAAAGGACACCTTGTAAACAAGGTCATTTTTTTCTTGGGACCTTAGAGAGTCTAGAAGACAATTTCTAATAAAGCATTGAAGCAAGCAACTAATAAAAAATGCAATGCTTAGAACTGAGAAGTATAAGCCCAGAGGTTCTGTATATGAGGACCTCAAATAATCTGAGCATCTAACTATGAGAAGCTGCAAGCAACTATCTGACATGCAGCCTAAAAGTAAGAGGGAGGGAAGTGGACTATATATAGTAAAGCTCTGTAGGTACCAATAAATTCAGTAATGAATTTCTGCTTCTTTGAACAGTTATCTGTCTACCTCAGCAAGGATAACATTAGTTCTGATTTCCTACATTTTACTTTGTCAACAGAATTTCTAATTTGCTAAATATTATAGCCATTATATCCAATAGTCACCAGAGGAAAAACAAGTTGGTTTACATTACAAAGAATGCAAAAAGCACCATCTAGTGGCTGGTGGCTCCAACAGAGGCACAAGGTTCTACTTCCCTAAACAGGTAAAACAGGAGCCTCCTGTAGTTAGCAAGGAGATTTTTGTTCCAATAACTAAACAGTTATGAGTTGCTTTTCTAAATACTTTGTGCTGTTTTTTTCAAATACCACCAGAATTATCAATGTCTATTTTTTTTTTAATGAGGACAGGTAGACAATCACCTTACTGCTTCAAGTGAATACTCAGGAGAAATTATTCAGGCACTGCTTTATTATTTAATATTTTAAACTTTACTTTAATAAATCCAGTTATCATTAAAATAGCTAATAACCTAATTATTATTTTTAAAATAAAATTTTAATCTCTCTGCTAAATAACTATTTCTTTGAACAATCAGTGTTCATAATGGACAGTACAGACTAAATCACACTAAATTACTTTTCATGACTGAATCTTTCCAAAGCACAACATTTTTTCAGTTCTCATATTCTTTTAAAGCAAGACACCTAAAGGATTAAGGCTTTGAGGCTCATATCTGTTTCAATACTACTGTGCATCTAACACAGGGACTTTCAGTAGGCTTCAAACACCTGAAAACAAAGACAACCATCTTCAAGAAGTACCTACTTAAAAGTATACGGGTTAGAAAAAAACTGCCTGACACTGTTGGAGAAGGAGAGGAAAAGGCACTCTGCTACTAATTGTAAAAACTTTCTTTAAAAATAATATTTTAATTAAGAACATGGAAGGGATATACTCATTACTAAGGACAGATGGCCTAACAGCAATAGAGAGCTGGAATATCATATTTTGCTTAGACTGAATGGTATGTTACCTAGTGGAAAGAAGCTTTCCAGGATTTTAAATCTGATAAAACTGGTTTTTATGTCCTGGCTAACTTCTTAAGTGTAGATCTGGGGCAAATTACTTAACCTCTCTGTCTCACTTCATACAAATGTAGCTAACAAACTTCACAGGGTTGATGTCAAAATATGATATATGTCAAAGGCCCTATTAGCATATACTACCTGCTCAATAAAGAGTATTACTAATATGAGCCATATTCATCACAGTGAATGATCAAATGGAAAAATCAGTATTGTTAGGAGAGAATTAAAACCCATGACAGGTAACACACTTCACTTCTTACCACCATCCTGCTGGCTTCATCTAGCTAACATTGTTAATCCAACACTCTTGGAAATCTTCTCTGAACCTCCACCCCTTCCAAACACAGTCAGGCTTGCATCTGTGCTATCACAGCACTCTGCACTTTCCCCTTCATAGCACTTACTGTGACATAAAATAGCTTGTTTTTCCCTCTCCCCCTATATAGTAAGTTCTGGGAAGACAAGGACCACACCTATTTTGTTTACTTATTCACTACACTATTCCTAAAGTCTGGTACATAACAAGCGATATATAGCATTGGTTAAGGATATGTGCTTGCAGTAAAAGACCTGAGTTAAAATCCTAGGTCTGCCTCTAATTAGATACATATTTTGAAAAGTATAAAGCTCTTTAAGCCCATTTTCTCATGTGTAAAAAAAAGGAAATGGCAACAATACTTTCTTGCAATGTTGTCAGAAGGCTTACATAACATAATAAATTTGTAATTTTTAGAACAGTATCTGGCACTCAATAAATGTCAACTATTATTATAAACATGTTTAATAAACATACAAATGTTAAGGACAGACTAGAAACAAAATACTATCAAACAGCACTACAGCTCTGATCAATGGTGTTACTCAACCCTAGAGGAAAAAGTCTCTGCTAGTGAGTTTAGGCTTTACTATTACAGGTTAACACATCAGCAGTGGTTTACATAAGGACATAGAAGGTTCAAAACTAATTTACACATGAAAAAGTTAGATTATATATCAGACATTTAGATTCAGAAATATATAACAAGTTGAAATTTCTACACTCAGGTCTAAATAAATTCTATGAGGACAAGATGAGAAAAGTCTGTCAAGAGCAATACTTATAAAAAAGGAGTTTAGATTTTGTTAACTACATATAAAAGAGATACTAAGTTGACATGGCTGCTAAAAAGTATGCAATTTTGGGCAATGTTGGTAAATGGATATTATGAGGATTTTTAAAAAAGAGAGAGAACCATGTAAATATATACTGGCACACTGACTCAAAAATGTTTGGATTCTAGTGCTCCTGTGTATGAGACACACTGATACACACTGGCATAAACCTAGGAAAAAATAATCCAGGATGATGACAATGTCTGGAGGTTAGGCCAAATGAAAAATACTTGAAGACCTAGAGAATATAAGATTGTAGGTGAACTGTCAAAGAACAGTTCAGTTGTTTAAAGGGCTGTCTCATGTAAAGGGAAAGGAACAAATATTTGTCAAGTACTTCTTGATGCCAAGTGTTTTCCAAATCATTATTTTATTTAATCTTCTCCACAATCCTGTGAGATAGCATTATTTTGAAGTTAGTAATAAAACAGAGAGAATGAACAGTGAACTACTATAGAGAATATAATAAAAATCAATAGCTGGAAAAAATAATGCAAATGTCCATCAATAGCAAGAGGATAAACTGTGGAACAGTGACAGAATAAAGTACTACACAGCAAAGAAAAGAATATGGCTACAACTATATACAAGGACATGGAGGGATCCTGCAAACAAAATGAAAAGCCAAAAAAACTGACACAAAGAGTTCATACTACACGTATGATTCCATTTGTATAAAATTCAAAACAAAACTAGTCCATGCAGTAAAAAGTCACGATAGTGTTTGGGTTGGGGGGTGGTGGAGGGAGGGCAGTGGAGTAGTGTGGGGATGAGATAGCACAGGTGGGACTTCTAAGGTACTGACTAAAAGACCTATTAACTTTGTGAAATTTTCTTTTTGTGATAAATGGGCTCACAAATTCTCCCAATTCGGAATTACACCTAAAATTCTGTGTCATATTTGCCAGTAGAAAAGAAAAAGAGAGCTTTTAATATTTATACCAATCATTAGTAAACATTATATAACATTAAATCAGTACCGTCTGACCCTACCTGAGGCAGTAAGCTACCAGATCCAATATTCTTAAACCTTCTTATAATATGAACATGAAGAATATACAGTTTAAATGAATAAATTCATAAGCTTATTTACCCAGCTAACTCTTCTTATATAACCCAGCTAATGTTACTTTGTAACCTTTGTCAAGTAACAAGCTCTTGAGGTTTCTTTGACTTTCAGAAAGTCATTTCTTTCTCTCTTCTGAGATAACCAGCATCCCAATAATTATTAGAATCTTTAGTCATTTGCCTACTGTGGTTACATGCACTCCCAGTTAAGTCCTACAATCCAGACAAGGCCAGGCCAAACTCACCAACGACTAGCTGCAGCTTTGGCCCTGAACTCCTATGTGGTCTACCACTCCAGTGTTCTGAGCTGAAAACATTCCCACCACCTAGCCTAACATCCGGCATCTAGTTTAAGCATGCAGATCATCTTCTTGATCTCTTCCCCGAGACTTGCACCCTGATCTGGAACTAATCTAATGGTGACAAAACACAAGAAATGTAAAGCCAAGTTTAAAAAAAAAATTCTTAAGGCTAAACACAGAATTTGCCCACACTGATCACTACATTCTATGTCCTCGACTAAAATCCCACTTTCTCCAAGGCCGTTTTTACTCTATCAATCACACAGAAAGGAGAAGAGAAAACAGCATGAGACTATTCATCATGAGGCTTATTAGCATAAGCATAAGAATCAGAATGACTTCAATTCAAACCCCATCTCTGATAGCTGCCTGATATTGGGCAAGCTATTAAGTATCACCAGGGCTCAGCTATGTCTATAAAGCCCTCAATTATGAGGATTACATGAAATAATGTCTACTGAGTACATAGCACAATGTCTGGTATATGCTATTGCTCACTAGCTATTACAACACAGAAATAATAACCTAAAAAAAAAAGGGAACCAAAGAGAAATTCCAGAAGTCCAAGAGTGAGTTCTAGAATTCCTTTACCTTACCCATTAAGAATATTCCTCCACCTTAGTATCATGATCTACTTATATCTTTAAGTCAAATTTGTCCTAAATTGAAAAATGTGTACAGTTAAATGTATGGAACAAGAACACTAGCTTAAGTCATTAGTTTTAATTTTAAAGTAGTTTCTGAACTCTTTTCTTCCAAACAAAATATTACAGTGAAAAACTAAAGGTCAAATTAAAGCAAGGCTGGGACTTGACACCTTACATGCTTATCTTCCCACTTGCTCCCCAAAGCAATCCTTGAATTACAGATGTTTGAATCTCCCGAAAGATCACCTCTAAATCCTAAATCATTCTAAAACATTAAATATTCAAGTGCCATCTTTTTTTCTCATATAACTTTAAAATGAGGATTGCTTACTATTATTTAATAAAGTATTAAGGAAATAAAGGACATTTTTGAAAAGTAATGATGCTTACCAACTATACACAAACAGATTTCATTTCCCAACATTTTCCGTAATTCTTTGACCCAGTTTTTTACCTGCATATACAAAAGAGTAAATATTAAAACAAACCCTATTACAGTGACTACCATTAAAACACTGCAAAATCTCAGCATTGTCAAAATATCTCAGAATTTTGTCTAATAACCAGTGAATGATTCACTGTAGGATCATCTGTTGTCAGATTATAGTGCAAACCACATATATACAAACATCCAATGGAAAGAATTCTCTCTATACTTGCATATGTGAATAACAGACAGAAGCACTGCTAATTACAAATTTTCATAAATCTCCCATAGATCTGAGCAAGGCTACCAACCATGGCAAAAGTATAGTCAACTCCAGCCTCTGATCAGAGATGCTTATATAGAGTCACCTTGAACTTAAGTTCATTTTGAACACATGGGCTTAAAAGTCTTTTGTAACCCAAGTGGTTCCAAAATAGAGGACATAAGAGTTTCTGCATTACACACGTAAAGGAAAAAAAAAATGCATATGGGCACCAAAAAAAAAAAAAGAGTAAAAAACCTGTCATCCTTCAGTATCCGACACGTTTTTTTCAACCTCGGCATTACTAATACTCGGGCTCAGGTAATTCTTTGTCATGAGGGATCGTCCTGTGCTAAGTATGATGCTGAACAACATCCCTGGCCTTGCACTCCCTGAATACCAGTATCATCCTCCATGCGTGGCAACCGAAGCTGTCTCTAGACACTGCCGGCCCCTGATGGAGAGCCAAGGGTGTATGGGGACTCCAGTGACAAACAAATTCTTCAGTATGGATGAAGCATAGCAGCAGGCACAGCGGGGAGTAAACTGGAATTAAGTAAATTAGTCTTTTAACACATAGTTTTAAATATGTTGACTACAATAAAAAAGGATAAAGAACAAACTTGGATACCTCCTTTCATTTTTTGAAATGGAATTTAATCTGTACGGAATTAAACCTCACAGAACTTATACATCTTCCTTAAAAAAGTGCACACACATCTATAAATTATAAAAATTACATTAGATATGTAGTAAGTACCTACTGGGTATCTGGTCCTACAGTACAAATGTAATAGTTTCACAGTCCTACTTTCTACATGAATACAGAGAAACTGCTTTAATAGACCCAAAATCTTTTAAAAGCAAAGGTGACCAGCATCACCACCTTACCTTCCTAATACTGCTGAGCCACGGTTCTCTCAGTACAGCCCCATCATTCTGTTTCATTTATGTATGTGTATGAAGCTCACAGAGAAGCTTTTAACTTCCAACCCTAGTTGATTTCACGTAAGAAAACTTTTGACTGTACTAGTATAAAATATACATCCTCATCACTTCAAAGGAAACATGCCAGAATCCAATTATGTATTACTATACTCCCTGTACATACAGTATCAGAACCTACTAAATCTAACCAATTTTTTAAAGAATTTGTAATTCTACTGCTCTCAAATCTCCCTCTGCAGACATCCCATTCATTACCCCATACGTTCTGTGGTTAGTTAAAAATGGTCACAAATTCTTTGCAAATACTCATATCAAGAGATAATCTATTTCCTCTCCCTTTGAATCTGGACAAGCCCTGTAATTTGCTTTGACCAAGAGAATGTGGCAGAAGTAATGTTATGCCAGTTTCAGACCTAAGCCTCACGAAGGCCTGGAAGCTTCACTCTTGGGATCCAGTTGTCATATAAGAAGCTTAGGCTAGAATATGGAATAATGAGAGAGCACGTGGAGAGAGTACATGAGGATGAGACACTAGATGGAGTGAGAAGCCATACAGAGGAGAACCAGGCCTTCTTGGAAGGTCCTGGCCTGGCCAAATTCCCAGTTCAATGCAGCTGCATAAGTTAACTCACTGACAAAACATGGAGCAGAGGATGAGCCTGGTCAACCCACAGAATCATGAAAAATAATAAACTGGTTTTAAGCCACAAAATTTGGAGGGTTTTATTACGCAGCAAGAGATAACAGGTCCCTTTTCAACCTAAAAGACTCAGTCTTCTCTTCATCGATATAATACTTAAACCATTTTTTTTTAATGCCAAAAGATAGGAAGGGAAAACAGCAATTAGTAGCAACTGCAAAACACCTTTTCAAAATACCCTTAAATCTGCAAGCTACCTATCCTTTCATTTCTCTATTCCTTGGACTAAGTTTTTTCAAATGACACTAATAATTCAAGGGCAACCTTGTACATCTGCTTCATCAGTTAAATACTGGGAAATAAATGAAAAGAAAAAAACTAAAAAGGCAAGCAATTTTAGTAAGAACAAACCTGTAATTCAAGGCAAGAAAAGTTTCTGCCTTGGAAATTAACCCTTTTAGTTACAAATCCCTGACAAACATATTCCAAAAGGGGCTTTCAGAGGAAAGTCAAATAAGTAATTAGTCACCATCCTAACTGTGATGAGAATTAAGAGGTAAATTTAATAGTAACTCATTTTTGGTCACAAACAACTTCAAAAATCCTACATTTCTGGTGTAAAAAGAGGGGTAGGGAAAAATGGAGAAGTTTTAAAATAAACACTACCTAGACTGTCCTTTTAAAATTTATATTATATCCTCCAGGATATGTAGTGATTAATTTTGTTCCTCCTTTTCCTCTTCACAATTAGGGAGTCCATACAGTCATACCAAGTTTTCAGGTGCTCAGTGTATACAGAACCAAAGAAATGGATGTTGACTTTTCCAAAAGCCCCTATATCTTTCTGAAGCTTTACTTCAAATTATTCCCCTTTCCTAATATCTGAGAAAGCCATGTAATAAACTACTAAAAACTCTGATATTCATATTGCTAACATGAATTAAATAGTCCACTAAAAAATGAGTGGTCACCATTTATGCACAAACTATACTTCACTTTTAAAACCCACACTCATTACCTTACTAAACAAAGGCATGTTAATGGAGACTTCAAACATCAATGTTGTTCTTCTGTTACGTTATCTACACATAAATAAATACAATACCTTCTGAAAAGAGTCTTCATCTGTTATATCATAAACTAAAATAGCTCCATTTGAATCTCTGTAGTAAATTGGACCCAATGCATGGAATCTCTCTTGGCCTGCTGTATCCTAAATAAGGCAAAAAATGTGAATTAGATCAGAAGAAAAAAATACATCTGCTATTGCAACTACTGTGAACTTTTGATTAATTGGAAAGTGAGGCATGAAGTTACAGATAATCCCAAAACACTGTTAGAGGAAACAAAACAGGTCACAAAATTTTTTTCAAGTTGTTACAATCAATATTTAGTGTTTTACTGTTATACAAAGGTTTCTTCACCCCTCCCCGCCCTTCCCCCACCTCAGCGATCTTCCCACCCCTGCTTAAAAACTGGTTTAGTTGCCAGAGGGTCAGAATGGCCAAGATGGATTTATAAGCCAGGTATAGGCTCTGCCCTAAATTTGTGTCCCCCACAGAGGGAGGAGACAAGAAAGAGAGCATGCGACAGGCCCATCTGCCAAGAGGCGCAGTCCTCTACTGCATTACCCTTGCCTACTCTTTACTAGCCACTCCCTTGGAAGGCTGGAACATGGAGACACAGGAGAAAAGGCCAAGGAGGCTGAGAAAGGCCACCCTGAGCTTTCTCTGATGTCGAATCCCTCTAAGTTGATTTCTTCCCAGCTGAAAAAATTATGATAGCAATATTCATGGTTATTAAAAGTTCTGGTTAACCTTCAGTTAACTTAAAAAAATCCAGAAATTCAAATTCCTATTCCTTGAGTCCTATTGTTATTAGAATACCAAGAACAGGTAGAAGCCTTCACTCAGTTGTTAACTTACCCATATAGCAAGGTTTACTCTCTTCCCACCAATATTTAACTTCTTTGTTAAGAATGATGCCTAAGAAAAGAGAGATATACATTAAACAATGTTTCATATAAATAATGTTCCTTATCCTAAAAACTATAGATGAATTAATTGTTTCAATATGAAACTCAAGTTATCTGGGAGAAAAAGCAAGCCCTGAGTTTTTATTAATCACCAAACATTATTTTTAATGAACACAGAGCATTATTTATATTCTAATATGTTTTGTTTTATGAACACAAATTATGAAAAATACAAAAAAATGCTATTTAGATACTTTTTATACTTTTTTTGTTTCTTCCCCATAAAAACTTTTCCTACAGTACTTAATTTGATGCTACCTTACCTACTCATTACAGAAAGAGCCTACGAGATTTCTAAGATGAAATAAAAGAAATATTTACTGCTATTTACTTAAATGAATACCAATATTATTTGAACTGTTCCTGAAATTATTTTATAATTCAATTATTTAACATACCTAATAATTGTCCTAGGTAGTACTGTCCTAGAAATGAGAGAAAATGGTTTCAGCGTTCAAGGAGCTTATAGTCTATTGTAGAAATAAAAATGTAAGGGAAATTAAAGTACCATGTGATTACTATTAAAATGGAGGGTCTTGCCAAGTATACTGTGAGGGAAGTGCTGAGAAATTAAGTGTAAAGCCTGCCTGGATGAGTCAAAGAAGGCTTCAGAGAGAAGGTGATGAGCTCCCCTTTAGGAGTAGCAGCGGGTGTTTCCTGACAGATGGGTGAAGCCACTGAAGCCTGCAACACATGATCCCTCACCCCATGGGCAATTCCAAGTTGGTATGGTAAATGCCAGAGATGAGACTACAAAGATAGGCAAAGACTGAAGAAAAAAAAAAGTCCTAGAAATCCATGTCTAGACATATGGACCTCACCTGTGGGTCTTAATAAAACCTATTTCAAGATATTAGACATTTTTTTTAAGTATACTATAGTCAAGTATATTTGGGAAATGCTGCAAATTGTTCTGTATCCCCTTGGTACATTTTCCTAGGGAATAAGTGTTAAGAAATAATACTATTGACAATGGGTGATCACTGAAGCGTTGCTAAGTAGAGGCACATTTGACTTATATTTCAAGAAAATGACTCTGGGATAAGAGGAGAGATTGGACTGGAAAGTACAGAACTGGACCAGGAGGATATTACAAAGCTGGAGAGAAAAAGGGGCCTGACCTAAATCCATGAAGACAGCAAAGAGAGAACAGAATCAAGAGTAATTAAGAGGAAATATAATCAGAATGATAAGTCAGCTGGCATGTTTAAAAAGGAGTAACAAGCCAAGTTTCAAGCTCTGCAAAGAGTTAAATTTAGGCATACCTATATAGAAAAAAGTGCAGAGAAGGAAGGTAAAACAGGTGAAAGGCAAGGATGAAAGAGAAGTAACCTAAATTTCAGGAAGGACTTTCTGCTATACGCACAAGGAAAATTAAAAAAGGCCAACGGGTTTAGTGATTAAAGAATCCACAGATAGAGACAAAGCAGAGCTGAGATCATACCCAGGACTGCCTGCCTTCAAGGCCAGAGCTATACAATTCAAGATATTTTATTAAATAAAACAACAATTTTAGGAAAGGGTATAAAATAAATTAAATGGCAAAAATAACAAAAGAAGTAACTTGGAAAATCAGAAGACCTAATACATGTTTTGACAATAAATATGAATATAGTACTTCTCCCACTCACAGCGTGGAGCTAAGAATGCAAACTTTGAAGCAGAACTTTGGATCTGAATCTCATTTGCCATTTATTAGTTGGGTCATTAATTTGAACTCAACCTTCTTCCTGGCTTCAGTATCAATGCTATTAAGGAAACTCAAAATAAGAATCCTATCCAAATATTTAATGGATAGGTTACCTTAACTGCCTCTCTTCTTTCAGACATATGTAAAACTAAATGGATCTTCCCTCTAAAATTGGCTTTCCACTCTAACTTTAGTATTTTGAACATATTCTCCAAGTCACTGAGGTTTGGAATCTTAGAAATATCATCATTGAATATTCTTCCCTCCGTCATTCCACATTCCCAAAAAACCTACCAAGTCTTGTTTTCCTATTTCTTCTGGAGTTCTATGACCACCAGTCATATTAAGTTATAATATAAATACCTTTAATCTTACCTCACACTCCGGTCTACATGACAAGTTATCTTCCCATAACCTCCATGACTTAAAAAAAAATCTTATAACTCATAGAAAGGTTCTCTAATAAATTACCATTTTTAATAAGTATGTTTGAACTACATCCCTGCCGGTAGCTAATGCCATAATAACCTTTCTAACATGAGTTTTGTGCAGATTTCTCAGCAGAGGGGAATAAATTAAAGCTGATAAAGCTTCATTATTTTCTATCATCCCCTCTGAAACATCACCACACTCCCATGGTGAGTTTAAGGGATGGTATTAAGTTTCTCGTAGGAAACCATGGATGTACAAAATGATTTTTTGGGAAGTGTGCTCATCACAGTCCTAATTATAAGAAGAAAAAAAAACATGAAATGTCTTAAGTGTCCACCAATAGGCAATTTTAAAAAAATACACATAGTCCATCCAGATAGTGGAACACTACACTTTCATTTTTACTACTATTGCTAATACTTGCTAACAGTTATTGAATACTTACTTTCCACCAAGTACTGTACAAAGCACTTTTTACAAAATCATTCATAAGCTTCTCCTTTATAAAAGTTAGGGAGCCCTAACCTACAAATAAAAATCTCAAAGCCACTTTGTGGCCAAGGACCTTCACAATTTGTACATATTTATCTTCCTAAAATAGCTTCCAGTATTTCTCTTACTCCCCAACTTATATGGCCTATATACATGCTTCCAATTCTGGTTGTTCACAAAATTCCCCTCTAATGAGCCTATTTTTATGTTCTATCTGAATGACATCTATCCAAGCCCAGTGCATAACTTATACTCTCCTTCCATGAATTTGTAAGCTTTCATATCACCCACTCTGAATTCCTCCATCCTGAAGAATTTTAGGGAACCAGATTTATAAAATACAGCATATACTGTCTTACAAGTTATCTTTGCATGGATATATATCTTCTGTTAACTAGATTATATATTTTTATTTAACACTTTCACAATGCTTACAATGAAATGGGCAGTATTTTAAGAGCTTTTCAATATTAACTCATTTAATTCTCATAATACCCTGTGAGCTACATATAATTAATATCCAAATATTATAGATGTGGAAACTGAGACACAGAAGACCAAGTATCTCGCCATAGCTCACTAAGTAAGTGACAAAGTGGGATTTATATCCAGCAATGGCACCTCCCAGACTGGGATCTAAGCTAACATTTTTTCTCTTGTAGAAGGAACGGCAGGGGCCACGGTGCTGCCCAAAGACTACACACACTTGTTTTTGTAGATAAACACATTTACAATGTGCCTATGTAAACCAATGCGGGTAAAACTCAATTTATGTAAGAGATGTGCTCCTCAAAATTTCCTTATAAACCAAACTATTTTTTTTCTATTTTTCTTTTTTTATGTGTATTTAACCCAAGTTATTTTAACTCAATATTTGATGCACAGCAAAGGATCCCCACTAAATCTTTTTTTTCCTCCTTCATATGAAAAACTTAAGTCTCACCCTATGGAAAGATTCCTTCTGTAATATAAAGCATCTCATATGTATATAAATCCTAAGTTTTTAATATATTATAGATATTTTCTTAAAGAACAAATATCAGCTTTTTAAAAAACAAATACAATTAAAACTGGAAGATTTTATGTAACACTAAGATAGCAAACACTCAAAAGGCTGAAATTTGTAGTACCTTTTTTAACCACGCCTATGAGACACACTTAATTTGCCTAGGCTACTGAAACACCACTTCTGGTTATAATACCTAGTCTAGGACAGTGGTTTTTAATTGTTACATGGCAGTTAAAGAGTGGGAGAGGGAAGTGATCATGGACTTCTCTGAGAATTATAATGAAAGCTATAAACTCACTCACTTCCAAGAAAAATGCTAATATGCACATACCAAAAACAATTTTCGCAAAGTATTTATAAATCCTGGCAAAATCTCAGTGAAAAACTAACAGTCTAGAAAGGGTAGGGGAAAATGGCATTAAACAATATCAGTTCAAAAGGTTCTAGGAATATAGGAAGAAAAAAATAGTACATACTTTGCGCCAAGCACTGTGCCTGGGCTTTCTCTTCTAATCTTTGTAACAATCCTGTGAAGCAGGTAAATAGCTCTGTGTTACAACTGTAAACATGAGATTTAAAGAAACATAGTGACTCAGCCAAGGTAAGACAACTCAGTCCAGTACTACAGTAGATGGAAGCCTGTCTAACAGCACAGTGCATTCTCCATCGCAGGAAGCTGCCTCTTCTAGAGCACACACTCTTCCCCTGGCACTCCTCCACTTGGACACTAAGTGCTCCTGGACACCCACTCATCTCTGAAAATACCCTCAGAGTACACACACAGTGATGAGGATCGAAGTAATTGTACATTCCCGACCTTACTATTCCAAACCCTGAATTAGAGCATCACTACTTTTAATTCCAATTATTTCATCTTCCAAAGATTAGCAGTATCAACAAATTTATTAGCTCAGGCTGATATTTGTTGTTTGTACCTGATGTTTATTTATGCAACATATTATACAAAATCAGAGTAATTTTTAAAAATCTGTTAAAAAAAGGATTATAGGAGAGAAACAATAGTAACAAATTATGTCTGCAAAGCTTAAGTCTTTTCATAACTTGCTTTATTAATTTTGGGGGTTTTTTTTGGTGTTATTAACAAGATCACTTGCTGTGTTGCTAACCATTGACAAAGCAACATATCTAAAGCAACAAAGTAACTGAATTGTGGACAAATACTTTTTACTATCTTTTAAATCCAAAAGACTTTCATTAATGTGTGTGTGTGTGTGTGTGTGTACAAGCAGTAACATTATTTTGCTACAGTCACTAACATTTTTCAGGCTTAAGTATTTGAAGTTATCTATTACTACTTCCAGGCTTACCACATGAAAGAATTCAGGCAGATAATTTATAAAATAAATTCTCTTTAGCAAGGCAATAACAAATTAGCTATTAGAAAACCAACCTGTATTGCTACAATGGCAATCATATTAACATAAATTGTTACATATACAAATGTAAAAGTTAACACGTTATACACCTTAAATATACTCAATGATATATGTCAAATTTATCTTAACAACCACACATACACAAAATAAAAAGGAAGAAAGGAAACTAAGCTGTGTGCATGAATACGTCAACATTTCTTGCCCTCAGTTTGTAAAAAGAGGGATTATAATCAGTTTAGAAATCAAGTAAATATTTTTGAGAAGAGAGTCAAAAAGTGACTTCTAAGGAGTAACTCAAAACACAAAGAAGAAAATGCCAAATATAGGATACTTAGAAATTCAAAGCCACAATTCAGAAAAACTCCTTTCTTAAATAAAACAAAAATCCCCACTCTTCCATAGTCTACATGTATCTACTAATATCTGGGGGGGTGGGTGGGGGAAAACTTCAGCTGTTTTATTTTATAAAGATACTGTATGAAATGGCTGAATCAACACTGATGTGGCTTCCAGAACTACTTAGAAGGTATTTAAGGCATTCAAAACATTAATATTACAAATAAGGAAATGAAGATTCCTAGACCAGAGACTGATGCTAACCATAAAACCAAATGCTAGAACCTGAATTCCAAGTGTTGCTCCAAGGAGGCTAAGGTTTATGAAAAAAATTTAATTAAAAGGTAGTATCCTTAAGAAAAATTAGTATACCATTATTTGTGGGACCTGGGAAATTTAATCCAAGTCTTAATTCCTTCATCTCCCAAACCGTCAGGATACTATCTGCCCAGTCAACCTTACAGCACTGCTTTGATAATAAGACAGGCACCTACCCTAGACTTCAGGAGGCAGACAGGCAGAATCCCAGTTAGAATTCTAACAGGGAAGATGACTGATGGTCCTGATTATAAAAATTTTTATAACATGCTTTATAGACAAGGTGAAAGTGATAGGCACCTAAATAGAGTGCATAATCTTTAAAAAATAAAAAACCTTTGATAAGGGAGTAAAAGGGGTACAACTAAAGGAAAGGAAGTGGTCACTCAAGAGCACAGATACATCAAAAGACAGGAGATGGTTACAATCAAAATGGCACAAATATTTACGAATAAAGTTAAGCCAAGTAATGACTACAGCATCTTACTGCACTGGCGGGCGGGGGTGCGGGGAGTGGCGTGTGTGGGTGAGGACTGGATAACATGGATGAATGTTGAAACCACAATGTTGTTCATGTGAAATCTTCATAAGATTGTATATCAATGATACTTTAATTAAAAAAAGAATAAAGTCAAGAAAGCTCATCGACAGTTACAGTACCTTACTAGACTTTATATTCTCCAGCTAGCACAATATTTGATATATAACACGTATGAAACAAACAATTCTTAAATTCAATTGCTTAGGTACAGCAATATAGCCTTAATAAATTCCAGAGAAGAGGAATTGAATTGCTTAGGTTCAGCAGTATTGCGTCAATAAATTCTAGAGAAAAAACAGTAACTCTCTCTCCCCAGTTGTCTTTCTTGTCTCTGTCAAGTTTATCAAAGCTCCAAATAAGGCAGGAAATCACAAAAGAGACCTTGGGAACTCTGTGTAAGATCAAGTTTCCCGGGTCAGGTAAAGAATCTTAAGTTCTCAGAGAGCTCACTGACAAGATTAGTTCAGAATTATCAGTAATGCAAGAGGAGCTCTGCAGAAAGGGAGCAGCACTAAAGCACGGCAAGGTCACAATTTTCAAAAAAGAAATCAATTTCCAGAAATGTCCATCCCAGCCAAAACTCTAGAATGGGTAATAAACAAATATATATGTATGTGTGTGTGTGTATATATGTATGTGTGTGTGTGTATGTGTATATTTCTGTAGGTGGTGATCTTTCAGAGACAACATGATTCTCAAAATAACTCATGTTGTATTATTCTCATTATCTTTCTGACTGGGTTACCATGAAAAAAACACAAATTAACCACTAACCTACCTTACAACAGCAAACATTTATTAAACAAATATGTGCCCGGCTCTAGGCTAGGAGGTTTACATATAATGGCTCTCTAACCATAATAAAATCCTATGAATAAGAATCATTTTACAGATAAAGAGCCAGCTTACAAACATTTGAATAACCTGCCAAGATCATGATGGCTATTAGGCAGGAGCCAAATTCAAACCCAAGTCTAACTTCAAAGTTGTGTACCTTTTTTACCATATCATATGGCCTCCTAATGCCGAAACACAGTGTACTTTGTCTTCTGCAAGCATTTGATAAAGCATCTCATGATATCCCCTATGGGCAAGACTGATGTAGCTAGGTCTGTAATGCTGAAATAACTATTTTCATTAAAGGCTTTGTGTCCACTAGGGAGTACCCCACAGCAGTCAGTGTTAAGCTGTTTTTTGCTCCATTATCATAAATATGTACAACACTCCATTAATAACTGTTTCTCAGTCAAGGGGAACGAGGACTGTGGTCCATACGTAGTCTAAAAACGGCTCCACCCTAAGGTTCTGCACATCTAAAGAAAAATATATCTCTGGTCATGCATCACTGGACTACAGTCGGACCTGCTGGACTATCTTGGCCCCATCTCTCAAAGTCCTTCAAAGTCTTTAACAGCCTGATGAGAACACTGAAGACATTCTTACCAAATCTTAAGGGACAAAATTAAAATAAACAACTAATCCAGAAAATAAAGACCAAGTCTTATCCTTCCATGCATGCCCAGGACCCAGCCAAGTGCCTGACCCATAAGAGCTCAATCAGTGTTTCTTGAATTACAAAATCAAAGTTTAAGAGGTCATTAACAGGCTTTAATCACTGGAGCAAGCCTATCAAAGCCAATTTAATGGGTCAAATACATTAAGGAAAAAAACAAAATCAAAGAAAAAAGAATTTGAGGCATGTAACAACTTTTTTTTGAAGCAAATAAGATTAAGACAGCAAGCCTAATATTAATCAATGTGACAGCTGCCCCAAAAGCTCACAGAATCTTTTCTACTTCAGTGTTAGAAAAGGATTCTCAGTATAGGAGGGGATAGCCTGCAGTTCTTTGCTCAGTTCAAACAACACCTGGAATCATTTCTACAGCTCAAGGCATCACAGTTTAAGCAAGGACGACAATGACTAAATAAATGCTGACTGTCTAAAAGAGATGTCAAAATAGTAAAATTTTTTACAATGTCATAGGAGATTAAGTTAAAGGAACCAGATCTGTTTATCCAAGAGATGACAAGACTCAAAGTAATGTGATAGCCATCTTCAACTATCAGAAAGGATGTCATGTGTGACCAAGATTCAGAGAACAGAACTAGAACTGGGAGCTATAAGAAACAGATCTTAGAAACTACTGGAAAAAGACACAAAAATTTACTGGAAATTAGACCTGTCCAAAAATGAAACAGGCCACCTCACGACCCTGAGTTTTCCAGTTTCTGTGTCAGTCCATCTTACCTCCTTACTTATGTTCAAAAAGTGGACAATCACTTAACTGGACTATTAAACAAAGGATTGAAACAGTAAATCATAAACCATTTTAGAGTCCCCTAAGTCTTGCAATTCTTTGAAATACAAATACAAGAGAGTATACTTTGCAAAACATATTTTACAAAGATAGGTAATGGGTAGTTTTGTGGACGAGAAAAAAGAGGAACTCTTCGTCTAGTGTTTTCTGATCTACTGCTGCATGATCTCCTCTCTGTTTGGATCTTAAAAGCATACATGGCTGTGTTTTATGAGTCCTAAAGAAGTCAAATTTCTCTGAAAAAAATTAAAATGAGATGAAATTATATCTGAGAGATCAGATATGTTGTTTCCAATGGTATGCAGCAAAATCCTCAATTCTGTAATATAATCCAGATACTCTGTCATGATTTAATAAATATTAAAATCAGGACTGCTGTGCTTT